>OZ030393.1:43194346-43611846 GCA_964023965.1 Melinopterus prodromus | reverse complement strand
TCAGAGGTTGTAGGACCGGTATGGAACGTTACCGCTCTAGTGCGGCAAATTACAAAATACAAATTTCAAATGAAATAAGATCACCAATTTGATTGTTGATAAGAAATATCAACCCGTCTTTATATCTAATTCTAAAAACGATAAATTGAGTAGAAAAGTATAGCGATGACTGTAGTTTTATTTTAGTATGTTGGTACGGATGTGTCATCTACAGTGTAATGAACAAATATAAATTTGTCAGAATTTGAATTAGCTTTTTAAACTTGACGTTTCGTCAAAGTGGTACCAACCTAACATTTCCTATACAGAAATATAACCATTTTTTATTTATTTTATTTTAGATACATGTTTCTCAAAAAGCAACACAATAAACGTTGATGTCTCTCCTGCCAAAAACTAGATAGCGCGACGCGCTCACGTGCTACGGCGACGCTCCTCCTTCGGTGACGCACCGCATCACCGCTCGTCGCGCTATTCCGTACTTTCGGTACTTGTGACATAAATAACTATTATTCTAATGACGTAGTGTAGGTAGTGTCAAATGCTGATGCTTTGACAATACCTACGATTTATCTCAATAAAACCGATTCTCAAGCAGACAAACTATTAATTTTATATATTGTATGATAAAGTCATGTGCCTGGCCACATCAGATTTTTTATTACTTTATCATACGCAGTATGATGAAGGATGAAGTATTGTAATCGTGCCGAAAAAAATGAGATTTTAGCGGAAATAGGTCTTTTTGGGTCCCCTAAACATTTTTGACCAAGGTACAACAAATGTCGGTTGTTCCATTTAAAAAACTCAAGGACAAGCCATTTGAAAGACAGCAAAGTTTACTAAGTTTTATGAACATCCTATATAGTGAATCTAATAGCTTTGGATCTTTGGATCATCTATCTACTAGCTTTGACTGGCGTAGTTTAAAAGCAAAACTTGCAAAAGTGTCATTTTTACATAGTATTAAAGAAGATTGTGCAACGAGCACATTTTGGAGAAACAATTGAATATCTCAGATACTATTAATGCTGATAGTTAGCAACCTATACCGTTGGATATATTAGTATTCATACAATAATAGACATCTTTTACGTCACGCCTAAATGCAACACCCTGTATAAATGAAAATAATTGTATGTCATAGAAACTAGTGAGCCAATCAACTTTTGTCTTAAACATTTTTTTCTTTGTCTAACGATTTAGGAACTATCGACCGCCGGGATACTAATAACACCCTGTATATTATAATAAGTAACGTGGCTCTTGTCTATTCAGGCTGCCAAGCTCCCCTTAACTTAGGAACTTTTGTTCATCTAAAATCAATAATGTTATAATGAATTAGGTTTGAATACTTGACAACTACTAAATTAAACTTTACGAATTTCTTTGTAAAACTATGTAAACAGATTAATGTTAATATTAGTAGTAACAGATTAATAAAACATTAAAAGTGTGTATGTGTTTCTTTTGTAGTATTGTATTACCTTGTATTATAGAAAAATAAATAAACAAGGGAGATGTAAAAGGGGAATTAAACTTTGTTGACGTTAACATTAACATGCCTCGACTTATTGTTGCAAAGTAAAAAAAAAATTCGCCGACTTTTTTTCACTTTTTATTTTAATCATTGCTCTCAGCGACACAAAAAATCGTTATACATTTTATTACCTTTAAGTGTGCTGTCACGTTTGCCTCCTTATCTATTGTACTTGTACGTTTTGAGACTGACAAATAAAAATCGAACCCAGATAAGATATTGATCGGTAATTTTCAAATTACTTGGGTGATTTTGAGGACAAGCGCATTCCTCCAATCCTCTCTACGAAAAGAAACCCTATAATTCTATAAAATTACCCGTTGAGGGTCACAATCCAGCCCCGAAGCCTGCTTGTTGTATTTGCCCAAAGATTACAACAGTATAGTAGTTGCATATATCTAATCTTGGCTGATAGGCCTATCGTGGTATTTATTTTTTTGTACGTAGTCGTATCTTGAACACTGGATACGCTAGATAAACCACCAGTAGAAAAGTGTTCAAAATCCAAAATTTCGAAAATTAAATAGTCCGAAAGTTGATTTTCTTCGCCGGTTCGGTCCATTATAGCGCGCGTTACTCAAAATGGCTGCCAGTCAATCTACGTCATTAAACAAACAGTCACACCCTGTACAGTACGAGTGCCTTCCATCATTCGTGAGACAGATTTCGGATAGTGCACACTGTTTTCTTCCAAATTTCGTCGAAGGAGTTTCACGACACTTCGTCTTATAACACCAAACGATCTCATACACAAAGGTAAGGTAAGCTTTTTTGGAATATTTTGCTTTTTTCCTCGCCAACTACACACAACTTGCCGCTAACTTTAACTATTTTAAGACGTTTATTCGGCGTGCGGAGCTTTTTGGAAATTCTTGCAATTTTCCGTCACTTCCCGTCGCTAAATCTCTTAGCCTACTAAGTTTTATCACATAAGCACTTTGTTTTAACTGTTAACATATCGGCCAGATTATGATCCTGATAATGCAAAGTTTGTTTATGGTGATATGTTAGTGTGCCATTGATATAAGCTTTATTCTTCCCTTGCCATAAAGAAACGCCTCGACCGGAATGATTTTTTGGTAACGAGGTAACTTAAATTTCGTTTTGGTTATATTCAGGCAAATGCATAGCAACAGGCCGCCATTTTATATTTGGCGACTAGGTGCATGATGTTGTTAAGTGATGTCATTTTTATTAATAATCGCTAGTGGTTGTGTAGAACGAAATTGAAAATTAATATAACCGTCCAAAATGAATTTAGTAAAAACTATCAGTATTTCGGAAAAATGATAAATTGGGACTTTTAATACATTGCATACAAATAAAACTGTTTACAAGAATACATGTTGTTTCTATATTTTTATAAGTTCATAGTGATTATTTTTTACAACTACTTTGAGGCGGTTAACCCTTTTGAACGGTTAGCTGTATAAAATCACAAGCTTTTGAATGACGGATTTGACGAACCATAATTTTGATTAGGGTAAGGTTGCTTAAGTCGTACCAGTGCCGAAAACGTACTTTTTAAATTTTGAATGTAATACGGCGACAACCGCGAAGGTAACGGCAACCAAATATATATTTCAGTCCTAAGAATTTATCTCATCAAGAAAATTTATTGATATTTTCTTGTAATTTTCTGCATTGTTTGGTAGTTAATCTTGCAAGCAAATTATTGATAAAATCTCTTTCTTTATTAAATATTAATTATTTAGTAGGTATTTACATCATCGTTTGCTCGAAACGAAATCGTATTGAAGTTATTCAGAGTTAGGTTAGGTATGGGTTTTTAAGTCGTACATAAATAAAATTTGTGAAATAATAAATTAAAATAGAGGAAATTTTGTATAACTTATGTCTATGACATTTTTTGGTAAAATTAATAGTCTAGCTGCATGAGCAAATTGTATTTGATTGAGATCGCTCGTACTGCATTAAAACTAGTTAGCCAGGATTTGAGATATTTTCATTCTAATGACGGGTTGTACTGGTGTCATGGTTGTACTAACTAATTATATGACATATGTAAATATTCTAATAAATATATAGGGTTTAACTATTATTGTTCGTTAATTGATGGTTAATTTAACCTTAGGTACGACTTAAGCGTTAGGCGGTACGACTTAGGAGACTGGTTAGTTAATCGTACCACTACCAAGAATTTAAAAACTTTGTTTGTTTAGAGTGAAAGCATTTTGAGTTTCGATCTTCAATATAACCATTATAGTTACGAAGTGACATAACTTTTTATTATTTTTATATAGCTTACTGTCATTTAAAGAAATTGTTAAAGCTGATACATTTACGATAAACGTTGATCAAATTGCATATTTTGGGCACTACAGTTTCTTGATCTCATTCACAAATAATTCTATAATTGTGAACTTTAACGGAACTAAAAAAGTATGTATTGAATAAATTGTTTGGTAAGTTAAGTTAAGTTAACTTAGGTTCGAATCTTTTTCCAACCCTGCGTATAGATTGAAAAAAATATAGGAAAATGTAGGTACAATGAATTAAAACACGCAGTCATAAACAACACCCTACTCATTTCTTACAAATCGAAAATATTTTTTAATTTATTTCAAACTTATATACCTATACTCATAAGTCATACGAAAACTTTTAACTGGAGTTCAAACCTTTATGTTAATATAGTCAAAACCAAAATATTGGAAATCAATCAATAGACTTTAGATATTTAGAAAGTTATGCAGATTGTATTTAGGGGTTTAGTGGTACCAGATTTGTAGTCAATGTAGAAAAGTCATATCTATAATAGATCTAGTCTAGTAATAATAGTTCATCCAAAGAAATCAATATTTTCTATTTAGTTTATCAAGGTCTGTTGATAACACTGGATATTTCTGTGTCCCGCCTATATGTATTATATTTTAGTCAATCAAAGGTTTTAGTCACCTGCTGCTCTCTGTAAAACATATTTTTCTACTCTCGATAAAAATAATTGATCGAGATAAGATTGCCGAACGCCAACTTTGAAACATTTCAAAATGTAGACGTGACAATAATACCACTTGATCCCGTCACATGCTAATTTTATACATGAGACACGCCAACTTCTTTTTTATAAAATCTTCTGGTAATACCAGAGCTTGTCCTTAACAGATTATAACACCAGATAGGCGCAATACCTGTTAAGGTATCTAATCTTTCTGATTAGCGGTATCGTGGTGTTTATATTTTATATCTTCTCTACACCTGTTAAGCTACACCAGTTGGATGTAGACACACGATTTCATAAGAATATCAGTGGAAAATCGACGAGAAAACGCATAATTTTAGTAGTAATTTCGTGCGGGCGAGTTCAACAAGATGGCGGACTCATCAATCTCGCACGTACGTCACTGTGCAAACAGTCCACACCCCACAACGCGAGCTCGGCGCGTTCGAATCATTCGTGACGCGGTTTTCGGGTCGATAGCGTGGAAATTTCATTAGAAGCATAAGGAAAGAATTTTCAGTTTTATCAATCATCACTTCCGGAAAAAGGTAAGATTTATTTTTAAATTTTACGCGACGTCTATACCCGCTATATTTTTTAAAGATTTCCCGCACGGCGCTATTTTTCCGGCACTTTTCATCGCAAAATCTCTTAGCTTACTAAGTTTTATCACATAAACACTTTGTTTTAACTGTTAACATATCGGCGCCAGATTATGGAGCTGATAATGCAAAGTTTGTTTATGGTTTCGTGTTTGCTTATTATTAGAGAGAGATACCGGTACTGACTGAAAAATAAAACGAAAAAGAAAACTTCCCCAAAATAAAGGACGAGAGACAACGAAGTTCAGCAAATTACTGATTTTTGTGAGGTTGGTATGAATCTCCGCCATTTTGTTTCGAGCGTAATATGCTCATCATGCAACGCTTTCTATACCGCACGTTCAAATTTATGGCGAAAATGCATGATTTAGTAACTGAAAAGCTGTTATAGAAATTAGAATTTGCGGAAAACGAGTCTATTATTGCACGTGTTGATAATAATAATAAGTATACGCGGAAAGATAGCAATATTTGCTAGATATTCTATCTCCCTGCATTTACCTAAGGTTAAGGACAAGATATAAACTGGCTGATATCTTAACCAAAATATTATTAACAATATACTTAGGTATGCTATGAACATGTATAAAAAACACACAGAAAAATGAGCTCTTAAACAAAAGACCAATCACTTAAAATTAAAATTAAATTAAAGTTTATTCTTGAAAAATTGGCCACAGAGATGTAAGGTACAATACAAAGTCATATTATATTACTTTATACAATATAGGTATCCCGAAAAGATCTGGGTGGCAGGTTTTTCCCTTTGTCCTCGCCCCAGGATTGGGACGTGGTCCTATCTCGGGCTAACGGTGATGTTAACGGTATTGGATGTTGCTTTTGTCTGGCGAAAGTACAAGATCTTTTGTCATTAGTTAACATTAATTTTTTTCTATTGATTTTTTTTAATTAACTTGGTATGTATTTTTTTATTCTTTACATGTGTTTTTCAGATTTGATTTTATTTTAAGTTTGAAAGTTTTATATTTCATCTTTTTTATGTGTAATGGTAGTGAATTGTACCAAGTGAGCTCGAAAGTTTTTAGTGTTGGGGCATATTTAAGGTTTTAAATTTTTGTGGTCTTATATTAGACGCTCCTCTCGTCTCATGTATTTCCTCTGGTTTGGCGAGCTTGAATTTTGTCTTTATCAACTTCTTCTGCAATTTTTGGATAAGTAGGACTTTGTTTAGCATGATTCGTTGTGTAACTGTTAGCTCGTTTGTTTGTCTATGTACATCTGTTAGCGTTAGTCTGTGCATGTATGTTCATTTGTTTATATGGGATTTTGTTGTGTCACTCCATATATTTATCATATAGTTAATACGTGGTGCATATAGGCTATTGTATATCGACGATCTTACATAAACAGGAATTGTGCTTCTTATTTTATGTATAGCTGCGATTGTTCTGATGTTGTCATTTATAAGCTTTTTGACATGTGCGTTCCACTTGAGGTTTTCCTCGATGGTTATGCCCAGGTATGTGATGTCTTTAACTTGTTTGATCGTTGGTCCATTTATAACTATGTTTATTTGCATTTGCTTTTTCGTGTTTGTAAAGACAAAATATTCGGTCTCTTTCTCATTGACAGGTAGTAATTTTTCCTTGAACCATCCTTCGATAATTGTTAGGTCTGTGTTTATCTTTCTTTGTAGTTGTTCCTGTGTTTTCGATGAGGAAGGGATGCACGTATCATGCGCATGCTTGTAGGGCGTACCGGTAAGATCCATGTTGAGTAGGTCATTAGTGCGTACAGCAGGAATAGTATCGGTGGTAAAATACCTCCCTGTGGAATTCCATATTCTGCATATGAGGCGCTGCTAAATTTTTGCTGTATTTGGTGATCTGTGGTCGATTGGCTATGTCGGTCTGTATAAGTGATTGGAATTTTCCACGTTCGCCCATTGTCTGTATTTTGGTGAGTAGCTTGTGCTTTGAAATGGTGTCGGAAGCTTTCTTTACATCTACATGCTACTGTTTCCCCAATATCTATTCTTGTTCGATTGTTTGTGTTAATTTGGTTGTTTATAATTTTCCATATTTGATTCATGTCGTCTTTGTGTATAGTAACCATCTTGCGGTAATATTGCATTTTGGCTTCCTTGATTGATCGTGTTGTTGTCTTTTTCTTTTGGTAGTAGTTTCGCTTTATAATTTCGTTGTTTGGGTTCCTTCTGTGTCGTTTGTACATTTTATTTCTTTCATTAATTTCTCTTACAATGTGATCCGTTGTTTCCGTCCTTTTTCTTCATCGTTTTCTTAACTTGGTTCGCATTTATGATTTTTTTGTATTTCTATGGATAATTCTTCGAAGTTTTTTATGTAATCAAAGTTTTTTCCCTGCATGTCCGCATTTAGTTGTGTTTTAAAGGACATAGTTGGAGATTGATTTAGGAACGATTAAGAAAATTGATTTCTGTGAATAACAAGTCCATTAAAGTAAGTAAATGGTGAAGTGTGTATATTCACCCCAGTGAAGTGTGTATTTTTACCCCCGGTAAATTTTTAAGTTACATTCTGTATTAGCTTGATGCACGTATTTTAAAACTTTAAGTATAAACAAATAAGTATTCTACTCAAACCATCAAGTATTATTGTACTATTATTGCCCGCGCGATGTAGTCTACCGGAAGTGTATCGTTGGTTCCGAATCCTAGCGTTATACGCGTTGTAGACATGTGAAATTTTTACAGTGGTATTCTTATATAGTATTGCGTATTGGAAAATGACTTTCTATTTTTTTATGTTCTATTTTGGAAAGGTTTTATCTTGAAGTTAGTTTGAATTATTTATCGGTTTTACGTGATTTGGAACCCGTCGTTTGTTTCATGTGTTTTTTACGTCTTATTTCACCAAAGGGTTAGTTTCCATTGCAAATAGTTCTTCTCTAAACACTAACAAACATTTTCATTAGTGGGGTATACTTGCTCCTTAAAGTGACGTTTTTGTATTACTATAATATTACCATATTATTTTTACCTAAACTAGGCAAACCAGTCCAACGTAATTTGGTTGGTCAGTCAGGCACCTGAGCCATGGGACTATTGTAGAATAATAAGTTATATCTGGCGCTGCGTGGCGTCCACAAGATCGCATTATGTACTTGAGTACATTTACGGTGACAGGGCAGGTACATTGGCAGCATTTATACAGTATTTATACCCAAAGGTAGTACGTTGTTGTACAACCAGACAATTAAAGAGACATTTATTGGCCTTCTCATATTGGAATTTCAGAAATCATATTATTTCAACTCTCTTAATACTGATAATTTGTCTATCCTATGCCGCAAAATGTGTACCGAACCATTAAAATCGGTAAGAAAGAAGAGGGCTTGTATTTAAAGAAAATACTATCTAATCATATTGATTTATTGAATTTATTTCATTCTTATGCCGTACGTGATATACTGAGAAAAGACAAATATGCGATGTGAAATATTTGATATTAAACTGGTTGAATTATAGTCTCTGTTTTTTCTTTATAGTCTTTGTATTAGTCCGACTAAAACGCGTTGGATAGTTTTTGAAGTGCACAATAATATAATAAAATATAATTTATGAAAATATAATTTATATAATATTTACATTCAATTGCAAAATACAAAATTTGCAGATAACTTGTTTCGAAGTAAATTAGTGTGGATACATAATATATCATTCAATTGATTAAGCTTTGTAAAGCTGCTTTGCGGCTGCAGTGAAGTCGACGATAAGACTTTAGACTGGTCTTATCAATCGGAAAGGATTAACTATTATCTTAGTAGGTTTAATCTCAATCTATTAACAAAAACTGTATAAACCTGCAGCTACTTAAATATGTCAATACTTTAATTTTTACTCATCATAGGTGTACAGTATACAACCTGTACAACCTGCAAATAAAGTCAGTAGCAATTCATGTCTCTTAATTCAGACATAATTTATAGCAGACGTTAGATTATCTATATCGATTTCGCCGAAATCCGTTATCTACAAACTCTAAAATACCCACTTGACAATACTAAAATCATATTTTCGCCACATCTACTTAGAACTGTCGCTCACTTACAAAATGTTTGTTCAACTGGCATATACTCCTCATTAAAATACCAAGTTAGGTACATATTATTATTCAGCAAAATACCTCAGCGATAAACTTACAGCATGTAGTATTTAAACTATAAGAAATTAACCTGGCGCAATTGTTGCACCTGGAGGGGGGGGCAGAATTCAATTATCTGCAATTATTTCGGGAACTATCAACTTCTAGGAAAGTGGTTAGCGCAAAAAAATATAGCTACAATATTTTATATTATTATAATTTGCTACAATAAGTAAATGGTTCTATGCATTTTTGTATAGCTAGTCGTTTTAAATCTATGGGCCTCCACCTTCAAGATTTTTATGTCCAGTCTGTACTCTGTATGTGGTCGAGTTACAGTTCAGACTTAACCGTCAAAATGAAGTGATTAATAAATGTTCTATAGGATACATGTTTGGACCTCATTAAATTCTGTCGGAAACTTTGTACAGAAAAACTGTTTTGACTAATTTCTTAGCGCTACCATTAAGTTCTATTAAGTTTTCATCAAATTACAAGTTGAGATTGTCATCAAATTGAAGATTAAACTTTGATCTATCAGAATATACATTTTAGCCAACTTATAACTTCCGAAAATATCCGGATGTCCGGCGAAACCAAGAACCGGATACTGAATGTCCGGCCAACATCCGGCCGGATACCGGATTACCGGACATTGTTTGTAACCAGATTGGCCGGGTCATTTTACCGAACTATCCGGCCAAGAACCGGCTGGATACCGGATATTCGGTTACTATGTAAAACGAATACGCCGGGTCTTTACACCAAATTGTTCAAATATTGAACATTAAGTTCAGTATTACAAGAAAAATATCAAAAACTTCTGTATAGAACTATTCTGAAATAAATAAAGCAGAGATTATTGGAACTGAACAGATCATGCATACTAGTTGTCTCAACAGTGTGCCTGAAGATATTTTAAACCTGATTTCATTCATATATACAGAACGCCGAGGCGCACATTTTAAAATTACTAGCCTGTATACAGGGTGTTGCATAAGGTAGTACCAACCCAAACTTACGTGTTTTTTTTTTAATGGAACAATCTGCATTTTATACCGATTATTTATTGGCATTTTTATGGAAAAACAGCAGTCTAAGAAAAATTTTATATCTTAATATACCTGTTTTAAATTTTATTGTGCACGATTAGATTATGATTAAGTAAGAAGCGTTATATTAGCGTAGTTACCTACCATATCCAAGTTGTATTCAGGGTGGTCATAATCTGCAACAAAATATAGCTAACACTTTTTCCTAACAAAGTTAGTTTTTCTAAATGGAACACCCTGTATTTAATAATTTTTTTAATTCTACACATAGTTCTGCACAAAAAAAGTACAAGCACACACCAGTGCGAAAATAAACAATTGCAGAGATAACTAGTCTTGTTCATAAAAAGCCGATGTTTCTATCAATAATTGCTTCTACACCTAAGTATTTACCTAAATTACTGTTTTCTAGCAAGATTTCATCTTTTTTATCACATCTGCAATTTAATATTATAATTTGAAATAAAATTTACTTATACACTGTAGACTATGAAAAACTTTCACGGCTTTCAGGCCAGAATCATTTAGAAAATAAATTGCTTCCGGGTTATGCCTTGTGTCAAGATTTGTAAATGCTGACGTTTCGCGAACCATGTTGCTCGCTTCTTCAGAACTAACTGAATACTGAGAATTCAGTTAACGTTTAAGTGCGTTTTTTTTAAAATTCTGTCAGGTTGTTAGATCTTTTAGCAATAATTGATCAACTAAAAATCATTCTATACTATGTTACCGAATTAAAGCAGTAATTTTTTTCTTGTGTATACAGCAAGCTGATAATTGCTCAATTTCTTCACCATATGATTCTCTTGACAAACGATTTCTTCCTGGCATTCTCAAATTGAATCAGTTTATTTTCATTATTTTTTTAATCCACCGCAGTTGTCTTCTTCAATCCAACTTAAGAATGTAACACCCTTATCTGTTTATCCGATTTCAATATCTTGTGTTTTAAAAAAATTGACCACGTGATGCTCTACTTATTACGAATTAATGTTCGGCCTTTTGTAAAATATAGATAACAATATTAATGGAAAAAATGTAAATTAAGAAATTATATTTCGATTTTTATCGGACATTGTTATTAATGAATGTTGTCTAGAATTGCTTGAAAACTTCCAAACATTTGATAACTAAAAAATATTCTTTTGAAGTTTTACAAGTGCACAAACTAGC
Source organism: Melinopterus prodromus (assembly GCA_964023965.1). Lineage (NCBI taxonomy): Eukaryota > Metazoa > Arthropoda > Insecta > Coleoptera > Scarabaeidae > Melinopterus > Melinopterus prodromus. The sequence goes on along the minus strand of OZ030393.1, from coordinate 43,600,432 downwards.
TTACATAGTCTATAACACCTGCACCTGCAGGGTTCACGTGTTATTTCAAATATTTACTACATAGAATTTTCTAATTTTGAAACACCAGTCAATGATACTTACGAAGAAAAAGTATTGAAATCCGATAATAACTATCTGCAGAAAATTTACATAAAAAGACTGTTATAAATTTCTATTTCTTGCAAAACAATATTAAGTATTACCTACACAGATACCTTAATAACTTAGAAAATAAACTGCTAAGGTGAACATGAAAGATAGAGTCCGAGGTGCTTTCAATGGGTTATGTGCTAACTATCAGGGACGCCATAATTAAAAAGAATTGAAGCATGTTTAGCGGAAAACGGCAACGTTTTTGGCCATTTGAAATGTAAAAGATGACATCATTTCCGGTGTAACCGGAAGTCAGTTCATTGTGCAGTTCTTCCCATCTGTATAACATTGTAGGAAAAAGAATACTTATATACGTAATACTACGAGAGCTGCAAATGATTCATCGCTTAAAATCGTAAGAACAGACGCATAAAAAAGCACACTGTTTCTGTCCAACGCACGGGAATAGTCTGTAACGTATCACCAAAATAACTAAAATAGTCTTAATTTCCATTCCCTTAAACTTGATCGTTAAAACACGACAAAAATCCAGTAGCAAAATGTATCACCGGACACGAGACACGAGCGACAAAAGTGACTAAACCTGTACATATTTGTCGAAAAAGCCAATAATGAGAGGAAACTCTAAGCAAATACGGTCCGTTTCCAAACGAAAAAGATCGCACCTACCGCCTGACGTCACCAACAGCCCATGTATACTATCGGTGCCATATTGGCGTACGTGCAACAGCACTATTCATTCGGTCGATTGCAGTGGGCTCTGGAGTCGCGCGAGCGCCTTGTTCAAACAATTGAACGCGACGACGCGACGGGATCAGCGCCTTCTCGGTTTTCGTCTTTCACGTTTCGTTTTCCGTTACTGTGTAGACGGCAAATAACTATTTCCTCCTTTTTTCGATGAGGTTTTTGACTCAGTTTCGACTCTGACACGCGCGGTGATACCAAGTTTAAAAAACATGATCTACCAGGTGAGATTAGTTTATTATTTGTGTTGATACTGTTGATATAGGACTCTTATATTAAGCTTTTTTGTACACCAAATGTGAAAATTTACGTTTGAACTCTAGTTAGGTAATAGTTTCCTGAGAATGTTAGTTTCGTTTATGTCATGATGATAGAATTGTAATCTGGTTGGTATTGGATAATATTGTACATGTCATAACCTGAAGGTTGTTCATTCTGAGAATAAATACACATATTATAGTTTCGTTTTGTTTTTATGCAACTTTTACTCTGACTCCCAACAGTCATTTCGTTACGGAAAACCCAAATTGGAATTGAACCTGATTATTAGAACTCTCGAAGTTTGCCTACATGTACTTATTTATTTTCCACGAAGTAGTAGAATGTGTCCTCGAGTTAATTCTAAAAAAATGATTACGAAATGAAAGAAAATGTTAGTCAGCTCCAAATAAAAATATGTTATGTTAAGTTCTTCGTCAAATTCACCTATGTTGAAGCTATCATAAAATTGCGTTTTTTAAATGTTAGTTGTCGTTAATTGTTAGTGTTCTTATGTTTAAACCAGTTTATTTTAAATCACGTTTAAAAATATGTGTCCTGTTTTTCAGTTGGGTATTATCAACGTTTATTTCATATAATTATTTATGTAGCAAGGGCATTACATACACGGATGGTTATGCCCCGAGGGTGACCGGTTTTAAGTCGCCCGAGGGTATAAACATCAAGTAATGCCCGTGGTACATACAAAATTGTACGTCCCACAATGGTTTTGTTCCTCGAATTTGAATATTAATAAATATTTTGACGTAATCAAGTGACATGCGTATCTACGGAGTTGAATAACAATACAAACAATTCGGAGTTGAATGCCAATACATACAATTAATTGTCGAACTTATAATCTTAATCGCCAATAATTTACATTGCCGAATGACAGTACAGACAATTGATTGTCAAACTTATAACCTTAATAGCCAATAATTGACATTGATGACTTAAAGTTTGCAATTTGATTGACAAATATTTGATATATTTGACATATAACCATGGAAACCCTTAATGCCCCGCGGGTGTTAAGAATCTTTAACGCCCTCGCGGGCGTCATGAAGCAGTTTTTGCCCCGGTATCCAACATGTAAAATGTCACTTCATAATCATGTAGGATATAAATAACTATATACATAGCAAAAATTCCATTAATAGTACAAAATAAGTAACAATAATTCGTGGTCCATAATAGAGCCCCCTTTTCAGACCCAGGTCGATCTTGAATTGGTGCGGTATTGTAACACACTACTTGAGAGTCTAAGCCAAGTTGTCTGATCACAGTTACACCATAGTGTCTCAACTACCACAACGGCGTGTTTATTTGGCGCTATAATAAGTGCTAGAGTTTCCTTATCAAACTGGGAAAGTTGGATCATAGTTTTGATGAGCTTATTAACAAAATGTCAAAAAATTATCTAAATCTATCGCCAATTACAAAAATTATAAAAGTAATTTCAGAAATTTGCATGCTTGCAGATCAAATAGTTACTATTGACAAATAGTTGAGCTCGAGCATCATTTTTATATCGATTATTTAGTTAATATATTTTGGCATTTGTTAAAATTTTTGATGTATATGAACAATCCTAAAATGAACATAATGTTCAGATGTCAGTACCAGAAGACTAGGTAACCCTAATAATATTGTATATCTAATATACTATAAACGGTAAACTATCATGCTGTAAGTTTACTACTGAGATGTTTTGCAGTCCCCTCTCCGCCTATATATCATGTACTTTACCGCAGAATACCAATATATCGAAACAAATTGTTACAGATGGAACAACAGAACAGCAATGGCTTGTCTCCACAGCAAGAAATTAAGCAAGAAAACAGTCCAACGGCTTCTCCAGAAGTACCAAACAACAACGCCGGAGTTAGCGTAATAAGACCAAGGCAGATTATAACGACAGACGGTACCTTACAAGACGAAGCAAAAGTCGAGATAGCATCCGAAGAGGTCGTGGAGACTTCAACACCGCCAACAGGTAGTCCAATTAAGAGCAATGTGCCAACACCAGAGCAATACGAAGAGATACAAGGCGACGGTCAGCAATACGAGCAACAATACACGACTGAAGATGGGGTTGTAGTCACTGCACAAGAATATCCAGGACAGGAAGGCACGATCATCCAGTACCAATCGGTGGAAATGAATGACATTCCCCAACATATCGAGATCCAGTACGCTCAGGAGGACGTAAAGCCCACCGAGTATACGAATTTGGAGAGTGTGCAATCTTCCCAGTACAACCCGAATATCACTGGCGATGCTACGCAGTATCTGCAACATACACAATATCAGCAGTACACGCAGATGGGCGGAAGAGTAGGAAGGAGTTTAGATGAGAGTCCACTTACAGGTGTGCTCTACAATGACCCCAACTTGGGATCGTCCAGGGTCCAGTATCACCCAGTTCCTGTAAATATCGTGAGTGTTGTTTTATAGCAAATTTCAGACTTAGATATCATGGAGGTGTTAGATAATTATATATTGCGGAAACTGTAACAGATCACTTGTCTTGTGTATTTAGAAAATTAATAATACCTTCCAGGTTATGCCGTGCAGCAAATTTGTAATTCCTGGCGTTTTGCAAACCATATTGCTCGCTTCTTCAGAGCTAACAGAATATTGAAGACCACTATCAAAGAACCTCACTGCACATATCTAGAATTACAGCTCCGATATCTTTTTCCACCTGACCGCGTTAAGGATTTCCTCAAATTATAATGTTGTAGAATTTGTATTTTTTCCCAAAGGTTGCTTTCATTTGATTTTTTTACTACGATCCTCAAATTCTTAAGCTTATGTTATGCTAGATTTTTTGTGAACCTCAATGAAACCAAGAAAAAGTTCCTGGTTGGTGGTCAGTTACCACCATCAATCATCCTTCTTAAGGTTTGTTTTATTTTATTAAAAAGTGCTTATCATATTGAAACTAATCTAAAAGATTATCCATCAATTTAAATCTGAATTCTTAAAACTAGGTACTTGTCTCTAATAGGCTATCCACTGATGTTCTATATTTTCTTTGTCCTAAACAAGAACCACTAACACTTCACTCACTGTGCTCTGCTTTTTACACATTTCACTGGTTCAATAGTTCGAAGGGTTTAGTTCTTTTTAGACTTCTCACTAGATTCTGGTTGTCCAGTAGCTGCATGGCCTCTACGTTGACGTGATGGCTTAGGCGAGATTCATGCTTAGTTGCGAATCTTTTTATCTCTCGGATGACTTGTGGGACACCAAGATCACGATGCAGGTTACTATTCCGTATGTACCAAGGAGCGTTAACCATACTTCTTAGTACTTTATTTTGGAAAGTCTGGATTCCTTGTATATTGGAGTTTTACGCGCAACCCCAAATCTGGATGGGAGGGTTTGTGGTGTATATAACAGAATGGCTGCTATCTACGCTACAGGTCCCGGGTTCAATCCCTCCTCTGGCCCAAATCGATTGTCCTAAAGTTTCAGGCTAGAAACAAATACCTTCTATCGGATGAGTAAGTAAAGCCGATGGTCACGTGTTCTGTCATGATAGGACGTGTATGTTTTGTGTGCTGTTGTTCCACAGTGGAGGTTATATTACTACATAAAAAACTAAAAACAGTTGATAAAAAATTGAACAAAATATTGTTTTTATATATAGGTAGGCTTAGTGGTGGTTTACTATCGAAAGTATTCGGTTTAATTCCCAGATCGGACATTTTTTTCAGCTGTTCCCAAACCAATCGACCACTTCTGGCTTCGAACATTGTGTATTGTCCTACGTGGTTGCGTATCTCTCAAACAGAGATTTGGCTGGTAGTCTGGTGGTCCCTGTGGTCCGAGAAACAAAACTTAAAATGGTATTTCTGCCCGATCTCAGAAGAACCTACGTAATTTGGATGTACCTTGTCGAATAACATTACTTTACATGTACCTATATCGTAGTTACAGTAATCTTTCATCGCTTCTCTTTCCATTTCAGCAGAACTTCGACTTAGCATCATCATCTCAATCTCCTGGAACTGCGATCACGATGAATGGCCAAAACTACCAATATACAGTGGGCAACGACACGTGGACGCAGGGCGGCCAATCAGTCGACTGTCAATTTCGGTCAGCAGGCGGCATCGCAGTAGGTCACGTTTCTGCAGACAGCACCATCCCGTATCAGACTATGCAAGCTTCGAACGGTTGGTCGGAGGATGGCTACGAGCATTCGTTGCCGTCAGAGGTAGATATCAAAGAGTGCGTCAATTGCGGTGCCAGTGTCACCCCGCTTTGGAGGAGGGACGGCACTGGCCATTACCTCTGCAATGCTTGCGGCTTGTATAATAAAATTAACGGCGTTAACAGACCGCCGATACGGCCCAACAAAAAACCAGTGCCAGTAAGTACAGACCAGCACCAGTAGTATCGTTGTTGTCTTCAGTATTATCTGGTTGATGCATTCGTTCCTTTAGATCGATGTTTCGATGTTGTTTGAACTTATTGTAGTTTTGGTTAGACCATGTTGAATTTGATTGTTGTTTGGATCATTATTGGTTTGGGACACAGATCGAAAGCTTAACTTTATTAACGCGAACGCATGTGAGTAATAACTTGAGGTATTTGTGTACAGTATCTTTTGCAATAATATAACAAGATTGGTAGTGAAAGTATTGAACTTGGTTTCTTGCTAGAAATCGTACACAAACCGTTGGTTTGACAATAAAATCAAAAAATGGTTTGCGCATTGATCAAATACAAATTAGTTGCAGACCGTTCCAGAAATAGCATTATTCCTTTATTATGGGCCAACGAGTATTTCGTCAACAGTTCAGTTTACAAATCATGTACAATCATTTTAGGTTAGATTTGATAAGTAATATAAGTGCACCGTAAGAGACCAGGGACCCTATTCTCGTCATCTTTGTGAAGCGAATGCGTGACTTTGCGAATGGAGTAGGGATAGCACCGGTTGCCCTCTGGTTCGTATCTAGGTTGTTGCTAAGAACAATAACGCACGCGCCACACCCATACTTTTCAATCAAACGTATGGGAACGTATGGGCGTGGCGCGTGTGTTATTGTTCTTAGCAAGAAGCAAACTTGCTCATAGATACGGGCAACCGGTGATATCCCTACTCCATTCGCAAAGTCACGCATTCGCCATGCATTCGCTTCAAAAAGATGACGAGAATAGGGTCCCAGGGACCGAGAAGTTTCGAATGGAGTGGGGATATCACCGGTTGCCCTCTGGTTCGTATGTAAGAGCAAGTTTGGTTGTTGCTAAGAACAATAACGCACGCGCCACGCCCATATATACATTTCAATCAAAGGTATGGGAACGTATGGGCGTAGCGCGTGTGTTATTGTTCTTAGCAACAAGCAAACTTGCCCATAGATACCGGCAACCGGTGATATCCCCACTTTATTCGAAAAGTTACGCATTCGCTTCAAAAAGATGACGAGAATAGGTGTCCTGGAACCCAACGTATGGTGTTAAAAAGTTTGGATGTGTTCATAATGGTTCACCGATATGCTGCGGAGGTTACTGTGATGTTCCAAACACAGTAGCCGAACCAAGTGCCTATTGTTGTGATAAGAAACGGAGATGAACTTCATAACGCTATCAACAATCACATAACCTCACATAATTTGAAAATCCAACAGAATGCTGCTATGCGCACTGTCACTTGCGATTCCGGTTACACTCTGTTGGCTAAAACTATTCGCTTACGTCATTATTTTTTCTCCATCAAATCGGCACAGAAAAATTAAAAAAAAAAATTGCTGCCATTTGTATGGCAATGCCTGTCGTCAACGACTTTTTGTTATACAAATCAGCATAACCGACTGAGAGGAAGGACTAGAGCCCCCATTACTTGATGACTCTACGGACTTCTCTACCCGTACGGAATGTATTTTAGCGTAGCGAAACGTAACCGATCGATTTCTAAACAAAATGCTATTTGCCTAACAACGGCTTGGGCAAATACATTTGCCTAGGCAAAAGCCTTTTGCTAGAAATAACCATTTGCGCGCACCACCTAACGGAACAATGTGAGTACTTAGAAAATGCATAATTCTAAGTTTGCTTTGAGATATTTGCACACATTGCAAAAACGACTTTTTGAGATTTTGAATTAGTTTTCATTATGAAAATCTTTCATGATAAGAAATTTTTAAGGCTCATTCACAAAACCCATATTTCATAGAATAACTAATATTTTCCTTATTTCGAATGTTCTTATGTAAGGGTATTTTGTATGGTGCCATGAAAGCTATTAAGATCTATGAATCCGAAATTTTTTGTTGTGTTCAACGGGATCAACGTTCAGAGCAGCTCTTTCTTTTATAATTGTAGACATTTATAATTGTAGTAGCTCAAATGACTGCTGACATTAATTAAAACATCAAAAAATATGACTGACTCATAGTTAGAACACTGCTAAATTCAGAAATCAAATGCGACACAGAACAAAAAACTTGAAAGGACGACAAACTTTGAATGAATTCAAATGTTATTTATCACCGTATTCATTTGATTCTACACTAGTCATGTCAAGTGATCGAAGGTACTAAATGCTAAACGCTAAATATAATGAGTCATATAAATTTGACGTTTCAGACAAAGTACAGCATATGCGTGCGTATTTGAACACAGTGTCGAAATTTATTCAACCAATAAATCATGAACATTACACAACAAGCTTAGAGCGAGAGGTAAACATCGCACAAGCCAGATATATTCCATCGAGATGTAGTACATACAGCTCGAAACACGTTGGCCACTTAAGTAAGATTTTGTCCTGCGGACGATTTTATGCTAAGCGCATCGCTATCAAAAATCTATGTAAGTGATAACGATGTTTGCTCGCAAGAGTCCATAATGTTCGGATGCCACTCGTACTGCGAATGTTTACACTACGATAAGGATAAAGGTGTCACACGCTGCACACACGCTTTTTATCTGTTATTAACCGTTTTTTCTTTCTACCCAAACCTCGCTCTCGAAAAAAATATATAAACCCGAATTGTTTGGTTAACCTCGACACGCTTCTTAAAAATTATGTTTCGCTTGCTTTAAAATTTGAACTGCTTTGCATGTTGGTGGTTTGTGTTTCTACTTTTATCTCTGTCATTTCAATCTTTGAATTCAATTAATTATCACCGAAAGTTAGTGACGGTAATCTAATAAAGCTATTCATATCGAGAAAAATCAAACCCAGTGGAACTTGCATGTACATGGTTGATTATTGCAAACATCTTCAATGGAAATGGAAAAATACCTACTGTAAAATAAAAATTGTCATCAAGGTTGACAGTTCAGTGATCTTTGACCGGGAATACCTCGCGATGCAGACACGATATCGCTAGGGTGTAAACAAAAGTCCAGCTGCTGGGTTTGAATTTTTCCGGAGTGAAATCCTTTATTATTAACGAAGTATTATCATGGCCTCGAGATGCATCTTAAGGAGTTTTACAAAATATTTTATTTATAAGTAGGTATAGGGACGGTGCGGTTGACCTCTGATGACTGCTTGTTTGACTTTGAGGGGTAAAAGCTCTTGTCGTTCTTAGCGGTTCAAGATCAAACGAGAGGGCACCATAGGTCAGCGATATAGCTTACACCTTATTTCAACAATCGGTATTCTATAATTCTATTGGTTATCTCGTTGTAGGCTGGTAACAGAAGGAGTGGGGTGGAGTGTGCCAACTGTAGGACTACAACGACCACCTTGTGGAGGAGAAATAATCATGGGGAGCCTGTCTGCAACGCGTGTGGACTCTACTATAAACTCCACAATGTAAGTAGCGATATCACCTGTCATCTGTCAACCTGTATCATAAAACATAAAACAAGAACGTGTTTCTTACACATACACTACACTCAACAGAAGTGAAACTTAATTAAGCAATATCTGCTATGTACACAACACGTAGGAAGCAGTCATATCACATTTAGTTCATAACAATGAAATTCACGTTAACAGAAGTAAATTGTGGAATCAAAAACGTCTAACTTAAAACAAATCCGTAATATTGAGCCTTATTTTGATTACAATATGTTCAGGAGGCTAAATGAACAAATAAATACACCTATACCATCGGTGTAGGACAACCATAATGAAAACATAATAAACTAGTTTGCTCTTCCACCATTTTGTAGATATTGTAAATTATGGGTCTATTTGTAGACACATTTGTGTAATAAGTTTCCGACTTAATATATACTATTGTGATACATAAAAATAGCCACAAAGTGTCGACGGGTTATTTGCCCTTGAAAAACCTACACTCACAGGCAACCCGCCCCACCTAAAATTTTGCAAAACCTTGTTCCAAAACGTCTGTAATCTTTAAACCTTGTTCCAAAACGTCTGTAATCTTTTATCGATTTTGGTGATTGTTTCGGCGTATTGTATCACATTTGTGTCACATGCTTTTTAATTTTGAAGGAAATGCTTGTTCTCGAAGTATATTATACCGGGAGAACCAATATGATGTGTCAAAGTTCCAGACACCCTGTGTAGTCAGTAAGAAATTAGGGCAGGATCTTAAGTATTCCGCTAAAATAACATATCAATTCCCGATTATCGATTTAACGAGTTACTTATTTGTACGATTTATCATACACACGTTCGATATATCTGCGCAGTTAAATCGCTACGATTTATCGTTACGTGTATATCTGGATTAAAATAACAACAATCTTAAGTAACGATATTTTATATTACTTGTTTGGATAACTAATAAATAAAGTAAATAATCTCATTTTCCAGGAAATTGATGTTTGTTAAATCCTTTCATCTTTAACACAAAGTTTGTTTTTGATTGCTATATTTATATTGTCCATAAAACCGAATACCAGTTGTAATCGTCTGGCGATTTTTTCCACCAAAACATCTCCATTTGGGAATTCCATACCCGTTGACAAAACAATTTTAACATTCCTTTTCTATATGAAATCGTTTTTTATACTATATGCATTTGCGTCCATGCGACGATCAACAAAACGTTGCAGATGCATATTTTATACACTTTAAATGATAAAAATATCAAAAAACGTTGCCGATATTAGAATTAGAGAAGTATGAGTAGGTCGCTCAACCAGCCATCCACCGCGACCGCAGGGGTCTATTGTGGCTCACCTACACACAGAGAAATGTTTAAGACATTCGTTGTCTTGCCGAAATTTACTCCGAACAAATCAATAAAGTTTTCAATTTAGATGAGCTTTTTGAATCAAAACTCACAAATTTCTCCTTTGAAGCGACAACATTTTGTTTCCAAGTAAAACTACATTGGATAATTTTAAAAGTTCTTATGAGTTCTTTTAAGAATATATGTGTTGCATTGAACAATTCAATATATTCCAATGAAAACAACTATTGCATTGAAACAAGATCATATATGTAAAATATGGTGTTCAAAACAAGTAAAACTAGTTGGTTGATGCAAGAGACGTTTTGTGTGAACCAAGTAACCAAATGCTTAGTTTAAAATATCGGGTGGTTTCATTGTGCGGAAAACTTAAGAGTTTGCGCGGTTTGTGGCACCAGACTGACGCGACGTAGAACGGCGACAGTTTTTAGATACGCAGTATATGAGGACAACATTCTCCAGTCTCACTCACAACCCTCACAACGTTAACTCCATGCAAATTTATTGGTTATAGTGGTATACTACTACTAGTAGCTAATTGTTATACTTCACCGTCCAGGTCCAGTTCGTTAATGAGCCTGATTATCCTATAGGGTGGTATGTTCTCCAGGTCTTGTAGTTTCATTTAGGCCGTGCTGAAAATCCTGACCCTGATGTTATCCGTGGCTGGACAGGAGCAGATAACATGCTCCATTGTTTCATCAACCTCCATGCATAGGCGACACTCAGTGGTATCGGTTAGTCCTATTTTGTTAAGATGATGCCGAAGTCGGCAGTGTCCCGTGAACGCAGCAGTCATAGTTTTGATGTCCACTCAGCTTAAGTTCAGCCAGGATTCAGTTCTGATTTTTGATGTTGATGCGGTCACCGTCCTGAAATGTCCCATCCCTGGGCATCCTGACCAGAAATCCAAGGATTTCATTACCATCCATCTCTTATTCGAGTGTTTTGCCATGTCTCTCAGAATTACAAGAGTCGGTTCTGGCCCCTCCGGTACTGTATTGGCCGCCACCCTCGCCAGGGTATCGGCAACTTTGTTTCCCTTTATGCCAGCGCGGCCAGGCACCCATACGAGACTGACTCTGTTTGCTTTCCCCAGACCGGATAATGTTCTCCTACAGTATTTTACGACAAGAGATTAGTATCTGCTGGTCGCCAGCGATCGTAGAGCTACTTGGCTGTCGGAGAAGATTTTAATTGATTTGCCTACCCAGTTTCTCTCGAAGATTTCCTGGGCGCAGACATCAATGGCAGTCTCTGCCTGTAGAATATTCGCAAATTTTCCAAGGTTGCAGCTTATCTGACGAGATTACTAATCGATTACATGAGGCCCTCGCTTTAACTGTTAAGACCAAATTTTATGCAATTCCAAGGTGATGAAGTAAAAGGCGTTCTAAAACTGTGTTGGGAAACATTCGTAGAACATATTTCGGTTAGGAAGAAAACCAAATCTCATACATACGGATTACTAAAAAAGTTTTATAAAGTTTATGAATTCAATACAATATTTACAACAAACTATTTTTTGTAAAAATTATTGTTATGCAACATGATTGATAGTGTGTAATAATATTGATTGAGTAGCTCACAAAACTGTTGCGCATTGATTATTTATGGAACACTTATAAATTTACTTTTATAGTTTACAAACACCTCTTCACATACGATTTAACAATAAAAAAAGAAATTGTTCTATATTCATCACAACCCGCATACAGTACACTGTACAACGACAACACCATAGAGAATTATGGATATCTCTGAAAATCAGTATCTGCGTACAGATATGATATGCTAGACAAAATTTGGATAAGATATACGTTTCTATCTATACAGTAGAAATACTACATCAACAAAGATGTAACACCTTATTTTGGCGTAGTAAATAAATCCACTTTATCTCCCTTCCGTCATTGTTGGCAGTTTTTATCATATTTTCATTCATAAGCTGCTGAGATAAATCTGTTTTGGATTCTCCAGAATTTGACAACTGGTGCATCGTTGATATTTTTGCCTGTAAAATTTATTTCACGATTACATTTGGAATCAATAGTAAATTTATTATTGTTAAGGTGCATTTATGTTTTATCTTTGGTTGGCCCTAAAATCTACTACGTTGTAAATGAAACTGCTTTTACATCAATAATTTATAAGAATATACGAAACTATTAAAAACTGAGTGTAGTTTGGTTGGTTTAGTTTACCAAACATTACTATTCTTTCTTTTTGAATGATTCTCTAGTTATCATTGACGATATTTGTACAAAAAAATAAATATTGAACCCGGTTAACGGGCAGGTGAGCGCACGGCCGAAAACCGGACCGTCCGGATTAAAAAAAAATACGTGGTAACGCTTCATCGAACTAATTATTTATGATTTACAGATGAACCGTCCTTTGACTATGAAAAAAGACGGTATTCAAACCAGGAAGCGCAAACCTAAGGGCAGAACGCAATACCAACCTACGGGACCGGCACCATCTACCAGCATGATGCAAACTAGACAGCACATTTGTAAGTATATCGTAGTGTTGCTTTGCTTCCACCGTTCACCAATAGATGTCGCCGCGTTCCTAAGTGGGATTATCATTGGCGATGAAAATAAAACTATTGGAAATGATACAGGAAATAAATACTAAGTATAATTATTGCGACTAACAGAAGGGAGATTTTACTGCGAGATAATAAAAACAAGTCTTGCAACTTTATTTGAGAATGAAATGCTTCATTAAATCAATTAAAAAATTAAGTGCTAATTGTTGTTTTATCCTGCAGAATAAATAAAAAGAACGTACAAACATCACATAAAATTACATACCAAAGCAAACGTATATAATTGCTTAAGCAATAAAAATATCAGACAAGCACATCAATTTTGAAGTGGTGATCAAGTGGTGTCAGGTGTATTGATAAATTGTTATAGTTTATAGGTCAATCTAGCAAGATTTGTAAATTTGTCTGCCACTTTTCAACGAATTAAGATAAGCAGTATATACCACTCTTCATATGTCTTCAATTTCTATATTTTGATTTCAGTACTTAATTGAGACCGAACCCACTTGTAATCGATTGATTAATTTTGTAGTATTTTTAGTGAAAAAGGAATTTGATTAGACAACATATTTTCGTTATAATATTCCCTTTATAATATTAAACTTACGTCTAAAACGTATTTAATTTTGAAAATGCAGTGTGTTGCATACGATATGGTCATGGGGTTGTTTATTTCTGTTTCTGTATGAGTCAAAGCTGTTAATGTAAATTAATAATCCTCTACAAACCTAACCTCTATACCCTAAATTATTGTCAGATATATGTTGAAATTACTATCGAACTATCGATAATTCTACAAGAACTTTGTTGAAAGTATTACTTACTCAAGGTAAATATACTGATTTTACTCCCTCTCGTTTTACTTCAAACATAACACAAAAATCTGGTAGAATACCTACCAGATAATGGTTTAAACTTATTTCAATAAATGCACGCGATTTATTTTCTACTAGATTATAAATTTTGTAAAACAATTAAAAATGATATATATAAAAGGAATAAACAAATGAAAAACAAATAAATCTCATTAAAAAGCTTATATCGACTTATTGGTTTCTAGAGCCGGTTACAATACGGTTTAGTTAACATTTTAAATTGGAGGAACACTACAAAGGATCGAAAAAAGATATAATTCAACTGTTTACTCTATTTTAGGACATTAACTATATGAAAAAAAGTTAAAATAGTATGTCTTGTCATAATCCCGTGGTAGAGTACATACTATCTATTCAATAACGTCCGATGTCATTTTGGTACATTTGTAGTTTTAGACGTATTTTATAGTAACTTTTCCCTCATTTTTTTCACTTGTTTCTCCAGTAAAATTTATTTACTTTTTCAAGTTGCCCCACTATTATAAAAAAACTATAAGGCTAAAATTTTCCGAGATATTCTCATGGGACAATCAAAAGTAATGGAAAAGTTAATTCATAGGATATAAGTTTAGTAGACAGCTAGAGGTTTCTTTCTATTTATTTTCATATATTTCCGAATTTTGGTTTCTTTAACAAAGGTATTTCCTGTATGGGGTGGGTTGGGTATTTACTGTATAGGGAAAGTTGGCTTTTGTATAAACCTACTGTATATTCATCATACTCGACAACACATTTCGTGGAGGTGTACCTACACGCATTTCCTTACCATCCCGCATATGATTCAAAAAATGGTACAGTTGTCAATTGCTAATAACTATTCCTCGTTTTCAGATATGCCGAGTAGCGAAATGTCAGAAAGATATCTTCCTAGTGGAGAAATGAGTTTTGCCCTTCAGCAATCCAATGTGCAAAGATTGCCACGAATGCAGGCCATAACACAGCAGAGGTAGGTACTATACTGAAAATCACTTATTTATTCAAATCTAAGGTATTGAATCAAATTTAAAAGTTTGTATGCGATTATAGTATACAGCAGCGGTTCTCAAAGTGGGGTCCGCGGTCCCCTAGGGGACCGCCAAGCGGTTTCGGTAGGACCGCGAAAAACGAACGCATATTTATTTATACCGGGTGATTCAATTTCGATCCTCACCATGGGATCTCGCTTATTACTGGAGATAGACCCTATGATTAAATTTGGCAAAGTTTCGTATTTTTGTGCTAATCAATTATCTGAAAAGAAATTTAAGCTATTATTTTTCTTTGATGATATCCACAAAAGAATGAAATTTTAACATATCGTTTTTAATTTTTTATTGAAAACCAAATGTAGCTAGACATTTGAAACAAAAACATACTTTTTTTAACGTACTTTTTAACAAGGAATGCAGTGCCATTTTTTAATTTGAAATAACATCAAAGATGGCCAACTTTTGTTGGCGCCATATTGATTTTTTTCCGATGCTCGTGTTTTTTCTCATTTCCGCAATGTATAACATGTTACCATTCTTTTTTTAAATAATGGTGTAATAATCAAAAAACCTTCAGGTACCCAACTGGAGCTTGGTTACAGACCTCCGGTGTCGTTGTCAAGCAACGCCAGCAAAATGCACTTGGATCAAGCGGCGCCCTCAGCGTTAGGTTTGCCATTTAACTAAATAAACCTTAATTGTGGTTGATTGTGGATGTAAAATGCCGTTTACCAATAACGAAAAACGTGATATAATAAGGGTTTATTATTGTTCTCTTAGAAATGTCGCATCGTACAATATTCCTAACATTGGACGGAAATTTAGCGGACCATGGATCGTTTAGTAAACCCTGCAATTCTTATACTCCTCATGGAAATGTTGAAACTAATCAAAGAGGTATTTTAGAAATGGTAAACGTTAAATTACATTGATTTGCAATGCTTCAACTACTGGTTTTTACATAAATGACGATTCTTGTATTTCTAAGCGGGAATTAGCCCTTAATTTGTAATTGCCGCAAACACGTGTTTGCAGACCACGAACAAAGATATTGAAACCGTGCAAACCCCACACAAGTCAAACTTTGCTATTGTACGAAATTATTTAAATCAACAATTTCCAAATCGCTGGATTGGTAATGGTGGAGTGGTGGATCTCCTGGTTTAAGTCCTCTGGACTGTTTTCTTTGGGGAACTGTGGACGACAAAATTTATCACGATACTCGCAGAAATATCGACGATCTGCGGGATCGAATAACAAATGCGGTCAATGCTATTCCGGGAAGAACAGTTAGAAAAGCATAACAACATGTGGAAAAGCGGGCACGCTTTTATACCTTATATAGCAAACTATCATTAATTTTTCATACACGCTGTTTAACCCTAATATATTTATACAGGGTCATAGCAAATCTTGGCTATGATATCAAATGTAAAGATTTCTAGTTGCCGCTCCATAAATATTGAATGTTACTGTTCTATACGAAAGAGTTAAATTATTTTTCTACTTTGCGTTCGTTATGGACTCATAACGAAACCGGTTTCGGTGTCGTTATGAAAACACTAGGTCACAAACATTTGGTAACTTTTAGTTTTCCAAGATTGATGATATTGACGTCGTCAAATCAGGCTGACATCTCAATCGCTATTGGCTCGCGTCTGTCGTATTTATCGATTTTACTACAACTGCCAACTGTTGAATATGAAACTACTCTAGATTGTAAGATGACAACCGCAACTTTCGAAATGTATGTAAATTTAATGTCGCAAAGTAGAAAAAATAGTATATACCACTCGTTTTATAAGACGCATTGGCGCACTCGTTCCATTTGGGCACTCCTCGCTACGCTCGTCGTGCCCAAAACTACTCGTGCGCCAATTTTTGTCTTATAAAACTTGTATTATAATATACTATTTTCTACTTTGCGTTCGTTATAAGCTCATAACGAAACCGCTTTCGGTGTCGTTATGAAAACACTAGATCACAAACTTTTAGTGACTTTTAGTTTTCCAAGATTGATGAAATTGACGTTCAGTGTCAAGTAAGGCTGACATCTGAATTGCTATTGGCTCGCCTCAATCGTATTTGTGAATTTTACTACAAGTACCAACTGTTGAAGAAAAAAATTACACTAGATTGTAAGATGACAATCGCAATTTTTGACATTTATGTAAAATTAATGTCGCAAAGTAGAAAAAATAGTATATAACACTCGTTTTATAAGACGTATTGGCGCACTCGTTCCATTTGGGCACTCCTCGCTACGCTCGTCGTGCCCAAAACTACTCGTGCGCCAATTTTTGTCTTATAAAACTTGTATTATAATATACTATTGCATAACATAATCTAAGTTTGATAGTTGTACGTGTATAGCGGCAAAAATTTATTAACGTGGTCATCGCCTATTTTGATTTATAATGACCCCGTGTTTTTTTACGTAAATTCGCGAGGGTTATGTTCTAGAAAACTCCCGCGAATGTCAAATATGCGAATGTTCAGTCTATCTCTCAATGCTGTATGGGGGGTTACGTTCCAATAAAAAATTAATATACAAAAATGTTCAAGTAATAAATATTTTAAGTTTTAACTGAATGTGGATGTATTAAAGATACCTATTATTAATGAGAATTATTTTTATTTTATTCAATAATAATATTTTTAAAGAAAATTGCTTAGTTAGTGATTCCACAGAATTTGATTTCATGTAATAAAATTAACCGTAAACTTAACTTACACTTTTAATTTTTATATGGCCAAATATATATTTCATAGTAGACTAATAAACTGGATTTAAAGTATTTCATGGCACTTTTTCGGTAATTTATTTAGTAGAATTTAAAAAATGCATTGTATTCCTTACTAATAATTTTTTGTTTTGATTAAAAATTGACAAAAAAACATACGAGTTGCACTGGCCAAGACAAAGCCAAACAACAAGAATTACTTCAGGCACAGCAAATGCATCCATCCCATTAACATTATTATTTACGGCGATTACATAACCTGTAATATTTTGTAAATACATAACGTTTGTAAATAAATGTTTTATTCACTATTTTTTTTATTTTAGTTTTTATTCACTTCGTTTTTTATTATTGGGGTCCGCAAGCTATCGCAAAATTTTTAAAGGGACCCTCACGCAGGAAATTTAAAAAAGTTTGAGAACCGCTGGTATACAGGGTCTCCCACGACGAGCTGCCATTAGAAGTATATGGAGAACCAAATGCAATGAAAGATTGAAAATTAGTGGACTTACATTGTTGGACACGATCGTCTCAACTAAAATATTTTGAGTTTTCGGTTACTTCCGGTAACACCGGAAATGATGTCAATTTTTATATTTCAAATGGAACACCCTGTATTTTATCGCATTTTTGAAATCCTCATTAAATTTTAAATCAATTTTATGTTACATTCCCTATACCTAACATGCGTCATTTTTGAGATATTCATTTTTTTCATTAAAAAATGGCAGCTGCACGGTTAGTTTCAATTACTTATAAATTAGCACCAGTGACCGTTGGAAAAAAGTTGTCAGGCAAAATTGTTGTGAAGGTAACGTGTTATCGGCAAATTGGTAGAACTCTTCTAAAAGTTATACAGGGTGTTCAAATAATAACATCAAAGTTGAATTCGAGAAAAGTACTGAAAGTCGATATTTTCAAATGGCAACCCTAACATATGAATACATTTCTCAGTTCTATGGAAAATTTTAGATCAATTTTGTGTACAATGTCCTATACCTAAAATGTACTTGTACCTACAGAAATCGGTTTTTAAACATCACAGTAGAAATTGCAAATATTACCAAATCTAGATTACGTTTGAAAACAACTGAACAATTTGGAATAAGCAGAACTTTATTAAACAAGTTTTTAGGTCATTTATAATTAATTTAGCATTTATAAAATTATAAGCCTACAAAAACACAATATTGAAACTAAAACAAAATCGTAAAGTTAATTTAAAAAAAAACTGGTAAAATCTATTTCAGTAACTGTTCAAAAACGTTGTCGTTTTCAGATAAACATGCTTCAATTTTGTTAACATATTATTGTTGGTGGCGTCCCTGATAGAGTTAGCACATAACCCATTGAAAGCAGCTCGAACTCAATGTTTCATTTTCTCCTTATCAGTTATTGGGTCCCAAAATTAAAAATCCATTGGCAAAGAATTGAAGCATGTTTAGCGGAGAACGGCAACGTTTTTTAACAGTTACTGAACTTGAATTAGGCAGTAATAATGTGTTTTATTGTAGGCTTATAATTTTATAAATACTAAATTAATTATAATGAAAAATGACCTAAAAAACTTGTTTTATAAAGTTCTGTTTATTCCTAATTGTTCAGTTGTTTTCAAAAGCAATCTAGATTTGGCAATGTTTGCAATTTCTACCGTGATGTTTAAAAATCGATTTCACTATGTACAAGAACATTTTAGGTATAGGACAAAGTTGATCTAAAATTGTCTATAGAATTGAGAAATGTATTCATATGTTAGGGTTGCCATTTAAAAAAATCGACTTTTAGTACTTTTCTCGAATTCAATTTTGATCTTGTAATTTGAACACCCTGTATAACTTTTAGAAGAGTTCTACCGATATGACGATAATACGTTGTCTTCACAACAATTTTGCTGGACCACGTTTTTCCAACTGTCACAGGGGATAATTTATAAGCAGTTGAAAGTAACCGTGCACCTGTCATTTTTTTATGAAAAATATTAATATCTCAAAAATGACACATGTTACGTATAGGGAATGTAACATAAAATTGATCTTAAATTTTACGACGATTTCGAAAATGCGATAAAACACAGGGTGTTCCATTTGAAATATAAAAGTTGACTTCATTTCCGGTGTAACCGGAAGTAATCGAAAACTGAAAATATTTTAGTTGAGATGATCGTGTCCAACAATATAATTCCACAAATTTTCAATCCCTCATTTCATTTCGTTCTCCATATACTTCTAATGGCAGCTCGTCGTGGGAGACCCTGTATAGGTTACAAAGGATGAATCAGAAATAAAAGTTTATATTTTTTATTTTGTTCATGGAACAAATCTTATCTCAACAATTACAAAGTGTAATAATAATAATTATATTAGCATACATTATGATAATGAAGACCAATTATGTTTTAAAAACATTAAGTAATATCAGAAATTGCGAATATATGAATTGCAGAACAAAGAGAAAATAATCAAAATCGAGACCGCCGAAAAAATTTTTTTATAAATTTTCCGTTGATCGTTCTAGTATGTTTAGCA
The DNA here is from genome assembly GCA_964023965.1 of Melinopterus prodromus. Taxonomy (NCBI): domain Eukaryota; kingdom Metazoa; phylum Arthropoda; class Insecta; order Coleoptera; family Scarabaeidae; genus Melinopterus; species Melinopterus prodromus. Next base: position 43,580,504 of record OZ030393.1, on the reverse strand, counting down.
GTGTGTTTATTAAACATTATATTTATTAATATTTTATTAATATTATTTTATTAATATTATACATATTAAATCGAAAATAATATACATATTTAAAAAAATCATTCCCGACACGATATACCTAATAGTTTGACAAATGCCAACATTGAAAAACAATTTAAAAATCTTAAGAAACTTGGTGTTATTTTTTGTTTAATTTTATAATTAATTATATTAATAATATTATTAGTTAATATATTTAATAAATACCCCGTATTATATACTACACACTAGGGTTAATAGAAAAAAATCTGATGTGGCCAGGCACATGACTTTATCATACAATATATAAAATTAATAGTTTAGCTGCATGAGAATCTATTTTATTGAGATAAATCGTAGGTATTGTCAAAGCATCAGCACTTGACACTACCTACACTACGTCATTAGAATAATAGTTATTTATGTCACAAGTGCCGAAAGTACGGAATAGCGCGGCGACCGGTGATGCGGCGTGTCACCGAAGGCGAAGCGTCGCCGTCGCATGTGAGCGAGTCGCGCTATGTAGTTTTCGGCAGGAGTGACATCAACGTTTTTTGTGTTGCCTTTTGAGAAATACGTACTTACAAAAAATTTAAAATGGTTATATTTCTGGATAGGAAATGTTAGGTTGATACCACTTCTACGAAACGTCAAGTTTAAAAAGCTAAATCAAATTCTGACAGATTTATATTCGTTCATGACACTGTAGATGTCACATCCGTACCAACATACTAAAACGTAACTATACTCATCGCTATACTTTAATTACAATTTTCTCAATTATCGTTTTTGCAATTAGATAACAACGGGTTGATATTTCTTATCAACAAACAATCAAATTGGCGATCTTATTTTATTTGAATTTTGTATTTTCTACTTTGCCGCAGTAGAGCGGCAACGTTCCATAGCGGTTCTCCAACCTCTGATGAAATCAGCTGTTTTCGAGTGTGACAGCCATATACATTTCTGTGGTGACAGCACAAAAAAATATTTGTCAAATCCAGGCTACTTTGAAGTTTCATATCAATGCAGATGCGACCGATCTCGATCAAATGGAATTTGCTCTTAAAGCTAAACTATTAATTTTACCAAAAAATATCATAGGCATAAATTATTCAAAATTTCCTCTACTTTAATTTATTATTTAACTATTTTGTCGAAATTACAGAAATGGCGGCTCATTTGCAAAATCTTTCAAAAAGGCTTAGAATAAACTACCAGTTCCTTTGGACCCCTTTCAACCAAAAGCTTTTCAGCTCTAAGTTTGGTAACAAAACTTCTAAATATGAACTTTCGGTCCGATACCTTTAGTAGTTTCTCCGGAATCGTCGCCACAAAAATCGTTTACACACAGACATACATACGCACAGACACACACACACACACACAGACATTTTTTTGTACCTTGGTCAAAAATGTTCAGGGGACCCAAAAAGACCTATTTCCGCTAAAATCTCAATTTTTTTTTTCGGCATGATTACAATACTTTAGCATACTGCGTATGATAAAGTAAAAAGTTCTTGTTTTAATTCAAAATTTCAAGTTGATAAAAAGTTGTCCCTATGGACCTAAATATACTACAAAAAGGAAATTGGCGCCATTGAAAAATATTTAGGTCTCCCGCAGAAGGCCTAAAGTTTATAATTTTCTTTTCCGTCGATCGTTTATTTATGAGTCAGTTTAGTGAATAGGAAATCGTTTATTAAAGTACTCCATTAATGCACGATTTCTATTAATGCATGATTTGTTATAGCCAATCACAAGACGCAATGGCGTCGTTTGATTGGCCAATCGAACATATGTGAAATGAAACCTTCCAATGAAAACATACCGCTCTCTAGAACTGTCAGTGTCAAATTAAATAAATTGTCATATAACCTAAAAACACATCGGCGAAGAAAAATCTATGTAGACGACTCTAGCAGAATACGATCGACGAAAAATTTTGTAACCAACTCGAATATTAAACAGCGATTAATGATCTCGACAATTAACGCGCTCGCTTCGCTCGCGCGTTAAACAGTCTCGATCATTAATCGCTCTTTTTAATATACTTGTTGGTTAAATAACTATTAAGAATTAGAGTTTTTTCAATGAACTGTTAGCCATTTTTGATTTTCAAATACAAAAAGTTTAGCAATAAGGTGTGAAATTACCGTATATAAAATATATTACTCTAATGCAACATTTAGATCGGCTGCCGTTTATTTAGGCTCATAGACTTTTAGACAAATGACCCTTTTCTTATAACAAACTATAATTTTAAAAATGTGTTTTAAAATAATTTAATACAAGTTTATTTATATTCGATAAAACTTTTAGAAAAATGACCATTTTCGTATACTTAAATTAAAAAAATTGCTTAGTTGATATAAGTTTATTTGCCATTACATTTTTTATTATGTGCGGATACGTAGGCTTTGAAAAAAAAACCACTCAATATTTCATTTAATAATATATGAAAAAAAATGGAATTTTTAAAGAAAATCTTAAACTTTTTAGGCCTCCTAAAATTAATTAATGAGAGTCCACAGGGACAACTTTTTATCAACTTGAAATTTTGAATTTAGAAAAAGTGTTTTTTCGATACACACTAGTAAAGTGATTAAAGTGAACCTTTATTACACAATATACAGGATGTGCCATGCAATAGGCAAAGTAAATTAATGGTCTTAAGAAATCACAATACTATATATAATATAATATTTCTACAGCCAAACATTACTCATTAATATTAATTGGTAACGTAACGCGGTAACAATGATATTTAAATTTTTGTTATATCCGTGTGGTTACTTTTGTATATGAGGAAATATGTAGAATTCAGTGTTGAATCAGATTTCTTTAATGACACCCAAATTCACCACAAACATTAAAAATTTAGTACTAGAGTGGCCTGGGTAATATCCTTACATAACATACTTAACTGCACTTTTTGGGAACCTAATGAAACTCCAAACTTTAGTAAAAGTCTGTCCAGAAGGTTTTTATTACATTTAAGATCCACGTTAAGTTGTATGTACTTAAAAATGTAGCGATGCGAAGGATACCTACCTAATTTTCCTTCAGGTCTTTTGTTAGAAAATATTCTTAAAATTAAGTACTACCGTACTACCTACTTGGAACGTTATATAACAAATATCCTAAATCTATACTATGTCCCAAGTACGATTAAGTGTCTTGAGACTTGAGCCAGCCAATTTTTTTGTTTTTCTAAATTGGCTATGTTTTGCGTATTGAATTATATTTGATATTTGTATAATTATTTGGCATCATTAATTCATCACCCTCAATTAAACTTAAAAATTGTCCCAAGACGCTAATAATAATCTACGGTATATCTAACGATTTTTTTTTTTAATTTTCAGTGTACCAATAGAGGTAATGGCCCGAGCTGTTGCTGTTGATGAACAGGCCAGTGTTATAACGTCTACCTCTGCTGCAAACCGCCAGGGACAAGTTTACGGACAGCCTGGACAGCCGGACCGAAATTCCTCTCATGAACAAAACAACATCGACCATTAACTTATCATTTATTTATTGTCTCTTTTCTACGGTATTCTTTACATATACAGTATGCATGTACAGTTGTTCGAACACAGCACCAGCGTTATGCTTGTTCTTTCTTAACTTAAACTATGCTTCATTATTTATTAAGATAACAGCTAGGTGTCCAAAGAATCCATTGTATATAAATATTACGTATTTTAGTAATAGGGCACGTATAAGACGTATATACCTACTTTATTTGAGAACTACTTATTTACCTTTTGTATTTTTGGCTTTTGTAACACGGTATTGAAATTAAACTCAAGTTTAAAATGTTGCAAGTTAGTGTTTTATTTGTTATACTATGTTTGAAATGTGTGAGTAAAACTGTTGAAATATTCTCTGAGTTACAACTCTGAAAATAATAATAACCAAAGCCAATGGGTAGATGCTGGCGTTCAGAGCTATTAGTAACAGTATGCAGTGGGTTCCTATAGAACAGCGTATCCCAATCTGTTTACTCTTCCGAAACGCTGTAAATAGGCTTGGAACCTGGCGGAACCCCAACAAAAAAATATAGAATAACATTTCGAGTATTTTTTTGCGAATAGAAAAGCGTGTAATGCAGCTTTTCAAGTAACCAGATACAAGTCTGTAAAAAAACGTAGTTCAATGACTGAACTTAGTACTGTGACATCAGGGCCGGCCTAAGCGTTTGCGGGGCCGGGTTGAAGCAATTGCGCGGGGCCGGGTTCCAAATGCGCGGGGCAAAAATTGCAATTAATGTCAAAACATTCATTTTTCAAAAAATTATTCTGACGTAGGGATAACGATAGAAAAGAAATCATTTTGGATACTAAAAGTATCGCACTTTTCGACAGTTATTATTGGTTTGCGATTCTAATATGACTTATCCCGAATAACTGCAGATTTGCTAAATGTCAATAGATTTTAAATGGAACACCCTGCATATCTTAACTCTATAGGTCTATCGTCAACAGCTTAAAATGTATTAAGCATCTAATTTTATATTTATATTATTTGTAACTTACACACAATAATTTATAAATTAATATTACATATCCAGACGGTTCGGCAAAATTCAACAATCTCACAAACTTAAGTTTATCTTTAGTTTAGTTTAGTTTAGTTTGTTTAATAGTATTTATTTTAATGCAGCATTCTGTATTTTTTAATTACACAAACGGATAATTTGTGATATTGATTTTCTTCAAAGTCAAGAGAATTAGTAATTTATGTACCAGTTTAAATAATATTTATCAAAGACATTAATTTGTTCGTTATACATCAACACTGTGGAAAATTAGGTCGCCTCTCTTAAGCCTCTGGAGGCAGACATTTAAGGGGATTTTGCAACTATGATAGCCGAACATGAAGAATATAAAAAGGTGGCGTTTTCAAAATAGTTTTATGGAAACCATGGACAATGTAATATTTACAACGAAATTTTACGCCAAGTTAGACTTAAACGCCTAAAACCTATGCACTATTGACAATCGTACCGAAATAATTATTGGTTATTCAGTTTACAGTAATCCATTTATTTAATTATTTATTCTTATGAAAGTATTACTTACATTGTGTTATGGTTAAAGAAATATTAGGATTTCTACAGAACACTTGATTTCTACCAAAGCATTCCTTGTTTTTGTTATCTGTAGTAATTAGAACACTGTTTAACGCGGTCGCTAATCGCTCGCGCGTTAAACAGTCTCGATCATTAATCGCTCTTTTTAATATACTTGTTGGTTAAATAACTATTTATACCAGCAATTTATAAAATGGACAGTCTAACCTCATAATTATAGAATAAAATACTGTAATTTATTACTGACTCACTAAACGATAACGCCCGGTTTCACAAACAATGATCACAATTTATCCGGATCATCAGAACATTTCTTTATATCATGAATTTGATAGTAGGTAGATGGCTTCTAATTTAAAATGAGCATTATTGGCTCCACTGAATTAAGTAATTAATTTAGTAATTTACCCGATAAATTACGCTCTTACAGCACTTGTCGACTGCTGAGGAGTGATGGGTTACATTCACGCAAGTACTGGTGGAAGGTTTTTGAAATTAATTTAGAAATTCCGGTAAATGAACAACTGTAATTAAAATGTTTGGTAAATTACTGTTAAATTGACGCAAATTACCATCGGTAATTTAAGTCGTAAATTACGGTAGTTAAAAATCGGTAAATTAACATTATTACGGTAATAAACTTAGTAACTTACGCGGTAAATTACGTTTTGACACCCCTGGTTGTAATATCTCTACTCATGCACAGATGGCGCCAACTGAACATTGTTCCCGCGGTAAGATTGTAAAGCCTCCCCCTGACTGAGTCGAATCGTTTTTGTCGCAAATCCTTGTATTCTTTGTATGGTATCGTAACCACCCTTTTGATATACATAGCAAAATTATCTCGTCGCGGTCGCGGCGACAAAATCGCCTGTCTGGGGAAGGGGTTAACTTGTAACCTTGCGAGGCAGTTAGCGGCACTGTTTAAAGTGCGGGGCCGTCAAAAGCGCAGGCCCGGGTTCTATAGAACGCTCTGAACCCGCCTCGGGCCGGCCCTGTGTGAAATTAAGGTACTTTTCCTGTAAAATTAAAAAAAATGCCCTGTAAAAGTACGGTGGTATGAATTCTATAAAAACAATACAGAAATATAGCTGGTATCCAATAACCAGCGATGTTACAGTTAATTCTTCTTTTACAGTTTTTTTGGTAGTTTATTACATTCATTTTCTGTAACATTGCACAATTATAATAAATTTATTTGTTCTTTGTAGTTCCTTTAAGAATTATCAAAGGAAGGGAAAAGTAAATACAAATCAAACAATGCGAAAACGAAGAATACAAAAAATGCATTATATTTGCATTGTACACTTAATAGTTCTTAGTATGGCGTAATGTGCCCTTAGTATGGTATTGTAGAATTAGATCGGCTAGCATCTGTGCATTTATGTAAATTGAGTCTGTAGACTCTGAAGCTGAAGCAATCACTATCACCACCAACACCACCACCTCCACCATTTCTAGTAGATACAAATTAAATGCCAATACCAAAATAAACTGTCTTTTTTCTTAAATACAAAATCTATTTTAATAAAAAAACATAGATTTATCGACACGACTACTAGTACTCTTATTAAAATTAGCTAAAAAAATATAATAAGAAATAAATCCAATAAAGTTGCCGTTTTATGAGATCTGGCGTCGAAAGTGTTGGGTTAAAAGCGAAAGTTGCACTTTGCGGTTTTCCACATTTTACCGCAAAACGATCACAACTTTGCAATTTTTGCAAAAAAATAACACTAACTTTCCTTATATATAGCGGTTTCTAAACTACAACAGCTCCAATTTAGGGGTACTTTTGTTGTTGCTAATTTAACCGGTGCCTTGGAAAAAGTTGATGACTTTTCAAAGCGGGTTGGACATATATTTTGTTAAGTATTTAATACAACATTATAATTATTGATAGAATTAAATATAAATATACAATTTTTAACAAAACGAAATCTTGATATTGGTATACCCCTGTATAATAGACCCTGGAAATGGCGGTTGCTGACATATTATGATATAATATGTAGGTATATCCATATATTTGGGCGATTTTAGATTGAGAACCGCTGCATTTAAAAAAGTGGAATATATTTTTTTGTGCGAAATTATGTGAAGCTTATATTTACAGACGCTATTTCAGTGGCGTAACTACATATTTAGCTACCTGGAGCAAGTAAGTTTGTTGCAGAACTTTTTACTTTATCATACGCAGTATGTAAAGTATTGTAGTCATGCCGAAAAAAAAATTGAGATTTTAGCGGAAATAGGTCTTTATGGGTCCCCTGATCATTTTTGACCAAGGTACAAAAAATTTCTGTGTGTGTGTGTGTGTGTGTGTGTGTGTGTGTGTGTGTGTGTGTGTGTGTGTGTGTGTGTGTGTGTGTGTGTGTGTGTGTGTGTGTGTGTGTGTGTGTGTGTGTGTGTGTGTGTGTGTGTGTGTGTGTGTGTGTGTGTGTGTGTGTGTGTGTGTGTGTGTGTGTGTGTGTGTGTGTGTGTGTGTGTGTGTGTGTGTGTGTGTGTGTGTGTGTGTGTGTGTGTGTGTGTGTGTGTGTGTGTGTGTGTGTGTGTGTGTGTGTGTGTGTGTGTGTGTGTGTGTGTGTGTGTGTGTGTGTGTGTGTGTGTGTGTGTGTGTGTGTGTGTGTGTGTGTGTGTGTGTGTGTGTGTGTGTGTGTGTGTGTGTGTGTGTGTGTGTGTGTGTGTGTGTGTGTGTGTGTGTGTGTTGTGTGTGTGGTGTGTGTGTGTGTGTGTGTGTGTGTGTGTGTGTGTGTGGTGTGTGTGTGTGTGTGTGTGTGTGTGTGTGTGTTGTGTGTGTGTGTGTGTGTGTGTGTGTGTGTGTGTGTGTGTGTGTGTGTGTGTGTGTGTGTGTGTGTGTGTGTGTGTGTGTGGTGTGTGTGTGTGTGTGTGTGTGTGTGTGTGTGTGTGTGTGTGTGTGGTGTGTGTGTGTGTGTGTGTGGGTGTGTGTGTGTGTGTGTGTGTGTGTGTGTGTGTGTTGTGTGTGTGTGTGTGTGTGTGTGTGTGTGTGTGTGTGTGTGTGTGTGTGTGTGTGGTGTGTGTGTGTCATCTGCATTGATATGAAATTACATAGTAGTCAGGATTTGACAAATATTTTTTTGTGCTGTCACACTCGAAAACAGCTGATTTCATCAGAGGCAAGGTTGGAGAACCGCTACGGAACGTTGCTGCTCTAGTGCGGCAAAGTACAAAATTCAAATAAAATAAGATCATCATTTTGATTGTTTGTTGATAAGAAATATCAACCCGTTGTTATATCTAATTCTAAAAACGATAAATTGAGAAAATTGTAAATAAAGTATAGCGATGAGTGTTTTATTGTAGTATGTTAGTACGGATGTGACATCTTCAGTGTCATGAACAAATATAAATCTGTCAGAATTTGAATTAGCTTTTTAAACTTGACGTTTCGTCAAAGTGGTACCAACCTAACATTTCGCATACAGAAATATAACCATTTTTTATTTATTTTTTTAATACACATTTCTCAAAAAGCAGCACAATAAACGTTGATGTCACTCCTGCCAAAAACTAGATAGCGCGACTCGCTCACATGCGACGGCGATACTTAGCCTTCGGTGACGCGCCGCATCACCGCTCGTCGCGCTATTCCGTACTTTCGGCACTTGTGACATAAATAACTATTATTCTAATGACGTAGTGTAGGTAGTGTCAAATGCTGATGCTTTGACAATACCTACGATTTATCTCAATAAAATGGATTCTCACGCAGCTAAACTATTAATTTTATATATTGTATGATAAAGTCATGTGCCTGGCCACATCAGATTTTTGTAAGTATACATAGTTTATTTAATAATAATAAAATTTCACAATACATGTACAGTGCATGTACATATCAATATCCAAAAGTAATTAAATAATACATATTGACACGGTCGACAAACTCTTCTCCTTCTGTCCTCACCGCGGGATTAAGATGAGACATCCGATCTCGGGCTGACGGTATGGAGGGTTGATTCGCTTTGAATGGTTGACCTGGTTACTTGATTATTACTGTATTTGTTCTTTTCGTAATAATGATTTTATTTTCAATTCGAACGATTTGTAGTTTTTGTTCTTTTGTGTCACTGAGTTTGTTGGTGTATATTATTGTAGTGCTTTTTCTTGGATGTAGGGAGCATTGCGTAGTGCCGCGTCCTTGATGTTTCCGCACTTTTTGTTTTATGTTTGTCAATTTTGTATAGTAATAAGATTCTGTGCAGTGTTATCATCTGCTTTAGTGTTGGTTCTATTGCAATTATTTGTACTTCAAGTGTTGGTGTTCTTCTTTCTAGATTATGCAGTGCTTTTAGTATTTTATTTTGCTGTACATTTATATTGCCCTGTTTTGCATCACTCCAGATTAGGGTGGGCCGATTTTTGTAAATTTTCAAGTTCGGGTATGTGCAATCGTGGAAAAGTTAATGAGTTAATGAATCACAGTAAACACCTAACATATTTTTTTTATTCTGATGTTTTGAACTGCCGCAAAGGCTTTAAAATTATTTTAATTTTTGATATTCCACATTCCAGAATTTGCAAATTAAAAAGAAATCAGCACACCGTACGCCAGATGTTAATCATATAGGTTATATTTGAGATGTACAGGAACTACAGGAAGTTATAACGGTTTTCTCAGATAGTCAGGTATTAAGTATTTTATTTTGCGTAATGCAGCTATGGTTCTTGCATTATTTTTCCTAAGTTAGTCTATGTGCGCGTCCCAGTTGAAGTCGTTTATTGTACGGCCGTTTTACCGTTTTTTGTTTGTGCAATCTGCGTTTTGTTAACAATTATGTTTAGTTGAACGGGTTTCTTTCTACTTGAGAATAGCATATATTCTGTCTTTTTCTCTTTTGTTGTTAGTTGGTTCGAAATAAACCATTCTTCTATCTATTTTATGTCTTCGCCTATCTTATGCATTTTTTAAATATCTTGCAAATGAGCTGTTATTTCTGTAATTTCGTCAAAATAATTAAATAATAAATTAAAGCCGAGGAAATTCTGTATAGTTTATGTTTATGACATTTTTTGGTAAACAAAAATAGTTTAGCTGTATGCGCAAATTCTTTTTGATCGATATAGTGTCTGCATTAAAACTTAGTTAGCCAGGATTTCGACAGTTATTTTTATACTAACAGTAGGTAGTGTTAAACGCTGGTTTTTGGACAATACCTACTGTCAATATTATCAATTAAAATATCTGTCAAATCCTGGCTACTTGTTTTATTTTAATGCAGACGCGATCTATCCCGATCAAATAGAATCTCATGCAGCTAAACTATTAATTTTATATATTGTATGATCAAGTCATGTGCCTAGCCACATCAGAATATTATTATTTAATACTTTTTTCTGATTATTTAATACTTTTTTTAATTTTAATTGTTATTATTTTTTATATTTTTTTGTGTTTCTCTTTCAAAATTAAACAAAGCGTAGGGGAAAAGAAAACGAAGGGTTGGAATAGATACAATGGTTACACCACTTCACACCACCTGGCCCATCGGGGTAGCTAACTGATCCAAACAAGAAAGGCGCGAAAGGATGGGAAACAATAATTTCACGATATTTATTTTAGTAGATTGTTATATCATAACTCCATCGTATTTTTTCTTGAAGATATAGGATGGTTGGGCCGGTTTTGAAAGGTAACTAAAAACCTGATAGCAGGCTTTACTTACACTTTAACTTGGTATACGCCTCTATTTTGGTTACTATCTCGCTAATTGATTGCTTTTTCAGTTCCTTGTATCTTCATACGTAAGGGAAAGAGAAATACACTTAATTTGAAATTAAACTCGCCGATTAACATGAAGTCGGACACCGTTTACTAAATCAAAGGCTTCGCTCACACTTTAAAAAATTGTTCAGGTACCTACACATCTACCACTTTAGTTGGACGATATCCAACGCTACTCTATTTATGTTGTCCTCCTTTTTAGGTAATTCCAAAGTAAGTTGTGCTCCTTTTTAGACATCCAAGTGTTACAGCACCTCAGTTGGTAATAAAGCTGCGCCATATGCAATGGCATCGTTTTGAGTGACCCAATCATCAAAACTAAGTTTGTGAGTAGATCTTTACTCTGTAAACTTCATAAGAATAAAATAAAATAATAAAATAAAATTTCAGAATAAAAATTATCTATAGAAAAATTTCTATATACGGTACAGGAATTTCGATAACCTGTTTTAATGAGGAGACACGGAATGATCTATAAAAGTGGAAACCAACGTCATGTAACCTATATCTAGTGGTCAAACTGGACTACTTAATTGCCAGAATATCGAGACTAATCGAGCAATAAATAATGAAGTATAAACGCTCATGAGCGCTAAGGAAAAGTGGTGAAGAAAGTTGATGGGACGGTATTTAAATAGTTTGGATATCTCCTCTTAGAATAAGGACCAAGGAGAATATTTAGGGGAAAACCTCAACGAAATAGTAAGAGAGGATCATTTCTGTGTGTTGGATAAATTCTTCCAACGCTTTTAATGGAAACAATACGAACGTCTGGAAATGTGTTATATAATAATAAAACACTAGTTTTCATTTAATTGTTTATTCTTGATTTAGGATCATTTCTATCTTCGAAGATACACCTGGTAATTACAATCCATCCATATTTCCTTAAGGTTCATTTCGGTCGAATTGAAACACAAATCGTCAGGTTGGAATAATTTTGGCAAAACATATAAAAAACGTAAAACATCAGTTGGACACATTGACAAAAGTGGGACGAAAAGATTAAAACTTAACTATAAAAAAACTTTACTTTAGCATGAAACTGGGATAATATTGGTATCTACCACTAACAAGAAATATATACTGAATACAAATTACCGCTTCTTTGTTATCAAGCGGCGACCTTGGTCTAGGTCATATAACCTGGTCCGTGTGTAATTTGTTCGCTTAGCCTTCGATTCTTATTCCCCATTTTCGTGAGACTAACACCATTACAATACCACTTACCGCTCTGTGTCGGCCCAGTCGGAAAAAATTAACAGCAATTGCACACGTTCCGGCACTATGGAACATGACATCTCACCAAACAAATGTCCCAGAAGTATGCTTTGGAACAATTGCCTTCGGGACTTTCGATTTCTATTCTTTTGTTTTCTCGTGAAAAACGCAGATTGAGGAAAAAGGTGTAGATGTTGACAAACAACAACACACCACAGTGTCCACTTATGTAGGAGAATATATCTAAAACAGGTACAGAGAAGTAGGAAATATGATACTTTCCTACTTGAATACTTCTTGGATATCGTATACAAACAAATGCCAGTCAACTGACACGTTAACGTCGCAATCTTGTTTATATCGTGCGAATACACCAACATAATTTCAGCAAATTTCAAATCATGATATTGTTGCCAATCTTTTAACGGAACACGTGATGGGCTTTACAGGGGTAAAATTGTTTCCTAAACAGGCAGAGAGTGTCCCGGCGGGGAGCTATTGTAGTATTTATTCTGGTGACAACTCAAAGAAAAGTATTAAATAGTGTATAGGTTGTAATTTATTTAAGATTATATTATCCTTCTGAATGTACCGTTATACGGATATTAAACAGAAAAACTACTACTATCATCAATTGGCCACACAGTATGGGCTTTATTCAGTCGACTTTTGCGCTCAACTTATTTGTGGCAGAGGAAGCCTCCTGTGAAGATCTCCTGTGGTGATGATGGACATTTTGATCTTCACAAATTAATTATAAACACAACTGAATCTGCAAAGGAAAATCAACTGGAAAATCACAGCATTACCAGAAACCTCTAATGACATCAAACAAAATCATATACAAAAATATTCCGCAAAACTGCAAATCTTTGTAGTTTAACGACATATAATATTGAAATAACAACAATATGCTTAGTTTAACCGTGATACAATATTGTGTACCAAACCGTGAAAGTGATTTTTTTGCCGGGACGAGAGAAGAGATATTTTCTCGAGAGCACTTCTCGAGGTCCGGAGATCACTGACGCCCATGGGCGTGGTCCATATTTTTAACATATTTTTACTTTATCATACGCAGTATAATAATTACTTTATCATACGCAGTATAATAAAGTATTGTATTCATGCCAAAAAGAAATTGAGTTTTTAGCGGAAATAGGTCTTTTAGGGTCCCCAGAACATTTATGACCAAGGTACAAAAAAATGTCTGTGTGTGTGTCTGTGTGTGTGTGCGTGTGTGTGTGTGTGTGTGTGTGTGTGTGTGTGTGTGTGTGTGTGTGTGTGTGTAAACGATTTTTGTGACGATGATTCCGGAGAAACTACTAAAGGTATCGGGACGAAAGTTCATATTTAGAAGTTTCATGACCTAACTTAGAGCTGAAAAGCTTTTGGTTCAAAAGGGTCCAAAGAAACTGGTAGTTTATTCTAAGCCTTGTTCAAGGATTTTGCAAATAAGCCGCAATTTTTGTAATTTCGTCAAAATAGTTAAATAATAAATTAAAGTAGAGGAAATTTTGAATAATTTATGCTTATGACATTTTTGGGTAAAATTAATAGTTTAGCTGCAAGAGCAAATTCTATTCGATCGAGATCGGTCGCATCTGCACTGATATGAAAATACATAGTAGCCAGAATTTTGACAAATATTTTTTTGTGCTGTCACCACAGAAATGTCTATGGCTGTCACACTTGAAAACAGCTGACTTCATCAGAGGTTGGAGCAAGGCTGGTAGAGCCGTATTTTACAGAGGTTGCGCTGACGCCTATATTGCCCATGTATCCAAGCGACCCCCGCAGATGCCTACAAACTCACGAAAAAGTGGCGTCAGTGGAGTCAGGACAGGAGTTTAGCGTGTTACGAGATAGCGTTTGTGACGTCACTGGCCGACCTCGTCCCCGCCCCGCAAATGCCGGTCGGCGCAACCTCTGTAGAATAAGCTTTACCGGCCTTGAGGTTGGAGATACGCTATGGAACGTTGCCGCTCTAGTGCGGCAAAGCACAAAATACAAAATTCAAATAAAAAAAGTCACCAATTTGATTGTTTGTTGATAAGATATATCAACCCGTTGTTATATCTAATTGTAAAAGCGATAAATTGAGAAAGTAAATAATGTATAGCGATGAGTGTACTTATATTTTAGTATGTTGGTACGGATGTGACATCTACAGTGTCATGAATGAATATAAATCTGTCAGAATTTGAATTAACTTTTTAAACTTGACGTTTCGTAGAAGTGGTATAAACCTAACATTTCCTATTCAGAAAAATAACCATTTTTGATTTTTTTTAAATACCTTTTTCTCAATAAGCAACACAAAAAACGTTGATGTCACTCCTGCCGAAAACTACATGACCCGCTCACATGCGACGGCGACGCTCCGCCATCGGTGACGCGCCGCATCACCGCTCGTCGCGCTATTCCGTACTTTCGGCACTTGTGAGATAAACAACTATTATTCTGATGACAGTAGGTAGTGTCAAATGCTGATGCTTTGACAATACCTTCTATTGATACTATTGACTATCAAAATATCTGTCAAATCCTGGCTAACTAGTTTAATTTTAATGCAGACACGATTTATCTCAGTCAAATAGATTCTCGTGCAGCTAAACTGTTAATTTTATATTTTGTATGATAAAGTCATGTGCCTGGCCACATCAGATTTTTACTTTATCACGCAGAACGCAGTATGATGAAGTATTGTCATCGTGACGGAAAAAATGAGATTTTACCGGAAATAGGTCTTTATGGGTCACCTGAACATTTTTTACCAAGGTACAAAAAAATTTCTGTGTTAGTGCATGTGTGTATGTGTGTGTGTGTAAACGATTTTTGTGGCGACGATTCCGGAGAAGCTACTAAAGGTATCTGGACGAAAGTTCATATTTAGAAGTTTTACGACCAAACTTAGAGCTGAAAAGCTTTTGGTTCAAAAGGGTCCAAAGGAACTGGCTATTTACTCTTAGCATTTTTCAACGATTTTGCAAATGAGCCGTCATTTCTGTAATTTCGTCAAAATAGATAAATAAGAAATTAAAGTAGAGGAAATTTTGTATAATTTATGTCTATAACATTTTCTGGTAAAATTAATAGTTTAGCTGCAGGAGCAAATTCTATTTGATCGAGATCGTGTCTGCGTTAATATAGGATTTGCCAGATATTTGTATTCTAATGACAGTAGGTAGTGTTAAAGGCTGATTTTTTGACAATACCTACTGTCAATATCTGTCAAATCCTGGCTAATTCGTTTTATTTTAATGCAAGCACGATCGATCTCGATAGAATCTCATGCAGCTAAACTATTAATTTTATATATTGTGTGATAAAGTAATGTGGCTGGCCACATAAGATTCTTTCTTGGAAAAGGTCTAGTGACATTTGTTTTCAAATTTTTGCTCACTATGTTCCAGTTAAGAATGTAGCATCCTTAGATAAAACATTATTTTTAGTTCTTATTCGTTATATTATTGTTTCAAAAACAGAACACATAATGTCTTTAAGTGCAGCCCCGCTCAAATCCAAATTTTAGAAATAGGGTGTTTGACTATTATTGGAAAACCATCTTAGTGTATTTATTCCTTCACTCTACTGTGTAAATGAATTATTTTTTGTAGGTAATTGGTTTCTCAATATTTCATAAAAATCAGCGTTAAAAATTGAATCACAAAAAGTCCCGCCAAAACGATAGTTTCTGTTGTACGTAGATCACGTGATTCTTGTGACGTCACACGATACTAGATGTCCAATCGGCCCATACGGTCTGTAAGCATATGGAAATACGTCAATAAAGACTGCGGATAAACTATTTGTTGCTGACAAATTCTAATTTTTGCGGACTTCAGGTAAACGAAAAACGGACAATCAAACCTAACCAAACCATAAGCAATCGTGAATCGATTGCAACTTCAAAAACCCGAGAATTCGAACTTGGGGGGCTAACTTCACAACAAATTTTATTTTCCGTTTTCGGAAAAACGAAAAATAATCAAACCTCTGGAATAGACTATCAAACCCTATCAAACGATTTAACCAGAAAAAAGTGTAAACAGTCAATATGGGGGTGGGGGGCTAAGTTAACAGAGGTATTCGCAATCACCACTAAGAACTCCAAACCTCAATTAATTCAGTCAAAAAGGAACCAACCCTCCAACTACAAAACACAATCACCCCGTCTCGCCCATCCAATCTCACGATCTCGCATTCCTAATTAAGGTATCTCAGCTACCTAAGGGGCGTTGTAAGTCCGATCGATTCATGCAATGGCCATTCCGGTACGCCGTGATCAAGGGAGGCGTGCGCCCGGCAACCAATGCGCTCGCGAACGCCGCGACATCTTCCCTGTCGGTCGCGGACAACTCGCGAGCGCCAGTCTGGCGACGTGTCGGTCGGTGCGTGCGTGCCTGTCCTATACTCGGACCCCAGCGTTTTAAGCTCAGCGCTCCGCCGGGCTTATTTATGACCCTTTTTAGCGCTTGGCGGCGGGCCCCACGGCACAGGACTCCTGGCGCCAACGCCATCTATGCTTTCAAAGCACGCTGATGGTATTGGCATCTGTACGAGTTTGGTGGCTTGGGCGGTTGATGATGCAGGGACGGGTTTTTTTGGAATTTGGTTACTAATCGTATATTAAGGGACAAGTAATTCCCTCCAACTAAAAGTCGATATTTAAATTACGTACGGTTAAAGTTTTGACTACGTCATTTAGTAGAGAGCTCTTAGTATTATTGATATGAATATTAGGTACTTACTAGTGATGGGAAGTTCGACTCTTTTAGGTGATTCGTATCATACGAATCAATTCAGAAAAAGATTCGTATCAAAAGATTCGTTCATTTCGTTCAGTTCGTACAGACAAAAGATTCGTTCAGTACGAACGAATCAAGTGATTCGTTCAGTACGAACGAATCAAGTGATTCGTTCAGTACGAACGAATCGGATGAATCGTTCAATTCATTTACTGAGTCTCTCGTAGTCACCCGTATCCGTACCCGTATCGGTACACGTACGTCGTACACAGTGTAATTGCATGCTCACCGGCAGATCGGCACTCAACCTATATTTATTGGTGTAAAAGTTAACGATTAACGGTTAACTTTAACTTCCGTTACATTTGTCACAAATTAACGGACTATCGGTTAACGAAGTTAAGTTTTTCGTTAACGGAATAACGATTAACGATGTTAACTTTCTGATTAACTTTGCCCAGCTTTGATAATATCAAGTTAATGTTCGTAGTGGTTCGTAGCGGAAACGTCAAGATACAAACATGACAGCCGGTTGTTTACAATGTCGGAAGAACCAATATGTATTCAGAAAATCTCACCTTTTTGGGGTGGTTGTGTGCGTTGAACATCTTAAATCGTTGCTAGGGACTTCAATACACACTGGTCACTGGTCACATTTATCCATCATTTATCACTCAAATCTATGCTCAAATCAAACGAATTAATACCCTATGGGTATGGCGTATAATATTGAAATTAGTCCGTATGTAAACAAGCCAGATGCACGGATTCCACTGAGTCAGAGACTGCTCTTATTGAGCCGGCCAATCACGATTCACGTCGCTCCATATAATTTTGACTGCGTTGGTCAAGTTGGCAGTTTATAAGTCAAAATAACAAATAATTCTTTATACCTGCCTAGATAACATGATTGCTGCTAGTATTAGTATTATGTGTATTTGTAATTTTTATTATTGTGATACAAAATGGTCGGTTATGTTAAATATTCTTAATTAATTTTGTATCTAGTAGGCAGTGGCGTAGAATATCCACAGGCGTAGGTAACAAAAAATTGTCAAAAACAAAAAGTACAAGTTAAGATGCGTTCTGATTATCGTTAATGGCAGTGATAACAGACGCCATTATGTTTAAGTACATGCTAACTATTATGTGTCACTATCACGTCTGCTACCACTACATTACCACCAATGAGAACGCATCTTCAATATGTACTGCTACATAGTACGAAAGTAGGTACTGTGCAGTGTGCGACTGTGCCAGTCGAGAGTCGGTACGGTTCGTTCAGAGTCCTTCAACTAGTTCGATTTCGTCCATATACGGATCCCGGTGCGAACGACTCAGTACCACTCAGTACGTACGAGTCATACGAACGAATCAATACGTACGAGTCCTACGAACGAATCAATGCGTACGAGTCAGACGAACGAATCAATACGTACGAGTCATACGAACGAAGTCAGTACGAACCTAGTGATTCGTATCATACGGTTCTTTTTAAAGATTCGTTCAATTTGAACGAATCATACGAAACCCGGCCACCTCTAGTACTTACAGTGGCGTGCGGTCCATACGTGCAGAGCGTGCAGTGCACACCCTAAGATTTAGGGAAAAAAGAAGGAAGAATATTAAAAATAGACCTGCCAAAAAATGATATATTATGTATTTATGTATATACCGACATATTTAGTAATAGTTCTTCGTAATAATAATTTAAAGTAATTTACACCACATGGTGTTAAAACTCCACTGCATTTGTCCGGACCAATCACACCATATCATTGCTATTTGCTAGAGCCGAGCGCTCTTGCCCCGACCGACACCCGCCTTTGCGACTACTGCCATGTCGTGCAGCCACAAGCGCTGCACCAGACTGTGTACCGGTACCGCTTTAACTTGGGTTAAAATCGGCGAATTCAAGAATCATAGCTGCTTTATACGTATGTAAATAATGTATGAGCCTTCGCAAACTCTACCAACGACAAATTTAAAGTATATTCTAGAGATTGAATACAGAACACACCAATTTATTTGTCCGCTGTCCGAACTTTACTACCAACCGATACCACACCGATACGCACACAGTGCACATAGGAGACCGTTGTCAAGTTAGCCCCCCACTTTTGAATTTTAGGTAAATTTTTATGCAAATCGTTTGGGAATCGTTAGGGAGGGTTTGGGAGTACTGTTTTTTCGTTTGGGAGTACATGGTTTTTGAGAAAATGAAAATTGTTTTTTGTACCGTCAAGTTAGCCCCCCAACTTTCACATTTTGTGATTTTTTTTATTGGAATGGTTTGGAAATCGTTAGGGAGGATTAGGGAGTGTAGTTTCGACGTTTGGGAGTAATTAGTTTAACTGCAAAGTAATATAAATGTTTAGTACATAACCTCACTTTTTTGTTTACCGTCGTAAAGTTACGCTAACGGCTTTGTTTTGCTATACATTTTTCTCATTTCATCACAGACGGTTAGAATATGGTTAGGGAGGATTAAAAATGCTACTTTTATATCAGAGAGTGCATTATTTGACCGCAAATCAATAAAAAACTTTGAGTACAGAAGCCGTCATAGCTAATGTATTTATCTGCTTTGTTTTACAAAAACTGGTCATATTTCTGCAATAAACAGTTAAAGAATCGTTAGGGAGGAATAAAAAGTCCACTTTTGATGTAAGGGAGTGTATAGTTTGGCCGCAAATCAAAATATAAGATTGAGGTTACGTACATAGTCAACTATTGCGTTTATCGCTTATCGGCGCTTTCCCTTCGATAAATTGCGCCTATTTCGTCATAAGTCATTAGAAAATCGTTAGGGAGAATTAAAAAGTTCACTTTTGATGTAAGGGAGTAGATAATTGCACCGCAAAACAATATCTAAGGTCGCGCTTATGTACCTTCTGAATTAACCTATTTAAAGACTTCTCTTTCCATAAATGGGACGTATTTTGTTCATAGTCTTGCAATATACCTGGGGACGGTAATGGAGTTTACTTTAATGTTTAGAAGAACATACTGAGTTTCATCGTAAATGAACGTAAAAGTTTAGATAAAAACCTTTATTTTGTTTGCCCGCGGAATGTTGGGAATATTGGCTTTGTTTGAGATAAATTGTACGTATTTCTTTAACACTGTTAGATTATCGTAATGGAGGAACATCGTGTTAACTTATCACGAGTATGAATCTTTCGTTTGTTCACAAAATAGTCATAAAGACAACATATGTAATAACAAGCATAAAACCATATTGTAACCCTATTCCACCAAAATGTAAGCATTTGTCTTTGTCTGCTAAATTGTGATCTTAAATAAAACTTTGCTTCTTCGGGCGGTCGAAGAAAGTTTATTAGACAGGCGTATTTAAAAAAAAAAATCCGAAACCAATGGGTATGTATGCAAGTATATTTGGCTGCATACCTTGCCACAATTTCGAATTGTTTGTGGTTCCCGTGGTTCACAGTATAATTCTTACGAGTGTTCTTGTTCATAGATGGCGCTTATGACAATCGAAAATAAGCGTAATAGCAGCAAATAATAATATTAAAAAAATACAATAAATAAATAAATACATTAAATTTACAAATTTAATATTGCAAGACTATGTACAAAATACGTCCCATTTATGGAAAGAGAAGTCTTTAAATAGGTTAATTCAGAAGGCACATAAGCGCGACCTTAGATATTGATTTGCGGTACAATTATCTACTCCCGTACATCAAAAGTGAACTTTTTAATTCTCCCTAACGATTTTCTAATGACTTATAACGAAATAGGCGCAATTTATCGAAGGGAAAGCGCCGATAAGCGTTAAACGCAATAGTTGACTATGTACCTAACCTCAATCTTTAATTTTGATTTGCGGCCAAACTACTCTCCCTTACATCAAAAGTGGACTTTTTATTCCTCCCTAACGATTCTTTAACTGTTTATTACAGAAATATGACCAATTTTTGTAGAACAAAGCAGATAAATACATTAGCTATGACTGCTTCTGTACTCAAAGTTTTTTATTGATTTGCGGTCAAATAATGCACTCTCTGATAAAAGAAGTAGCATTTTTAATCCTCCCTAACCATATTCTAACCGACTGTGAAGAAATGAGTAAAATGTATAGCAAAACAAAGCCGTTAGCGTAACTTTACGAAGGTAAACAAAAAAGTGAGGTTATGTACTAGACATTTATATTACTTTCCAGTTAAACTAATTACTCCCAATTGACGAAACTACACTCCCTAATCCTCCCTAACGATTTCCAAACCATTCCAATAAAAAAAATCACAAAATGTGAAAGTTGGGGGGCCAACTTGACGGTACAAAAAACAATTTTCATTTTCTCAAAAACCATGTACTCCCAAACGAAAAAAATGTACTCCCAAACCCTCCCTAACGATTCCCAAACGATTTGCATAAAAATTTACTTAAAATTCAAAAGTTGGGGGGTTAACTTGACAACGGTACATAGGAGGTATACACGCAACCATATCGCTCCAGCGTGCAGCGGCTAGCGGCGCACCGACGAACGGCAAACAATTACTAATGGTGTAATTCAAAAACTACCCAACTAATTTTGATCGGACTTTTACCTATGCATTCTTTAAACTCCAATAAATAATCCGGAGAAAGCCTGATCAGATTTTTTATGTATTTCGCTTATATTTGTTAATTTTAATTCGCCTTTGGGCAAACGCATTTCCAGCGGGCAGCAGCTCCGATGCACAGTTGACGTTTGGCGTTTAGAAACTTGTGTTGGAAGTGTTTGTTGACTTTGAAGTTTGAATTATTTGTGTCCATGTTTTTAAGATTTTTATTTAATAACTCAATAATGCTGATAAGATGATGCATGTTGTGCCTATTGATGATAGTTTTGTCATATTAAATTAAATTTATTTCAGTTTTACCTACACTACAATCAGTTTTATTTCTGGGTTAAATAAATGTTACTAGTAATCTAAGACGGATATTTATACAAATGTCATAAATGTTTTTAAAATGCGTAAAGGAGCATTGAGTTATCAATAGCATATAAGTAAATATCTTTAATAAAGGATAGGAGTTAAATAACACCCTCAATTTTGCAAGAATGGGTACTTATGTACAAGTTTTGATCAACAAATCATCATTAGCCAAAAACTAGAAAAACTCAAATCAATCACAAGAAACAACGCAAAATTGTAACATAAAAAACACTGATGCATCATTCTGTTGCCTGATATCTGATGCCTTGTGCGTCTTGCACTTGATTTTGACTGTAAGCTTACCATTTTTATACATTTTTAGGCAATCTCTATCGTTTATTAAACATTTACAAGTATTTACTTTTCACTGCACACCTTATGACCAAAAGCACCGCACGCCACTGGGTACTTAGGAATTTATTTAACCTTAAAACCATACACGTTAATGCTGTTTGGTAACTGCCTGTTGCTAGTGTTTGCTGCAAGTGGAAGTAGATAGTTGCTGTAGGTAGTAAAACACAAATAAATTTATCAATTAATAATTTAATATGTCACTAAATTTGCAATTCTGTTCAAAAACGCTACACCTTGCAAAAATAGTCCACAATGTTTCAAAAAATGGTTAATAATTGTGAGGTTCCAAGAAGTAGCCAGGGGTGCATATTTAGGCTTCTTATTGGAGAAACATGAGGTATAGGCATAAACTCTAGGTGCGTGAAGTTAGCCCCCTATCATAGGAATTTTCAACTTTTTATTACACCATCGTTTGACCATTTGTTTGGCTATGTTTGACCATCTTTTTATTTCGTTTGACCGCCCACTGTTTACGAGTTATTTACATTTACAACATGGGGGGCTAACTTCACGGTAGCCCCCATTATTGGAATTTTCAAGATTTTATTTGTTTGACCATGTTTGACCATTTTTTTTTTCGTTTCATTGCCCTCCGTTTTGGTGATAGGCATTTTTAAAATAGGGACAACCGTGAAGCTGGCCCCCCATCATTGGAATTTTGAAGTTTCTATTACACCATCGTTTGACTATTTGTTTGACCATGTTTGACCATATTTGTATTTTGTTTGACCAATTTCCGTTTTTGAGATATTGACACCCCAAGTCTCAGCCAATGCTTAGTTTTAATACTTCATTCGTGCTTGTAATACTTGATTTTCCGCAATTTTTAGGTTTGACCAATTTCCGTAATCGAATAACCATGATTGGCCATATTTTAGAGTTTTTGAAAGAGCTACCTATTTTGAAATAAGAGCGACAAAGTAATTTTTCCGATGAATTTAATTAAAAAATGATCGCAACTGCGATTTATAATTATAATAGTAAATAGTTGAACATACACAATTTTATCAAAAACGAAAACGATGTTGGTTCTGTTCAAAACTGTTCTTTATTATAAATAAATAGACGACCGGTTTCGTCCTTCCGGACATTTTCAAGTCTTCTAAAATTAAAAAACAAAACAAGCACTATAAAAACCAGGAAATAAAAATGGTACCTACACGTACTTACAGTCTTTATTTCCTGGTTTTTATAGTGCTTGTCTTATTTTTAATTTTAGAAGACTTGAAAATGTCCGGAAGGACGAAACCGGTCGTCTAATATCAATTTATAATAAAGAACAGTTTTGAACAGAACCAACATCTTTTTCCTTTTTGATATTTATTGACTGCTTTGCTGGTTTCTATTCAAATTCACAATTTTGACGTTTGACCATTTTCTGTCATCGAACGACCTTGCTGACCAATTTTTGGAAGTTTCAATAACCCTACTAATTTTAAATTACGGCCGCCAAAGTGATTTTGACGGTTAGGTACCATTGAAACACGTAACTGCGATTTATCCGTAATTGCATTTTATCATAGGAAAAAGTAAAATTTTTACTTTTGGCCATTTTTCGCATCAATTTCCATGATTGACCATGTCTTAGAATTTTTGAAATGCCACCACCTTTGCATTACAATCGCCAAATATATTGTATTACCTATGAAACACGTTATTGCGAGTTTTCACAGTAAAAAGATATCATACGTACTTAATAAAGTATTGTAATCGTGCAAAAAACTGAAAAAAAAAAAGATTTTAGCGGAAATATGTGCTTTTGGGTCCCTGAAGATACAAAAAAATCTGATGTGGCCAGGCACATGACTTTATCATACAATATATAAAAATAATAGTTTAGCTGCATGAGAATCTATTTGGTTGAGATCAGTCGTGTCTGCATTAAAATAAAACTAGTTAGCCAGAATTTGACCGATAAATAAATAATTAAATAATAAATAATTCCTTTATTAACATAAAACAATATTAAATGCAAGAAAATAATAATTATATTTAGGGCGGAGATGAACACACTTGTTTCCAAATTGCCTTGCTCTTCCACTGAACCCCTTAGGCAAACTAGAACTAAGACATAATTGTACCAATAATATAACAATAATTCCAAGAACTTATCAAAACCAAAACAAACAAAAAATACTCTATAGTCTAATTATACGTAATTGCAGCAAATCCAACTCAACAAAACATCGCACATGCCCATAAAAAAATAAAAATTAAAACAGCCTCCGATGTGCGCTCAATGCCTAAAGTCCCCTGCTGAGCAAACAGACACTTCACCTTTTCCCCAAAACTGTTTCACGATAAGTTTTGCATACCTTCCCTGAGACCATTGTATATGTGACTGACCTGGTAAGAGAATGACCGTTTATACAGCTCAGCGCGATGGGCAGGTGGAGCAAGCAAACCCCTGAATCTTAAATTATGGTTATGGACATTCGTTCTACAGCGTAGATACGCGGAAGATTCCGCATGAGGTATTGTGGGATTCTCTTGTATAGCAACTTATAATATAATATTGCTGCATGCAACACCCTAGTGTTATCCATGTTCAACCACCTCAAGTCGCCCAGCCCATCGATACATGATCATACTTCCTCAAACCAAAAACAAACAGAACACATGCATTTTGGACACGCTGAACAGGCTGCCTATCCGACGCCGGCGTCGGCAGGCAAGGACCGTACACGCTACCACAATATGAGATCTTTTTCCTGTTGACAGCAGATATAGTGAGATATTGTCAAAACATCAGCATTTGACACTACCGGTACTGTCATTAGACAGAAAATATTGGGAAAATCCTGGTTACTATGTAATTTCATATCAATGCAGATGCGACCGATCTCGATCAAATAGAAATTGTCTCTTGAAGCTAAACTATTAGTTTTACCAAAAAATGTCATAGGCATAAATTATTCAAAATTTCCTCTACTTTAATTTATTATTTAACTATTTTGTCGAAATTACATAAATGGCGGCTCATTTGCAAAATCCTTGAAAAAGGCTAAGAATAAACTACCAGTTCCTTTGGACCCTTTTGAACCAAAAGCTTTTCAGCTCTAAGTTGGATCATGAAACTTCTAAATATGAACTTTCGTCCCGATACCTTTAGTAGTTTCTCCGGAATCGTCGCCACAAAAATCGTTTACACACACACAGACATACACACACACACACACACACACACACAGACATTTTTTTGTACCTTGGTCAAAAATGTTCAGGGGACCCAAAAAGACCTATTTCCGCTAAAATCTCAAAAATTTTTTTCGGCACGATTACAATACTTTACATACTGCGTATGATAAAGTAAAAAGTTACCTGTGTGTGTGTGTGTGTGTGTGTATGTATGTGTGTATGTGTGTGCGTATGTGTTTGTGTAACCTACCGGTTTTTATGTCACAACGATTCCGAAGAAACTACTAAAGGTATCGGGACGAATCTTCATACAATTTAGATGTTTGATGACCAAACTTCGGGTCCAAAGGAACTGGAGGTTTACTCATACCTAATAGTATTTTGTAACGATTTTGCAAATGTGCCGCTGTTTCTGTAATTTCGTCAAAATAGTCAAAATAGGAAATTCTGAATAATGTATGCCTATGAAATTTTTTTTGTCAAATTAATAGTTTAGCTGCATGAGCAAATTCTATTTGATCGACATCGGTCATGTCTGCACTGAGAAAACTGTATTATAAAATATGTATTATAGCCAAGTGTATTCTAATATCTATGAAATAGTATGTTAGAAACACATAGGTATTCCATTTAATAATTGGTGAAATACGTGTATTATACGTATCATTTCAATTTGAAATATTATAATTCTGTATCTTAAATTTTATGATACATTATTATAGCATTCATTAATAAAACGAAAAACGGAATTTATTGTACCTACTCAGTAAAATACTATATTTTAATATGTATAGAATCTTTTCTTATACATTATAATATTGTATGTTACCATTTATAAGTGTATATGTAGTTTATTAGAAAGGGTAGATATAGATGGCGCTAGTTCACTCTCCTCCTATAAAGCCACCACCTTTGGCTATAAAAGCCGGAAGTAATACGGATTAAGTAGTTTATCAGATGCCGGGGCTAACGTGGTATGATACGGATAGTTGAGGTGTGCTAATATATAGTAAGACAGTTACTGATGGTAAACATACTTTAAGGTATCGTATCCTTAAAATATGTTTAAATTATAATATTGGAATATCTATCAACTATATTAACAAATTCAGTATCTTAACATTTAAAAATGGGTATTTTAATTTTTATAAAATCGAGTTTATACTATTTAAAATAAGTATTTTAAAATTTGAAATATTTATATTTTATTGTTTACATATATATTATTATACCTTTTATAATATCATATTATAAAATCTACTATAAGACAGTATTACAAAATTTCTGTACTTAACTTAATTTACTGTACTTAACATATGCGTATTGGAAGGTTTATAATTCAATATTCTTGTCACAAATGGTAATATATTTTATTATAAGGATTATGAGAATTATTATAGTGGTCCCTATACAGTTTTCTCAGTGTGCATTAATTTAAAACTAGTTAGCCAGGATTTGACAGATATTTTTATGCTAATGACAGTAGGTAATGTCAAACGCTGATGTTTTGACAATACCTACTGTCAATAGTATCAAAATATCTGTCAAATCCTGGTTGACTCGTTTTATTTTAATGCAGCCACGATCGATCTTGATCAAATAGAATCTCATGCAGCTAAACTATTAATTTTAACAACATGGTATATACATATCATGTTACATAAAGGTGTCTCACGGAACTGGTACATTAGAAGTTTCTCATGTTCTACTATTTCTGGAAACTTGAAATTTTGGAATTAGATTTCACTCGTTCTGAGCTCCTCAGCTAAAATATTCTCAAGTTAACTGTCAATTCCGGTCACCGGAAGTCGGTATCAACTTTGTTATTTTAAATGGAACGATATAATTTCATTTTTTTTTTGTTTCTATACGTATCAAAATATCATTTTTAATAAGGTTTCCCTATACCTAAATATCACAATTTTTGAGTTTTTTATTCTACTAATTACTTTTTCTACTTTGCATTCACAATGCACACATTGTAACACTGTTTTCGGTGTTACAATTAACAAATTGTAATATCGTTTTTAGTAACGTTTTTCTAAGATTGGTACACACTGATACAGTACACATTGATTGTTGATATCAAATGCCATATGTCAAACGTCCAACACATAACCACACACTCCCTCTTTTTAATCGCTTGCTATCGCATAAACTGCGAAATATCAATCTTCTATACATATATAAACATATGTGTAGCCTGCTATAGTATGTCCAAAGGATTGGGGCTTTCTTAGTTTTGCTGTGTTCATCAAAATACGCCAGCATGACATTTCGGTGATGTTTTGCAACTCGGGTAAGTGATTGTCATAATTCTTTTCAACTAAACATCAAATCCCCTTTTCAGATATAATTCAACGACCACATTTACTTTATAATAAGGTATTATACGAAGATCAAACCTACATCGTAGATATGAACGATTTTAATTCCTGCTGCGGGATTGTATATGTGCAATAAATGGTTTATTGTATATCAGCATACACGTACGAAGCTATAGTACATTTAAAGTGTTGAGGATTTCTTAGTTTATGTAACGTATAAGTTTTCGGTAACATTTTGGACCGAATTCTGCTCGGTTCAATACCGTACTTGTTTTTGTCCGTCGCTTTTGACTACGTCTTAAGTCTGGTTGTGTGCAACGAACTTGTATTACCTCTATCACATGTAATTTTACTAAGTGCAACTCATTTTAATAAATTATTACACTGAAATTACAATTTAGTTTCAATTATATGTGCGTGTAAACTGGTATAAGCCTGTGGTACTAGGTAGAAACTGCTAGTAAACGTTAACTATTAACTATTCTTTGAAGTAATTAATTAGTAACCACGTCTATTCTGATTATTATAATATGAAACCACTATTTTAAAGGTAACTTTTTAGGTTATGTTTCATGATTTTATCACAGTTGGGTTTACGCTGTTGCCCCAAGCTCCATTATGATCATAGTTGCGACCTCACTGATTATTTATTAAAACTTGTAGACTAAAGTAGAGTAAAATTATTCACAATTAGATTTTGTCATGATTTTATCCAAACCTTACGCATTTGACAGTTAGTACAGTACTGCCACCTGGTACTGGTAGTGTGGAACCTGCAAAATACCCTAGATTCTAATTTAGCGCAAAATAGTAACCAAAATTACTAAATTTGTATAAAATTAATGACACAAAGTAGAAAAAATAGTATATTACACTCGTTTTATAAGACGTATTGGCGCACTCGTTCCATTTGGGCACTCCTCGCTACGCTCGTCGTGCCCAAAACATCTCGTGCGCCAATATGACGTCTTATAAAACTTGTATAATAATATACTATTATCATACGCAGTAAGATAAAGTATTGTAATCATGCCGAAAAAAAAATGAGATTTTAGCGGAAATAGGTCTTTTTGGGTCCCCTGAACATTTTTGACCAAGGTACAAAAAAATGTCTGTGTGTGTGTGTGTGTGTGTGTGTGTGTGTGTGTGTGTGTGTGTGTGTGTGTGTGTGTGTGTGTGTGTGTGTGTGTGTCTGTGCGTATGTCTGTGTGTAAACGATTTTTGTGGCGACGATTCCGGAGAAACTACTAAAGGTATCGGAACGAAAGTTCATATTTGGAAGTTTTGTTACCAAACTTAGAGCTGAAAAGCTTTTGGTTGAAAGGGGTCCAAAGGAACTGGTAGTTTATTCTAAGCCTTTTTGAAAGATTTTGCAAATGAGCCGCCATTTCTGTAATTTCGACAAAATAGTTAAATAATAAATTAAAGTAGAGGAAATTTGGAATAATTTATGCCTATGATATTTTTTGGTAAAATTAATAGTTTAGCTTTAAGAGCAAATTCTATTTTATCGAGATCGGTCGCATCTGCATTGATATGAAACTTCAAAGTAGCCTGGATTTGACAAATACTTTTTTGTGCTGTCACCACAGAAATGTCTATGGCTGTCACACTCGAAAACAGCTGATTTCATCAGAGGTTGGAGAACCGCTATGGAACGTTGCCGCTCTACTGCGGCAAAGTAGAAAATACAAAATTCAAATAAAATAAGATCGCCAATTTGATTGTTTGTTGATAAGAAATATCAACCCGTTGTTATCTAATTGTAAAAACGATAATTGAGAAAATTGTAAATAAAGTATAGCGATGAGTATAGTTACGTTTTAGTATGTTGGTACGTATGTGACATCTACAGTGTCATGAACGAATATAAATCTGTCAGAATTTGATTTAGCTTTTTAAACTTGACGTTTCGTAGAAGTGGTATCAACCTAACATTTCCTATCCAGAAATATAACCATTTTTAATTTTTTGTAAGTACGTATTCTCAAAAAGCAACACAAAAAACATTAATGTCACTCCTGCCGAAAACTACATAGCGCGACTCGTTCACATGCGACGGCGACGCTTCGCCTTCGGTGACGCGCCTCATCACCGGTCGCCGCGCTATTCCGTACTTTCGGCACTTGTGACATAAATAACTATTATTCTAATGACGTAGTGTAGGTAGTGTCAAGTGCTGATGCTTTGACAATACCTACGATTTATCTCAATAAAATACATTCTCATGCAGCTAAATTATTAATTTTATATATTGTATGATAAAGTCATGTGCCTGGCCACATCAGATTTTTTTTTGGTAATTTTCGCGGTTACATTTAAAGATGGAAAACTAGTTTATCGACGGTAAGATATTCAAGGAGAAAGGTAGTTTGTCGGGTAATTCCGTCATACGAAGAAGCAACTGTAGACAAGTGTTTCGGACTATTAGTCCTCATCAGTACGGTATAGCCAAGGAGCAAGATGTCTATATTGATCCTTGGCTATACCGTACCTACTGATGAGGACTAGTTTAGTTCATCATGGTATCTTATACAGGGTGTTCAAAATGTACAACACAATAATTGAATTTTCAAACGTAAAAAACTCAATTTTTCAAATGGAACACCCTGTATGCCGATACGCCATTCGATAAAAAATCTATCGAATGGCGAAATGGCGAAATCTCCCTATCAATCAATTAATAGTTTTTCAAAAATATTGTCACTTTTTCTTTATAATTGTATAATCTTTATCTTTCTTTATTTATAATAATAGGGGACGGAATTAGATACGAATTATACAACGAAAATGAAATTTTGCTTGGATGTGTGAATAATTTTTGCGTAACTCCTTCCGTCAATTTTTAACGCACCTGCTTTTATCAAACGGACGGTGCACTGGCACATTCTTCGCATGTGGAATCCATTCAACTTAATCAGATGTTTGACGATAGGTGGTTCGGAAGTAGGGGACCCTGGCCATGGACACCAAGCTCACCAGATTTAACACCATTAGACTTTTATTTCTGGGGTCATGTGAATAGTCAGGTCTATTCCACACTAGTTAATATACTCGAGAAGAATTGACTAACAGAGTAGTAGCCGCCATTAATATACTTAAGCGACAAGAAATCCGAAGAACGACGATGACAGTACAGCGAAGAATTTTAAAATGGTTGGTGCAGAACAGGCAGCATTTCCAACAACATAATTAAGTTTTAATTTAAGTTCGATATACGAAATATATTATTTTAGTTTCAGCAAACCTTTTCATTTTTTCTATGTTTTCCTGCTGTTCCAAAGTTGTTACATTCCTATAAATTAAGACTAAATCGTTTTGTATTTAGTTTGCATTCTTTTATAGGTACTGCCACTATCTCAAAAACTATTAAAGGTAGCTATGGGGAACCCTAATATTGATTGATAGGGAATAAGATTTCCTATCAAATGGCGTATCGGCATCCAGCGCGTTCTATTTGAAAAAACTGAGTTTTTACGTTTGAAAATTCAATTATTGTGTTGTAAATTTTGAACACCTTGAATAAGATATCATGATGGACTAAATATCGTCTTCTTTGGTTATGTTTCTAGTTTTGGACTACCAATCATCAAACTTCTAGTTTCAATAATCACCGAGATATTCAATTTTAAACGTAACCGCGAAAATCACCAAAGAATTAGTACAGTAAAAAAACTCAAAAACGGTGATATTTAGGTATAGGGAAACTTTATCAAAAATGATGCAATTTGATACGTAGAAACCAAAAATGAAATAAACGTTATATCATCCCATTTAAAATAATAAAGTTGGTACCGACTTCCGGTGACCGGACAGTTAACTTTAGAATATTTTAGCGGAAGAGCCCAGATCGAGTAAACTCTAGTTCCAAAATTTCAAGTTTCCAGAAATAGTAGAACATGAGAAACTTCTAATGTACCTGTTCCGTGAGACAATCTGTATACATAGGTATAACGTAGGTAGTGTACACGCAATATTAAATCAATAATGTTAGCAGTTTTAAAACAATCGAAGACATGGACAAACCTTTTGTTCGATTGTACATTTTTTGAAACGTCAAATTTGCGGATATTTATCTTGTTGCTATTTTAAATCGCAATAACGTGTTTCAAAGCTAACAGTCAAAATACTTTGGCGGTTGTAATGCAAAAGTGGTAGCGATTTTAAAAATTCCAAAACATGGTCAATCATGGTCGTTGATTGTGGAAAATGGCTAAAAGACTGCAAATATTTAACTTTTTCCTATGATAAATCGGTTCAAAGGTATAACGATGAAAATGACTGGCGATCTTAAATCAAAATAGGTACAGATTTTAAAAATCAAAAATATGGTCAATTATGGTCACTCGATTGTGTCAAAATTACAAATATTCAACCTCTCTATGATAAATCGCAGTTATGTGTTTCAATTGTAACCGTCAAAATTACTTTGACGGTCGTAATTCAAAATTAGTAAGGGTTTTGAAAATTTCATAATATGGGTTAGTCAAGGTCAGTCGATTATAGAAAATGGTCCAACGTTAAAATTGCGCGAATATTCAATTATTTACTATTATAAATCGCAATTGCGAACATTGTTTAATTAAAGTCACCGAAATTACTTTGTCGGCTGTAATTCAAAATTGGTAGCTACTTCAAAAATTCAGAAATCAGGCCAATCATGGGTATTCGTTTACGGAAAATGGTCAAACGTAAGAATTGCGGAAAATCAAGTATTACAAGCACGAATGAGGTATTAAAGCCAAGCGTGGGCGGAGACTTGGGGTGTCAATATCTCAAGAACGGAGGGTGGTCAACCGAAATAAAAATATGGTCAAACATGGTCAAACAAATGGTCAAACGATGGTATAATAGAAACTCCAAAATTCCAACGGCGGGGGGCCAGCTTCACGGTAGTCCCTTAAAAATGCCTATACCTATCTCCGAAACGGAGGGTGGTCAAACGAAAGAAAAAAGGTCAAACATGGCCAAACAAATGGTCAAACGATGGCGTAATAAAATCTTGCAAATTCCAATAATGGGGGGCTACCGTGAAGTTGGCTCCCCATGTTGAAAATAACTCGTAAACGGTGGGTGGTCAAACGAAATAAAAAGATGGTCAACCTGGTCAAACAAATGGTCAAACGATGTAATAAAAAGTTCAAGTTAGTATGATATCTGCATACACATAGTGCTTACAATACTGGAAATCGACTGACAATAGCGGGTTCAATTTTGTCCGTCATTGAACACCGGTGTTGACGTAAAAAATACCGGTATTTCGTTATTAACATATACGTACCAATGAAAATCTCGGTATTAAAAATTTTGAATAGCCAGTACTGAATACGGAATTGAGAATTTGGTCCAGTAAATCATGGCAAAGCCAACCCTGCTCTTGACTTTTTATCTACCACCGGATTCCGTGCCTTTGTCTTGGCACGGAATTCCGATGCCTTTTTTGTACGACGTACACCAACACCACTTAAACATTGTGGTGTGTGTGTCCCTCCTACGAAATGAGGAAATTAGCCTGCTGCTGGTGCTTGGATGTGGAGTGGATAATGCGTTTTGTGGGGGACGCGACGCAAAACGTTGATAGGGTTGCTTGCTTTTTTTCGGGGGGACAAATTGCCTTAAAAGTAAACCGATGTAGATGATGGAGATTGCCGGTGCCAAGGGGCCCGGGCCTTCATCTAGCCGTCCTGCATAATTAATGGTGTACATGCAAGCCGACTAATTCATTAGGCGAAATATACTCCGGTAGATTACGGAAATATGATTTATTAGTGTGGGGATATTCCGACCACTCGCCGTTTTATTGGATCGTATTTCTTCGAAAAAAGGTGGCATTTTATATTATGGTGTTTTATTAACCCATTTGTGAAACGTTCGCACAGTAGGCTCGTCAAGTATTCATATAGCCAATGGAAATCAACCCTGGAGAAATTTTAAGGGAAGATAGCATTCCTTTGCTACGTTTTTTCGTTGTTAGTTTTACAAGGATTAACAGGTTTCACATCTATTATTCTGTGCAGGTAGATATTTGATCAGTTCATTAAGGAAAAAATGCCTTGAATTAAAAAAAAATCGTTAAATCAGTGGCGGCTTGTGCACTGGGTTGCAGGTTTGCGCAATCACAAAACATGATGTAGTGAGGCTGCGTATCGGCGCGTGCATGATAGCCCATTAGTGAGCGAATTTCATCAGTACCGACCTGTTTGTCTACTCTGACTGGGTTGCAAACATCCCGCACACACAGCACTACTAGACAATGAGTCCGCCTCCGCCCTGTAGCATCTAGGAACAAGACATGAGTACGCTGAGACGTTCGGTGGCCAATAAAGCGGTCACAGAGCATAATTAAAAAAATCTCATGTGGCCAGGCACATGACTTTATTGTAGGTACTATACAGCAGTTGTAAACTTTGTCAATCGTTGATGTTTTGACAATACTGTTAATAGAATCAAAATATCTGTCAAATCCTGGCTAACTAGTTTTAATGCAGTAGGAGCGATCTCGATCATATACAGGGTGTTATTAGTATCCCGGCAGTTGACAGCTACAAAATCGTTAGAGAAAGAAATTTTTTTATAAAAGTAAAGTTGCTCGGTTCCCTCGTTTCTATAACGTAAAATTATTTTTATTTATACAGGGTGTTGCACTTAGGCGTGACGTAAAGTATGTACATTTTTTAAAAATGGAGCGCCCTGTATATGTTATTATTGTATGAACTCTAATAAATTTGGCTATCCAACGGTATAGCTTGCTAAATCTCAACGTTTATAATACCTGAGATATTCAATTATTTCTCCAAAATGTGCCCGTTGCACGATCTTCCTTAAAACTATGTAAAAATGAATGTTTTCAGATATTGCTTTTAAACTATGTCAAACAATAGTCAAAGCTAGTAGATAGATGATAGTATACAAAGATATTAGATTTACTATACAGAGTGTTCATAAAACTTAGTAAATTTTGATGTTTTTCAAATCGAATTTCCTTGAGATTTTTAAATGGAATACCCTGTATTTTATGTGCTAGTTGAATAGCCCATCAAGTTTCTTTTAATTTATGTCAAGTATGTCATATGTCCAATTTTATTAGTTTTCGTGATACTTACTATTTAAAGCAAAATGTGCAATATTATCTAAATATGCCATTATTTTCTTGTTCTTTATTTTTTGTTTGTCTCTTAGTAGTAAATCAGCAATAGTATGTATATTCACATATAAACTAAGAAAAAAACTTTAATACTATTAGCGTTTATCAAAAATCATCCCTTTTTTCTTAATAAGCTATTTGAAGCAAATGCAGAAGCAAACTATAAACACTTAATAAACATTGCACAACAAGTAACTATTATTTTAATTAATATTTGGAAGTTATTCAAAATGACGTCCATTTTTACTTCTGCAAGCATTAACGCGCTGTATAAAAGATCTTGATATATTTCCTAAGATGTACCTCTTATTCACTCTAAGATTGTCAAAAACATTGGTTATACAAAGTTTCATGTCTTCTGGTGTAGTAGGTGCTGATTGGTATACCAGCTCCTTCACATATCCCCATAAAAGGAAATCTAGTTTGAGGTCTGGGGACCTTGGTGGCCACAATCCAGGACCTCCTATTCCGTCTTTGGTCACCATTTTAGTTCTTGTTTTGTGCTGGTAATTAATATTCTGTTTCTTCAAATTGCAACCGAACCCTGTTTATAACACTTAGTTGGGGATGATATCTATCCGAATATCGCTGTGCATACATTTTGGATGCTACTAATGTATTTCGGTCGGTTTCGCCATAAATGTGTTAATAAGTGTGATATAAAAAGATCATGTTAATTAATTCTTCTTTGCTATAATTATAACTCATCGTTCAGAGAAAAGACAAATATTGTTACTAATTTTGACAGCAATAACTTATTGAGTGTCGTTAGATGTCAATTGTTTGTTTCTATCATTAATAAATGCCAATAGTATTAACTACCGTTTTTAAGTTGTATTTTAATACAGTATTTCTGATTTACAAATCAGACAAACAAAAAATAACAAAAAAATAATGGCATTATTAGATAATATTACACATTTTTCTTTAAATTGTAAATATCACGTAAACTACAACAATTAGACATATGACATACTTAATATAAATTAAAGAGAACTCGGGGGGCAATTCAACTAGCTCATAATATACAGGGTGTTCCATTTAAAAAACCCAAGGAAAAGCCATTTGAGAAACGGCGTCTGTAAAGCTTGCCCGGTCGAATTATTGAATAATATCTGCACTAGTTCTTTTTTATTCACGAAATTTAGAACACTGTTTCTGGAAAAAGTAGGTACATAGTCCGTGTGTTCCACTGATTTTCTTTTGGGTAATTTTGGCGATCTGATTCCTGAGGGTTAACTTTTGATCAGAATACATGCCAGATACTGTTTGCACCGTCGAACAAGTAAATTGCAATCACGCAAATATACTGACCGATTATGGTATTTCACAGCATCAAAAAGCGAAAGCTTGCCTGAACATTAGACAGAAACAAACTGGATTTGTTTGCAAAATAGTCTTTGTAGCTACAGATGGTCATTGACGGACAATTTTGGAATCAGCTAGACTTAAGGGTGGTAAGGGTGGATTACTGGTTTGTATGGGCCTGTTTCATTTATTATTTTTTTATTATTCTCGCTACTTACGGGAACATAACGTATGCTGCAGTCTGTCTGACTGCACCTTTAGGCCATTTACAAGATTGGAAAATACCTTTATGTATACAACACATACGCACACATTGCACATATAAATACACTCTTGTGTAAGAATTGATTACGTTATAATGATAATGCACACTGCGTATTGATACTATTATACTGTTGGGCTCTACGACTTGAGTTATTATTATATGAACACAAAACAAATTAACTAATTACGTAAGAATCGCGTTCTTACTTAGGTATAATTTCATGATTTCAAAGCAATAAAACACCATCCAAATAAGACATCAACGCTAACATTCCAATTAAATAACTGGAATTAATTAACGCAGCGAAGGCAGTGCTCGAGTAATTATCTAGTTTTATTGTAAAAACATAGCAAATCCGATATAAACCAAGCTCTGTTAATTATCAATTAAGATAAAAATCATTAAGTAAATTAATTATTTACACACTTTAATCAAATATGAATTGCAGGAGTAGGTAGAACTTAGAGCCAAAAGAACTAATAACATTAGTATGTATTAAATTCATGTTACAGCGACTTCGTTCGCGTTGATTTTGGAATATGATGCAAATATCTTCAAATGAAACTACTAAAGGTATCGGGACGACACTTCATATTTAGAAGTTTCATGACTAAACTTAAGGCTCGCAGGCACACGGATAGCAATTTAATGCGGTAGCGAGTAATTTAGTGAATTTCCGTGTGCGGACACGGAAACTCACTAAATTACTCGCTACTGTACTAAATTATAAGCCGTGTGCGTACAAACAAGCCTTTAGAGCTGAAAAGCTTCTTGTTCAAAAGAATCCAAAAGAACTGGAGGTTTACTCTTAGCGCTTTTCAACGATTTTGCAAATCAAGCCGCCATTTCTGTATAATGTAAAAATAGTTAAATAATAAGTTAAAGTAGAGGTATTTTGTATAATTTATGTATGACATTTTTGGTAAAATAAGTAGTTTAGCTGCATGTGCAAATTCTATTTCATCGAGAGCGCTTGTACTGCATTAAAACTAGTTAGCCAGGATTTGACGGATACTTTGATTCTATTGACAGCACAGATTGACAATATTATTGATGAATATTATTGAATAGGTATTATTGATTGATAATATTGCCAAAACATGACACAGTTTAGCACTACCTACTGTATAATATAGTATGAGTCTTGTGCCCGGTCAGATTTGAAAAAAATGGATCGTACACGTGTGACTCGCGCGCCGTATCCTGTATCTGGATTTTATACGGATATATACGTATTCTTTTACCACAAGGCGGCGACACGTTTGTTTGTTCAGGCGAATAATATACTTTAGCCAAAAGAAGCAACATTACGCGTTTCTTTATTTTCAAAGTGAAACAGAATATTAATTTATACGCCCTTAACATTTCAATTTTTGAGATTATGTAGGATCGTGATAAAGAAATAGTAAACCGCGACTTTCACCCCGTCAACTGGATTTTCAGTAAACAAGAAAACTCTTATTTCTGTATAATCAAAAACGGTTGGATTCCTTATTCTTGTTTAATTTTGTCTATCGCTACATGTTTCGTGCCCCACTGGGCACATCCTCAGGCGATTTCGTCAAGTGTGGATCTTGGAGAACATAAAAGTAACATACGAAGGTCACAAACGAACATATAAAGTGTTATTTTTATGTTCTCCAAGATCGACACTTGAGGAAATCGCCTGAAGAAGTGCCCAGTGGGGCACGAAACACGTACCGATAGACAAAATTAAACAAGAATAAAAACTCCAACCGCTTTTTATTCTATACCGGGTGGTTCTTTTAACTTGAGACTCCTAAATATCTCGAGAAATATGCATGGTACGACAAAAGTATCTGAAATAAACTTGCTTATTAAACTTGTTTTAAATGAGAATACCTAAACTTTTTATCAAATTATGAATTTACGCTAAATAAGAAGAATGTTTTGTCTGAAACTTTTTTGTACGATGCATTTTTTTTCGTGCGTAAACAACCCTATGCGCATGACGGCGCAACACGCGAGATACCAAAACGAGTCCCGGTTACGCATATACCTTCCTACGTTCTACCATGACTGTCTACTCAGTCGCTTTGACTGCCAGACGGCGAGCGCATCCGATGCAGTGACAGCGGTCGTACTTACCGCAGCCGTCACAAACTTCCATCGTCAATAACTTTTAATAGAGCATCGTACGAAAAAAAAATTCAGACTAAAGATTCTTCCTATTTAGCGTAAAATCATAATTTGATAAAAGAATTTGGGTGTTCCCACTTAAAAACATGAAGTTAGCCTCATTTTCGCCGATTGAGGCGCCATCTACAATGAAACTGATATCGTCATCTCATTTCCCCCTTTGAGTCCTACAAGTTTATTTCAGACACTTTTGTCGTACCATGCATATTTCTCGAGATATTTAGGAGTCTCAAGCTAAAATTACCACCCGGTATATGCACCTTATTGGACAACGACATTATCTTATGCCTGTAATTTTAAAGAAGAGTCTAAGCCCACGTTTACGTCAACAGAAACCGCGCGGATATCCGCGCGGTTCCTTTGTCGGGAAGAGGCAGCGGTCGAGGCCGACAGATAACATCCGCGCGGTTTCCGCTGACCTAAACGTAGGCTCAGAACCAATTTTCATAAAAAATCACTCATTTATTTAACTCATTTATTTCATCACTTATTTAATTTATTGGCCTTAACTGAATTTTGTGAAAATGGTTGCGTACTAACACAATATCCATGGAGACTTTTTACATGCACACAGAAAAGTGATTACTCGAAGCAAGAAAACGTAATTTCTTGAACTTACTTACTCGATACAAATGCATAATCACTTGGACGAGGAAAATTAGATATAAACAAGAAAATAATTTCTTAGTTGAAGATAATAATCTCTTGCCTATCTACGAACCTACCAACCACTTCATCCAAGTAATTCTCTCTTGTTTCGAGAGATGGGATGACCAACCAAAGATGAATACAAAAATCCAATAGGTTGCCCATTTTCCGAAGTTTGCGCCCTTTGTGTCTAATTTGACTGGGCTAAAATGAACTTCAAACTTTTCAAATAATTAGTACTTACCCAATTAGTACCAAATGGTACCACCACCCGCGTATTTGGTACCTACCTCAAGGGAACCCCCTTAACTTATGAGTAGTTCTTTTGAACGTCACCTCTGAACGCCACTTGTCATAAATTAACTCGAATAACTTTCGAATTTTGTAAGGATTAGGTGCCCAATTGGTACCCTCAGAAAATACTAACCCCCAAACGAGTATCTCAAAAGAACCCCCCGATATTGGGGGGCGAAGATAGCGCGCGTCACCCCAGAACGCCAGTTGTCCAAAAACAAGTCGAATCTATTCTAGCTTTTGTAAGGAATTAGTGCCCAATTTGTACCCACAGAAAATACCAACC
This sequence comes from Melinopterus prodromus, assembly GCA_964023965.1. NCBI lineage: Eukaryota > Metazoa > Arthropoda > Insecta > Coleoptera > Scarabaeidae > Melinopterus > Melinopterus prodromus. Next base: position 43,540,797 of record OZ030393.1, on the reverse strand, counting down.
CCCAAATATCAAACTCAAAGGATCCCCCCTAAATTACGGGTTTTGATCTTTTGAACGTCACCACAGAACGCCACTTGAAAAACAACTCACTTTAAAATTTTTTACGGATTTAGTACCCAATTGGTACCCTCAGAAAACACTAAGCGGCACAATTAGTATCTAAAAAGAAACCCCCCGATATAGAGGGGTGAAGATGGCGCGCGTCACCTAGAGTACGCCACTTGTCGAAAAGCAAGTCGAATCAATTTTAGCTTTTGTAAGGATTGAGTACCCAATTAGTACCCTCAGAAAACACTAACCACAAAATTAGTACCTACCTCAAAGGAACACCACAATATCGGGGGCATAGATGGTGCGCGTGGAGAACAGGAAAATTGCGGCATGTTTGATAACAATAAGTTATAATAAGTAGGTACCATAATGATAATTTATTTTATGATTAGATACCAAAACATAATTTTTTGTTTTTGTGTATCATCAGTGGCGTCAATAGCAGGTGTGCGAGGTGTGCGGCGCACACGGGCCCACGAGCCAGGGGAGCCCATTGGAGCCGGCCGGGTGTTTTGGAGGTCTGGCGAACCTGACTTTAAGAAGGAATGCTAATAAATATGATCCTATTTTTTAGAGATTTTATGGATTTTAGATACCTCAGAACACTTATTGATCGCTTCCTCGTATAATAATATTGGCATTTATAAGCATAGCTGACGATATGTTGGTATTTCTCGTAAGTATTGTTCTAAAAAAATAAACTGAGGGCCCCTCTAAGCGCGGGATACGGTTTTGGGCTAAAAAGGAGAACTGAGCAGTTTCTGGGGCACTGGGCTGCAATAAGATGGAAGCATAACGTCAATAAAAAATGTCACATATTTATTGTTACATGAAGACACAGCTATGTTACATAGCTGTGCTTATTTCTGAAAACGTAGTACACAAAAGGAATGTTGAATTAATAACAATTGGGCTAACTCATATATAGTATTTATTTTTTTAAATCGTTTTTGAACGCATTTCTAGATGTTAGCTGTGAATGTTAACTGAATATCTAGATTGTAGACTTCCGCGGTCTGAGTCAATGTTATATTGATTTCCGGGTAGAAACCGCGTTGAGGACTTTGAAGCACTTTGAGGACTACTTCAAAGTCCTCAAAGCAGTTCCCACCCGGAAATCAATATATCGTTAATTGAATGGAAATTTGCAGATAAATCGTCTGCATACGTTTCTAGTAACTTCCGGCGTAAGTTTCCGGAATAATTGATTTGATAAGTTAGTAGCATTTTCCACGCTGTTGTATCTATCTTTTAATTGTGTAATTATAATGTCTAATGTTGAATTAAATATATTAATTCGGAAGTTATTCTCACCATTATTTAACCTTTGGCCATCACACAATTCATCAAACTGACGATGTACTTTCCGTACCCGTTTGTTTTCAAATTGAATCTTTATATTCCACAATTGTACTAAATTTGCTGCTGTCGTTAACGCAGATTAAAAATCGTTTCTCAACTTGACCACATTGCCATACGCTGTGTGTAACAAATGAGCGGCCTTTTGTTAGTCGTCGTTTTTGGATTATAATAATTTTGAAACCGCGTTTAATGATGACAAAATATCTGTTGAAATAATTATACGACATACCGTTTCGAAACATTCCATTTTCTTTTTAATACTTATTGCATCGTTTCGTTCAAACGTATAAAAACTAGTATGTCTTGATAGTGCACAGTCAAATCAGGGTTTAAGGGTTTCAATATATTAAAACAACCAAATGAAAAAACAAAATTCAATTTAAGAAATAAGTGCCTGCCAGTGTATTTTAATTTCAAATTCTATTTTAAAAGGTAAAACCTCAACCCCATATAGAAAGTGGTTTGCTTCGAGGTACCAATTTGGGGGTTGGTGTTTTATAAGGGTACGAATTGGATACTAGATCGTTACAAAACTTCAAAGTGATTCGACTTGTTTTACAACAAGTGCGGCGTTCTAGGGAGATGTGTGCCGTCTTTACCCCCCGATATGGGGCGGCTCATTTGAGGTACTAATTTGGGGGCTAGTGTTTTCTGAGGGTACCAATTGGGTACTAAATCCTTACAAAATTTGAAAGATATTCGAGCTGTTTTAGAACAAGTGGTGTTCTGAGGTGACGGTCGAAATAACTACCCGTGATTTAGGGGGGTTCCTTTGAACTATAGAGATTAATTCCTTACAAAAGCTAGAATAGATTCGAGTTGTTTTTCAAGAAGTGGTATTCTGACGTCTTTCCCCACGATATCGGGAGTCACCTGAGATAGGGAGTCACCCGGATTTACTATCCAATTGCAACCCTCAAAAAACATCAACGCTCAAATTAGTGCCTCAAAAGAAAAGCCCGAATACTTGGGGTAAATATTAGCGCGATGACCTCAGAACGTCACTTGTCGTCAAACAACTCGAATCTATTCAAGCTTTTGTAAGGAGTTAGTACCCAATTTGTACCGATATTAAACATCAACCATGAAATCTCAACCTCAAAGGACCCTTTCAAACGTCACATCAGGACGCCATTTGTCGTAAAACAACTTGATTCACTTTAAACTTTTCTCAATTCTTACAAGAGCTCAGAGTCCAGAGCTCAGAGTCCAGTTTGCTTTTCGACAAGTGCATGGCTTTGCGAGGTGACTTTTTTTTCACCTTGGAGGTAATAATTTGCGGGTTAATGTATTTTTTTCTGGGTACCAAGCTGTTTTACGACAAGTGGTGTTATGATGTGACTTTCGAACGAACTACCCGTAAATTAGGGGGTTTCTGGGTACCAATTGGGTACTTAATCCTTACAAAAACAGGTAAACTGGCGTTTTCAGGTGACGTTTAAAAGAACTACTCATACTTTAAGGATTTTTGTTTTCTCAAGCTACCAATTTCGAGGTTGGTGGTAGGGTACTAAATATTTAGAAAGTTTCAAGTTGATTTGCACATAGTGGTGTTTTGAGGTGACGGAGTTTTATTTCGTTATAGATCGGAAGACAGATTATTTTTTATATCATGTTTTTGAGACAAAAACTAACTAGTAAACGCCTTCGTTTTGCCGATTGCCGGTGTCTCTTATCGTTAAAAGAGAATGTAAAGTTTCATGTTTGTGCAACATCTTGGTTGGCTATTGAATATACATAGGCAGGTAGGTAGGTACTCAACAGGAAAACGTATTTCTTTGTTGCGATAAAGAAGAATACACAGATAGAAAAGATTTCTTGTTTTAAAAAATGTATTTGTTTGAATTTATTCTTTTGAGTCAAAACATATTTCTTTGACGCCAACAATATTTACTTCATTGAATACTCTAGTTTATTTGCTCACAGAGATTAATTTATTTGAAATATTTATTTAAGTGGAATAAATATATATATGAATACAAACAAAAATTACTTTCCTTTAAAGTAGGTAATATTTTAGTTTTGATTAAAAAAAACGTTTCTTTACACCAATGAAATATAATTTTGATTCTAACATATAAACTTGTATATAAGGAGAGATTTATTTCGCTTAAAGTAATATTTTGTCTTTGGCTTAAAAATAGGTTTACTTCAGCAAAAGAAATCATATTTTGATTAAAATAAATATATTTGTACACAGGAAGAGATTTATTTCCTTTAGAGCAATATTTTTGTTTTGGCTTTAAAATAGGTTCACTTCCACCAAAGAAATCAAATTCAAATAAATATATTTTTAATGTCATCCAACTGTATTGTTAGATGGCGCTGTAAACTCTCTCCTCGCACTTCGTACATATCGAGAGTACCTATAAAGCCGCGTGATCGACAGTATAGAACTTATAGAGTACCTACAGTGCCTGCAGGTTCAAGTTGCGATTCCAGATCAGAGTACACTTTACTAACTTAACCTTGACTATATGTTGGGTTGGGAAAACCAAGCACTGGTCGAGGATGCGCTGCGACATCCCAAAAAGGAGGTGACACATAGCGAGTCTTCCGAAAAATTCTTGTCTATTAATTCCTTCAACAAATTAATAATTTTAAGCATTTTAAGTGAGTCCAGGGTTGGGTAAATACGCGTAGAAAACTGGTTTCTACATTACGCGTAGAAAACCACGTCGAAAACTACTAAAAATGTAGAATACGTATGATACGTAGAATACCACCGTCTTGTGTTGTATTTGTGGTGATAGTCCTTCCCACTTATAGGTGCTATTAGAAGAGTGTTGCTGTTACATGCGCCTATTAAACAAACAAATACCTAGTGCACGTCGCTTAATGTGATCACATCGGAACTCGAAGTTTTTGATAACAATAACCGATTGACAATAAAAGCCGAAGAAAAACAAAAATTCGAAAGAAAATTTGTATTCAGGAAGTTAATATTAAGGTGAGTTTAGACATGCATGGATTTACTGGCACCAATGAAAACTGGCGCACCAGTAAAATAAATTGCATGTGTAAACATCAACTGGCATGCAAGTTAAACATCAACTTGCATGCCAGTTGATGTTTACACATGCAATTTAATTTCACTGGTGCGCCAGTAAATCCATGCATGTCTAAACTCACCTTTACATACATATTCTTCATAAAATAAAATCAATATCGATGCTTTACTTGAGGTATGTAGGTACACAAACAAAATTAGAAATAATCCTCAATAGCTGTTTGTCTCAGATGATTGCGAAGAGGTGCGTTTATGAAGAGTTCGTACCCGTAATGAGGCTGAAAATTTGATGATTGTATGCTGGACACCACGACGCAAAACTTCTAAAGCATTCCGCATTTCTCTATTAGCTGGAGCTGGCAATATTTCTATAGTATGTTCGTTCACTTTCCGTTGTTCACATTCGGTTTAGGAGATTGAAAACATTGCAGATTATTATTATTATTATTATTATTATTATTATTATTTATTGAAAATCTCTGATACATCTCATTAAATATTTGAAACCTAGATAATATAATTTAGATACAACATATAAATACTAAAATTACACTAATAATTTTGAAATGTAATAAAGAGGATCAGGGCAAACTGGAAGTACCGAGCTTCGCCGAAGCCTAGGGTACTCCCTTTTATTATTATTATTATTATTATTATTATTATTATTATTATTATTATTTATTGAAAATCTCTGATACATCTCATTAAATATTTGAAACCTAGATAATATAATTTAGATACAACATATAAATACTAAAATTACACTAATAATTTTGAAAAGTAATAAAGAGGATCAGGGCAAATTGGTAGTACCGAGCTTCGCTGAAGCCTACGGTACTCCCTTTGCGGGTATCACTGCAGCTCTACCCAATTTGGAAAAACACAAGGCCATTTGTGCTTTGCAAAGAAAAATTTCATTTTTCTTTGCAAAGCAAAGGAAAACTGCAGAAAACCCTTGCAGCCTTGTGCAAAGGTCATTAAAAACACACACACACATACATACACACACACACAGACACACATTTATTAATAGACAATATACATTAAAAGAAGGTAAAGATGAAATATTAAGCAGCAAATTTAGGGTTCTTTATGATAAAACTCTCCTCAAAATATTCGCGCTTCCCAAAACCGCAATTTCTTGAATTTCCCAGGGCGAAATTTTGCACGGCAACTCTTTAACATGCTTACTATAATTTAGACTAACTGCTCCCAATGCACCTACAATCACCGGAACAATGTTCACTTTCATTCCCCACATACGTCCAACTTCTATTGCGAGATCCTTATATTTAAGTTGTTTTTCAAGCTCCTTCCTTACGACATTCGCATCAGCAGGTACCGAGATTTCTATGAACGTGCACACCTTCCTCTGGAAATCCTTTACCACGATATCTGGCTTATTAGCATCAAGCATTCTATCAGTGACAACAGGCATGTTCCATAATATGGTAATATGATCATTACTCACAACAGGAGATGGGATGTGGTCATACCACCGAGACACATCCATTGCTAAACCTAGTTGGGAACATAAATTATAATGTATATATGTTCCCACCCTATCATGCCTAGCAATGTAATGCGACTCAGCTAAGACTGGACAAGCCGCCAATAAGTGGTAGACATGTTCCGGAGCCTGATGACACAATCTACAACTCCCATCATGAGCAACTTTCATAATCTTCTGTTCATGATATCTGGTACGAATTGCCTGATCTTGCGCCGCAACAATAGAGGATTCCGTTTCAGCCTTAATGTTCCCATGACAAAGCCAAGATAAAGACCCAGACTTTGAAATGCCATCAGCCTCCACAATTCTTAAAAATTGACCATGCATTGGCTTACTAACATAATCCTCCCTCATTTTCCGATTCATTCGTAACTTAATTTCCCACTTTAAACTCGCCACCGAAGTTTTATTTCCGTAATTTTCTAGTTCTTCGACCTGAAATTTTTCTAAAATTAGTTTATGTTTACTAATTATTGACTTACCAGAAGTATCCCTAATTAATTGTTTAATAACTTTATCTTCCTTGTTGGCCTTTATAAAATTTCCTAAATTTAACATTTCCAAATCATAAATATTTTCCAATTGCTGCAAACCACGACCTCCATCTAAACGATGCAGGTATAGCCTACAAACATCGGACCTAGGGTGAAACATAAAATTTAATGTTAACTGTTTTCTAGTTTTAATGTCCAAATCGCGTATTTCCTTCTTCGTCCAGTTTAAAACACCAACACTGTATCGAAATATAGGAATTGCATATGCATTTATCGCTTGCATTTTATACTTTCCATTTAAACCGACTTTAAAATTTTCCTCACACGCTTAATGTATTCGCCTATAACCTTCACCTTCATGCCTTCATCATCAATACCAAAGGCTTCATCCATTCCCAGATACTTATATCTAGTATTATCTGTTAGGTCATTAATACTAGAATGATCATTCAGGCATATGTCAGCGGTTTTCTCAATTTTGCCTTTGACAATACTAATTTTAGCACACTTCTCTAAGCCAAATTGCATCCCAATATCATCAGAGAATTGTTTAACAATACTGAGGCTCCTCTTCAATTGCACATCATTTTTGGCATAAAGTTTCAAGTCATCCATATAAAATGAATGACCAATTAACTTTTCGCCAGGTAATAACTGCACACCAACTTTATCCTCGTTCAATTCCCTAGACAATGGGGGCATTCAGCCGGTCCAGCCAAAGCTGCTTGCGCTGTCGGCGCCGAGACTAAGCGCCCGCGGCGGCTGAACGGTTAGATACAAATACATGTATTTACGCTTTGTGCTGAGTGAAAGCGCTGGAAACTCAGCTCTAAGCGTAAATACATGTATTTGTATCTGACCGTTCAGCCGCCGCGGCCGGTTAGTCTCGGCGCCGGCAGCGCAAGCAGCTTTGGCTGGAACGGCTGAATGCCCCCATTGCAAACAGGCCTATGCAAAACAGCAATGGAGATAAACTATCACCTTGAAATATGCCACAATTAATATCAATCGGCTCTGAGAAAACACACAAGTCTTCTCCCCGCAAGCATAATTTAGTAGACCATAAAGACATACATGAGTTTACCAAAAAAATAATTTTTCGGTTTACCCTATATATCTCCAAGGCTTTTATAATCCATTCATGCGGGATACTATCGTACGCCTTCTTATAATCAATCCAGGCCATGGATAGGTTTCCTCGAGACTTCTTGATCTTTTCAACAATCTTCTTGTTGATTATTAACAGTTCCTTTGATCCATAACTGTCCTTTAAAATACCTTTCTGCTCAGAGGGCAATACATTATTTTCTTTCGCCGCGCGCAATTATTTTGCTTATTCGTTGCAAGAACCGACGTAACAAATCGAGCTTTTTCGTTATTATTACTTTTTCTATATTGTTATATCACATATTAAACTTAAATAGGATATAACTAGATATGAATATACGGACATCCCGTATCTTTCCGGACTTACCGTAATGATTAATGTATAGTAAATGGTGATATACAGGCGGGATGTAAATTTTAAATAAATTAAAAATTACAGCCACAACCTGGATTTGAACCAGGGACCTTTGTGTCGCCAGCACAATACTGTACTAACTGAGCTATTGAGGCCTATGACATCCGGTAGGGAAAATTGTCATATAGGTTTGGTAGCGTTGGTTACTTCCTTGCCTTGATATGACAATTTTCCCTACCAGATGTCATAGGCCTCAATAGCTCAGTTGGTAGAGTATTGTGCTAGCGATACAAAGGTCCCTGGTTCAAATCCAGGTTGTGGCTGTAATTTTTAATTTATTTAAAATTTACATCCCGCCTGTATATCACCATTTACTATATTTAAATAGGATAGATACAGGTATTGTACAGGTACATATAGGTATTGTATTTTCATGTTTAATAAATAAAATAAAAAATATCTGTTTCATATATTATGACGTTGAATAATCTATGACAACACTACTTCTCAACAATCACTAATATTTTGAGTTTTCTACACGTAGATTACCTGAATGTAGAAAACTGTCTAATGTAAATTACATGATTTCTACTTGGTAGAAAACCATGTATTTTACCTCATGTATTATACCTACCCAACCCTGAATTTTTAACTCGACCAACAATTGTTAATTTAAAAAAATGTAATTCTTTCACTCAACACAATTATAATTATTTGTTCAAGTAAATAAATCTCATTTGTTATAACACACAAATTGCAAACTTTAACTGGAAACATAAGTTGTTTGACTCAAATCAACGTTCTTTCTACCAAACAATTATTTCAAATAAATGCGTTTTTATCCGCAAATAAATATTTCTTTGCCTCTATTGAAACAACAAATTTCTTTCCGTCAATGCATATGTATTTGAATTAAACAGAAATTTCTCTCTGTGTAGGTACTCAACAGGAAAACGTATTTCTTTGTTGATAAAGAAGAATATACTTAAATGCCGATTTTTATAAAAAATACGATCATAAAAAATCATCCATTTTCCATGCATTTACAGAAGTTTCATAGGCTCTGCTTATTTGTCTTAAAACACGGGTTCCTGTATTTGAGGAGAAAATATACGTAAATAATCTTAAAAAAGTGTGATGAAAAAAAAAAACTCCCTACTTACCTATTCAGTACCTAGTTACTTAAGTATTTGTAAATTGTGTTGTCGAAATGCACCATTTGAAAATGTTATAACCAGAGAAACAATAATTGCAGTATTTTTTGTAAGTATTTCAAAAGTATATTTCGGTGCTGCTATAGATACCAGATAAATAAGTTTTTTAAAAGAAAATAAAAAGAAAGTATCAGTATCAGTATCAGAAAGTTTCATACATTTCCATTTCATTAATTTCTAAGACATACAATTATCGAGGGTTAATAATCATTCTTGGGCAACAAACAATCAATTATTTAGTTGTCTTGTTTTCGAGACCAAACATTTTCTTGGTTTTCTCAAAAACTCACAATTGAGACACAATTCACAATTTACTTCTTCTCTTTTCTCTCCTATATTTGCCAGATTTTTTTGTATGCATATGTCTGTGGATGTGTATGTATCGAGTGCAAATTAGGAAATACCGGATATAATTTATGGTTTATGACTGAATGGTTTAGAAAAGTCCATTCGATCAATTTTTTTGCTCAAAACGGCCCTCAGTGTAACGTATGCGATCGTGTATGGAACTATAGTATGTATTGATGCCACTGATGTTTGCACAAACAAAATGTTGTTTGTGTTATCGTGTGTTTGTGCCCAATATGATAAATGGAACATTAGTACCTAACTACAGTTATATAGATTTGCTGATAAATGTAAATGATTACCAATCAATAACATGATAGATCCGATAAAATAATTTCAATGTTCAACCTTTTTACATACATCCCCTTTACATTAGTGCACAATAATCATTAATCAACCCATCCCAAACCCAATTATCCAAATTTAAACACGTATAAACAATACCCACCATTTCGACGGAGACAATCAAAATCCCCAACAAGATTTATCTCCCAAATTATTCAAACCCACAAAAAAATCAACGACTAAAATCCTAATAAAACATAAAAAAGCGAACCAAATGTCGACCCAAAGCCAGTAATTGCTCGTAAACCGAACAGAACCAAAGCCAGGGGAGAAGCCAAAGACCTGTTCTATATATAAGCACACCTCCAGAGATATTGACCACGAATTTTACGATAATTGAGAAGACGGTGTTGGTTGAACGTCCCCACCAACTCGTACGAAAGGGCGGAGCCCCATGCAAGCGCCACCGAACGATTCAGTTCCACAAAAGACACGCGAGGTAGTGGTTCGCTTCGAGGTTTTGAATTTTATCACAAACTTATCGGAAAAAAGTTACCGAAGACTAGAGATAATCCAGTGCTTAGTGCATCTATTATTACGACATTGATCGTTAGTGTTTTAAATATTGTGTGGTTGGTATCGCCGATTGATACGATATAAGGTAAGTGTCATATTTTAGACGTAGATGATTTAAATAAGCCGCGCTCGGATCGTATCGTGGTTTGGATATTTTTATCGCAATCAGACCGGAAGAATGTTATCTTCAACAATGCCGTCGACTAAAAAAACAAACAAAATTTTATCAGTTATCGGCTGAGCGACGCCAACTATGCGCGTAAATGTTTAAAGGCATACTTCTGATATGCGTAGACAGCAATCTTTGTTGTGATTTTGAATGGTCTATGCGAATTTTGCCGTTCATTATCAATGGTCGTTAACGTTCGATTGTTAACAATGGCGATAAGTGAAATACCGAAGACATTTTTGCAATCGTTCAGATAGGAATAGAAACGTTAAATGTTTTGGTTTGTAGTATTGGCTTGATTGACTGATTAGGTGCTTAGTAATATTGAATTCTCAGTGTCTGAATATTTTCAGTAGTGAGTTGATGACAAAACTATAAGCTGTATCTGTTGTTCATTGTTAAAAAGGCAAAACAAATAAGAGACCATACTAAATGTCCGTCCACATCTATAGGAAAAAAGGCATGCGTCAAGTTCAACGCATTCCACCGAAACCATTCATGATTTTTTTTTTTACATTTGGCATGCATAAATACCTACAGGCTACAGTTCTGTTTCTCCAAATTCTACGCACAACGCAGGACTATTATAGCAGGACAATATCTGAAGGGCTTTATACCTAACAGGTCGAAGAATGGACAATGCGGTCCTTTTGAATGGCCACCAAGATCTTTAGATTGTGTCGCTTTGTGACTTTTTTTATGAGTAGGTACTAGGGCTTCCAATCCCGGAATCCCGGGATCCCGACAAGTAATGAGCTTTTTCGGGATCCCGGGATTATAAGTCTAACTCCCGGGATCTCGAAAAACTTAAATCTAAATTATTTTCTTATTTTTTTTAATTGTTGAAGTGTGGGCACTGGTCTACAATAAATCATTTGAGCTGCTATTTTTTAAGTATCTTCAATTTATAACAGCACCATATCTGATTAAATTAAGTATCAAGGATAAAATGTTCGTTTATACCAACTGCAAACCGTCTTGGTGGCGACATGTTGACGTCTGTTGTTGTCAAACCGTAAGTTTTTGCCTTTACAGTATAAATCTTACCTTTTTGGAGATTTTTCACTCCAAAACGGAGTTAGAAATCAATATTACACAGGGAATTAATGTTTACTTTTAGGAGTTTTATCACTCCGTCACAACGTTCAGTCATATCAACTCCAAAAAGTGTACTTTCTCTCATTTTGTCAGTTATTTCAACACCGTGCATGGTGTTAATTTTCATTTCACAGCTCCAGTGAAAATTTTCACCATTTCGGATATAAACTATTTTCAACTCCTTGCTGTGTAGTTAAATTAACTCCGATATTACGTATATCAACAATTTTTAGCACACAATCTACTGATTTTCGGAGACAAAGCACTCTTTTTTGTGTACAACTAACTACGTGCAAATTCTCTCCGTAAAATTTTTATGTGTGTACACCATAAACTCAAATTATGAAATAGCCAAATTGTTTGCAATATTTTGGGGTTTAAACATTATCTCTTGGCAATTGTGTTAATGCCAACTAATATTCTCGCCATTCTATTGTTTCTTAGTTTCCTATTAAAATTATTTTATTATTTATTACGGGCTATAGGTATAGATACTGATTTTAACCGTAGTCTGGATTCTCAGGTATTGTCAATTTTCTCTCGCCTATCTGTTTTTTAACACGTTTCTCCGACAATTTAGTACGAGTTCCAACTAATGCAGTCAGTCGTATTTCTTTGTTTAGTGATTTGCCTTTAAGATTTCGTTTTTTATTACAAACGATAAACACTTCTCGAAATTGTAACTTGGTCATTTTTTCTCTGTATTTTTGATTGTAAACAACTTCTTTAGATAAGTGGGTGAATATCAGTGAGTATGGTCGCTTCTCTTTTGTTTATTCATTCGCAAGCAATACATCAAACTCATGTACAAATTAAAAACTGTTACATGAAAAACAGTCGATTCGAGAGCATATACCTACCTACCTGCGTCATTAACTTTTATACCTATCTCAGACTAGTGTTTACATTTTCTAGCTTCTTATTAAACATTTCAGAGAACGAATGAGCCAATATGATTTATAAAACGAGTGCAATACGGCATTGATTATTTTTTAAGTACATATTACATTTGATATAAATTTAGAAATTATTGTTAGGATTATTGATAGCCGTACCCTTGGTTACCGATGGATGTTATTATGTAACCGAAAACAGTGCCACAATGGTTTCATATGAAAACAAATAGAAAAATAAATTTTTACTTTTAGAAGAAGAAGTATGTTTAGTTTTGTCAAATACCTAAATGTATAGGTATTGCTATACAAAACGCTATATTACAAAACGTAAACACTATAGTTTTTGAAACTAAATACTGCATAGTGTTTTTTTCTACACACATAAAAATACGGAGTTGGATTTAACACCGATTCAACACCGCTATGGATCTCCCTCGCGACCATTTGCGCATGTAGTTAGATCGGACGGAGTTGAATTTTTAGGGAGTACATTCACTCCTTTTGTAGTTATTATTATTTGAAAAGGAGTTGAAAATAAATCTTTAGGGAGTTGGTTGTTTTCACCGCGCGGGTGTTAAAATTATCCTATACGGAGTTAAATTTATACCAAAGGGAGAAATGATACGGGGGCCAGCAAAAATAAAAAATATGCCAATTAATCAGTTTTCTGTGTTCTGATCACTAGTCAATAAGAAACAACAGTTTAGTTAGTTGTTTTTTAGTGACAGTGACTGTAACACAGAAAAGTTATTAATTTAAATACTCATGTAATTTAGATATCAATCCTTTATTTTGTTCAATATTATATCTATTCCACAATACTTACATATAAATATACTATAAATAATAATCAGTAGTACACCGTCTTGTCTGTCAACTGCAACAGGCAATGCTCCACTTCTTCCTTTTTTAAGTTCTAATGGTAAAGAAACCTGTAATACAAAACCAAATTAATGCGTATCAGTTGTATATGCAGTAAATAATACTTACGTGACTAAACATGTATCAGTTTTACTGTCACTCCATCCCCTGGCACACGGAGGCGGTAAATATGTCTCAAGCTGCAATATCAATAACTATTTTGTTTGAAAATATATCTTACATTGCTTAAAATGTATCACTGTACCTTTGTGGCAAGTTGTTGGTGACTTCTCCTACATATGTATTGAATTCGTGGTGAAAAACTGGTGTAAATTTTGCTTTCCACTTGCCGTGACGTTCATGGAATAGTAAAATGTGCGTTTTCTTCTTCTATACTTAATTTTTAAGACAAGAAAACTGTAATACAAATGGGAATTAATACTTATCAGATACATTCGTAGTAAGTAAAACTTACGAACATATATTTTATTAATTGGTAATTAAACCTCATCCCCTGGCACAGGGTGCGGTCAATACGTCTCAATCTTCAATGACAGTCACTATGATTATAATGTAGCTGAAATGTTCAAAAATATAAAAGCTTGTGACCACAACCAATGGGTAATATACAACGCACAAGTCCCTACCTGTCGTTACATACTTGTCGTATTAAATGCGACGAAACCTAAAATTTCTCTGTTATTGTTTTCGTATTTAACACGGAGATGAAAATAGACTGCTCCATGCCAAATAGGTTACTAATATGTAATATATTACAAGTAATCAAAAACTAACCTCACTCCTAACCTACAGCACAAGTCCCGTGGCCGAACTGCGAAGCGACCGCCTTCGTGGCGACGTTATGACGTACTGTTGTTGCCAAGAGGGCAAATTTTTCACTTTTTGAAATAAATCGTACCATTTTGGAAATTGTTCACTCCACGCGGAGTTTGAATGAATAAAAAAAAGTATTTTCTCTCGTTTTCTCAGTTATTTCAACACCCTGGGTGGTGTTAATTTTTATTTCACACCGTCGTGCTGGAGCCGGTGAAAATTTTCACCTTGTCGGATATCAACTATTTTCAACTACCTGCTGTGTAGTTAAATTAACTCCGAAATTATGTATAACAACAACTTTTAAGATACAATCAACTGATTTTCGAAGAAAATTTCACTCCTTTTTGTGTACGATTAACTACGTGCGAATTCACTCCGTAAAATTTTTATGTGTGTACATTTTTGTCACTATCTTTCTCAAGCCCTAGAGACAATTGAGAATTTAAGATTCTACTGGATGAAACATACCAGAAACAGATTTCAAATTTGTCACGTTATTGTTTTCATATATTTTTTTTTTCATATTTTTAAACCTTGAAGTTTGACGGTTTTATAGCCCATGGTATTCTCCGGTAAAAATTGCCTGCATTAAGGTGGGTTTCAAAATGAGTAGGCAACCAAATATACTTCATAATTTTGTGATCAGTATTTCGCCGAAATGATTAGGTATTTCCATTCAAATTATACGTCGAACTGAACTTGAAGCCTTTGCCGATAATACAAAAAATATCCGGCTCAATTCTGTCAAGTGTAGGTGACGTATTCTGAGAATATCGGCGTTTTTTTTTTTTTTAACACAAGAAGTCTACGACATAGCCACCAACAATCTTAAAATCTGTCACCTAGACACGACAGCATTGAGTCGGATATTTTTTTGTATTATCGGCAAAGGTTTCAAGTTCAGTTTAAGGTATAATTTGAATGGAAATACCTAATCATTTCGGTGAAATACTGATTAGAAAATTATGAAGTATATTTGGTTGCCTACTCATTTCGAAGCCCATCTTAAGGTTGCGCAAAGAGAAGTGTTTTTTAAAATGATAATTTTCGGTAACGCTTTGAAGCAGAAGTGTGAAATTTGGATGCAGTATAGCGAACGAATATATCTACGTGGTTATGTTGATTAAATTATTATATTTCAATAAATTCATATAGAAAAGATGTTTTCAAAAGTATAATGTTTCTACCTTCTCTTATTAGCTTATTACACCGACCGACGCCCTTTTCTAGAAAACGATTTTTCAAGCTGACATGTGCTATAATTTTTGAATTGTTTAAGGGGTCGAGTTTTTGTTTTTCGCTTTGAAAAAATAGTTTTTACTGGAGGCTGAACATTAAATATATAAAATTAATAGTTTAGCTGCATGATATTCTATTTGATAGAGATCGATTGTGTCTGCATTAAAATAACACAAGTTAGTAACAATTTGACAGATATTTTGACAATATTGACTGTAGGTATTGTCACAAATCAGCGTTTGGCAAATCCTAGTTAACCATATATGTAGTTTTAATGCCGACACGATCTCGATCAAAAAGAATTTGCTCATACAGCTAAACTATACATAAATTATACAAAATTTCCTCTACTTTAATTTATTATTTAACTATTTTTGACGAAATTACAGAAATGGCAGCTCATTTGCAAATCCTTGAAAAACGCTTAGAGGCAACATCCAGTTCCATTGGACCCTTTTGAACCAAAAGCTTTTCAGCTCTAAGCTTATTACCAAACTTATTTGGTAATAAAACTTCTAAATATGGGGTACACATAGACACACACATAGAATTTTTTTTGTACCTTGGTCAAAAATGATCTGGGGCCCAAAAACACGTATTTCCGCTAAAATCTCAATTAATTGTTTTTCGGCACGATTACAATACTTTATCATACTGCGTATGATAAAGTAAAAGGCTTTAATACAACCAACTTAAAGCTCTAACAGCAGCTATATAGTCAATGTTTAACTTTTTTTTACTAAATTTGGCTTATCCGCCAACTAATGCCATATTGTTTCATAGCGCTATTTTTATAGGAGCTATCGTGCACGTCGTTACAAAAGGCACGCCGCACAGGACCTGATACATCACAACAGTATTCTGTTCTTACATATAGTTTTTTTTATGGCGCAATTTCTGTGTGTAAACAAAAGTATAAAAAAAATTATCTTTTATAATTTGTTTAAAAAACAAGTTGAGTTACTTTTTAGGTCTATACATGATTTTATTTCATTTATTTTCTTGTATTTTGTATTGTATTCTGAAATCATATGCCAAACACCAGCAGTGACATTATGTAGTGATTATTATGTAGTGACATTATGCAGTGACAATATACGCTGCACTTGGGATTGTTATGTGATTATTATCTTATGGGGTTGCTATATAATCAAACCCTTTGATATCGTTCAGTGCTGTTTGTCAGCAGTCTCTCAAAAAATGTATTAAATGTTCATATGTGGTGCTAAATCGTAATAAAATTACTTAAAAAGGGATTTAACTGTTTTTTCTACAATATAGGAGTAAAGGGAAATTTACGACTTATCACTAGCGCATGTGTCATAAAACATATCATTTTTTCTGGCAGTTAACGACTTGCAAATATATGTGCGATTTTATTATGCACTGCGAGAGTAATTGAAGGTCATAATAAAAATTTAATTGCGTCCTAGTGCATTCACTCCGATGCACTGTATGCACTATGCACACCACACCTCGAGCGTTATAAATCTTTGTTACACATTAACACCTTTTATAATGATGATGATAATTTGCTGATATTCCTTGAAAATCCACCGTATCGACAAGAAGTTATTAATTAAATAATTAACTAATAACTTAATTATCGGATCAAATTTGCAGAAAATGTTTAGAGTTTACAACACATGCCTAAACCACTACTTTTTCATCATTTAAGTGCAAATACAGAAGTCGTTATCTAAAAATATCTGGGATTACTATGCCCAAAGAATGTCTATCTATAGTTGATGAACAACTTGTCTACAAGTTTTGTCAATTATAACAAGAAATCCAATATCAGTGACGTATTAATTAAAAATTACCACTTACAGCGATGACGAAATCCTATCGTTTGATGGTCCCTAACACCATTTAATATGCATTTGATTTCTTTTTAATAACAAGAAGGTAACAGCAATCTTAGGTTCAACCGCTACGGCTCAGGCTGCGGATGCGATTATTTAGAACCATGCGACGTGTTAAATGAAAGAAGACACTAATTACGCCTCTCATTAACTTATTAATATTCATTAATCTCATTTGCATTTTCTTCAGTTTGAATGGTTCACGCTGCTCCGCTTTTAGTGTGTTGATGTTGGGCGTATTTGTGTATTCTCTATGCACATTGCATAGGTAGTTGAATCCACTAAAAAGTCCAGGAACGATTTCAATATTAAAAACATACAAATTTATGCGCCATCTGTTTGGTGATTTTTCAATAAAAATTTCACTCATATTAAATAGTGTTGTATAGAAGTTTAAAGTATATAGTTTTCATGAAATTAGCATACTATACGATATACATATCTGGGCAAAAGTCAGTAGACAAAAACCTAAAATGTGTTAAAGAAGTTTATTTCTTTGCTGATACATTGCTGATACAGTTGTAACTCAGTATAGGCAACGAGACATTTGGTTTTTATTGCGGCAAAGTAGAAACGGGGCAGCATATTTTAATATAAGCAACATGCAAGGTGTGTTACGACTCTGGATTTGAAATAGGGAATATTGGTAGATTTGGGAATTTATCAATCTAATTCTTCAAAGATCACAACACAAACTATTGGTGGATTTTATTTCTAAGAACAGCAGATGCGATAGAAACAGCAAAAATAGATGGCATATTACATAGGTACCTATTTGGTGCGAGTGATGCTACATATTTGGTGCGAGTGATGCTATGATACATATGCCATTATAATACTGAAATCATGAATTCAAATAGAAGAACCGTTTGATTAGAAAACGCTGTATCAACGTAGGCAATATGGTTTATACAAAAGCCGAAATTTGAAAAAACCGGTTTTCGAATTCCCAATTTCCAAAAAGGCGGTTTAAACCGGCTTTTAAACATCTGCACACAAAATCAGTATAATTAAATGGTATACAAACTTTATCTATTATTTAATACTTTAGGATTTATTGAATACAATAATAACAAAATATAATTACCTATTCCATATACAAAACAAAATACTTAAATTTAAAAAAAAAAGAAATTCAGAAATATAGTGGAAAACAAACATAAAATGTCCTGTAACCGCTTACTAAATATTGTTCTTATTCTAGATAAGATAAGAAAAATTCTTTGATCTGTTATTGGTTGTTACAAATAATGAAATTTTCCCATTCAGTGTCTTCAGGTTTTTCACACCACAAAACTGCTTTGAAGGTTTTTTCCAGGTGCATGTCACATATCGATTTAAAGTGAACATAGTAATGTTTTTAAGCACATTATTTTTACATATTATTTTCTGTAATCGTGAAGAAATTAAAATTGAGATTTTAGCGGAAATATGAAATATGTTTTTGGTCATGGGTGAACATTATTGACCAAGGTACAAAAAGTGTCTCTCTGTATGTGTGTGTGTGTGTGTGGACCCGTTTTTTTGCGGCGATTCTGGAGAAACTACTAAAGGTATCGGGACGACACTTCATATTTAGAAATTTCACGACTAAACTTAAGGTACGGACACACATGCTTATTACAAGCACGAAAGCATGCTTATTTCCAGCAATAAGCATGTGTGTCTAGACATTGCTAGTAATAAGCATGCTTATTTCCTGGAAATAAGCATGCTTTCGTGCTTCTAATAAGCATGTGTGTCGGTACCTTTAGAGCTGAAAAGCTTTTTGTTCAAAAGGGTCAAGGATTTTGCAAATGAGCCGCCATTTTTTGTAATTTCGTCAAAATAGTTTAATAATAAATTAAACTAGAGGAAATTTTGTATAGTTTATGTCTATGATATTTTTGAAAAAATTAATGGTTTAGCTGCATGAGCAAATTGTATTTCATTGAGATCGCTCGTACTGCATTAAAACTAGTTAGCCAGGATTTGACAGATATTTTCATTCGAATGACAGTAGGTGATGTCAAATGATGATGTTTGGACAATACCTACTGTCAATAGTATCAAAATATCTGTCAAATCCTGGCTAACTAGTTTTATTTTAGTTAAACTATTAATTTTATATATAATAGAATGATAAAGTCATGTGCCTGGCCACATCATATTTTTTCAATTTAAAACCCGGTTTTCAAATGTCCAAAAAACCTGTTTTAATAAACCAACAAACCCTAGTAGGCAACCTTCTAGTATTATTTTTCTTTATTTCTAGAGATTGTCTTTTATCATATTATACAGGATGTTCCACTTTTTTCCCCACAAAAATTAGTTTTAGAAAGTCACTGTTATTCTGAGTACAATCTTCTCATTTGGACTCATAAGTAACCCGATTAGTTTTTCAAATCCTTAAAAAGTTATAGGTGTTTGAAATATTAACAAAATAGAATATAAAAACATACCAAACAACTCGAAAACGAAAAAAAAAACCATCAATACGATTAACAATAATAAAAGTAAATAAATGTAAGTAAACAAATAAAAATAAATTGAATGAACAAATGCAACAAAACAAATCATATGAAACTTTTTAGAGATTTTGTGTTTGTACTAGTACATGCCATTCTGAATTTTTAAGTAATATAGAATTTACAGCCGTTTAATTTCAACGACTTGAACTTTTCGAGGAAGAACACAAATAAGTTCATATAAAACTTTTTACGCAGTATGACTTATACTATCTGGAAAAAAGTTTTGCTGGAGAAAAGTGGAACATCGGAGGCTGAAGAGGGCGCTAGCACATGATGGGGAGTCATTTGGGTATAGCCGCCTCGGAGCTGAGGCGCGGAACGCCAGCATTCACTAAGGCCAATACAAAATACTATGCGCAAGTTATTCCATTACAAATTTCCGCTCAACAGTCACTTTGTATATTTTATTAATTCTTATAGCAGATCATCAATATTTTATTGACATATATTTTTTAAATTAAAGTTTTACTAAAAGATTCGTAGTCTTTGAGCACTCCGTTAACTCGGTCCGATTTCTACAAAAAACCCTCTATAAAGGCATAATAGTTCTTAAGCAACAATTAAAATGTAAGTAAACGTCAAGAAACTAATTAATAGCACGAACGGCAGACATTCTTTTCTGAATGGTAATCATCGTTGAGTTATTAACAACAGGCCTCTCTGTTGAATATAAATATTCTTTCGGTTTGTTGGCTCTGCTAGTATTCATACGCATACTAACGCATACCTGTCGGTATAAAATGCTGACAATTTACAATTTTTACTAATAATACCGAAACTAATGCGCAAGCTCACTTAGCGATGGATATTTTCTATGCTAATCAGACCGGCCCGAAACGAGACGAAACAGCGACAAAAAGGAAATCGCTATCAGCTAACTGGATAAATATTCAAAATAGAAGAAGGCTTTTCTAATTTTACCCGATTATGCATTATTCATTACGCGCCGGTAGCACCAGCCTTCGTTGTCGCATACTATGTTGTAATAGTTTACATATTATAACTCTTACTTTTCCAAATAAAAAATCTACTCAACAAATATTGATTGGATTACCGCTGTGGGCGCTGTCTTAATATACGGAATTAATAGGTGGAAGCCGTAATTCATACATTTTTTGCATGTGGACAGCAACGAAGATCACCATAAGTTTGTCTAAAATTTAAATGGTCACCTAAGAGCGCATATTTTTCAGATGCTTCTCCTGTAAAATTTACCTATTGTTGCCTGTGTTGTGCCAATATAGTTATAGCTAACTAGCGATATGATCAGGGTCGTTATAACGTTTTTTTTTATTTTAAACAATACAAACATGTTTTTTTTTATTAAATGATGGTTTTTTAACGAAACAACCTCGAAAAAGAACTTGTTTTAATCATGAAATAAAACATTTTAAGTCACACATAAAAAGCATGTTTTAAACAAGGAATAAAACACAATATTTGTTTTAAAACATGTTTAAACAATGTTTTAAAACAAAGTTTTTTAAGTTTTGAAACAAACTGTTTTACACATGTTTAAAATAAAATATTTGTTTTAAAACATGTGTAAAACAATGTTTTAAAATAAAGTGTTTTAAGCTTTTAAAACAAACTGTTTTAAACATGTTTAAAACAAAATAGTTTAAAGCAAAATTTTTGTTTTAAAACATGTTTAAAACAATGTTTTGAAACAAAGTGTTTTAAACAATACAAACATGTCTTTTTTTATAAAATGATGTTTTTTAACGAAACAACCTCGAAAAAAAACTTCTTTTAAACATGAAATAAAACATGTTTTAAGTCACACATAAAAAGCATGTTTTAAACAATGAATAAAACAAAATATTTGTTTTAAAACAGTGTTTAAACAATGTTTTAAAACAAAGTGTTTTAAACTTTTGAAACAAACTGTTTTAAATATGTTTAAAATAAAATATTTGTTTTAAAACCTATTTAAAACAATGTATTTTAAGCATTTAACAAACTGTTTTAAATATGTTTACGATAAAATATTTGTTTTAAACCTGTTCAAGACACTGTTTTAAAACAAAGTGTTTTAAGCATTTAAAACAAACTGTTTTAAACATGTTTAAAACAAAATAGTTTAAAACAACATTTTTGTTTTAATACATGTTTAAAACAATGTTTTAAAACAAAGTGTTTTAAACAATACAAACATGTCTTTTTTATAAAATGATGTTTTATTAACGAAACAACTTCAAAAAAGAAGTTGTTTTAAACATGAAATAAAACATGTTTTAAGTCACACACAAAAAGCATGTTTTAAACATGGAATAAAATTAAATATTTGTTTTAAAACATGTTTAAAACAATGTTTTAAAACATTGTTTTACAACAAGTTTTACAAACAAGTGTTTTAAACTTTTAAAACAAACTGTTTTAAACATGTTTACGATAAAATATTTGTTTTAAACCTGTTCAAGACACTGTTTTAAAAGAAAGTGTTTTAAGCATTTAAAACAAACTGTTTTAAACATGTCTAAAACAAAATAGTTTAAAACAATTTTTTTGGTTTTAAAACATGTTTAAAACAAAGTGTTTTAAACATAACAACCCTGTATATGATATATGAAAAACTAGTGCTGTCAAGGTAATGGTCGTGAAAAAATCAATTTATAGTTGTTTTGAAAAAGCTGCAGAAATAATAGATTGCGGAATGAGATTTTTTTTATTGTTTGTGACAACCAATAACAGACCAATGAACTGTCGCGAGAACTATTACTTTTTATCTAAAATAAGAGCAATATTAAGTAATCGTTTACAAGACATGTTATTTTTAATTATATTTATCAATTTGTTCTATATTTAAGTATTTTGTTTGTTATGCAGTGGGTGTGTATAATCATATTTTGTTTTAGTTTTGTAGTTTAATAAATATTCGAGTATTAAAATATGCATAAATATGTTATACTGTGTAATTATAATATGGATTTTGTGTAATTTTTTGAATTCGAAAACCAGTTTTTTCAAAACCCGATTTTTTACAAATCCTAGCTGTAAGCTGTTATAAAATGTTTATAAATAAATACATTTGTTTTCAATTCTGCATCCACTGCAATAAACTTGACATTAAAATTTTTATAAAGCTAATTTAATTTCATTTACGAACCATGGCAGATCAAAGATCCAATTCAAAGAAAAAAATGGGTCTAATTCGGTTTATTACATCTATTTTAAAAGAACTGATATCAATATTTCTTTTGTCCTATACAAGTTTAAGTTTTACAATAAAATTTTAGAACTCTACATCAAAAAATTATTAAGTATTGTCGAAATGATGATTGCTTTTATAAATTAAGATTACAAAATAATAAGTTACCAAATGGATTATTTTTATCACAAGAATGCTAGAAATAAATTTTTATTATTATTTTTATTCCTTCGGTTAAAAATTCATTCATTCGTTGGCCGGTCCAATAAAAACGAAATTTGCGGTTCAGACCAATTATTCGTTCACTGTTTTCCTTGGCGTCCGTTATCTGGTAAGGTGTTGATAGTGATCTAAACATGTGTTGACGGGATGACGACTCAAACGCATCGACTACAGAGGACCGAGATCTTCCAGCCAGGCTGGATTTAGTATCTCTCTGCTAGAGAGTTCGCTGGTAGTCGAGGCCACATACCTGACGGAACGAACTGCCCGTAGCTTATGTCAAGCCATTGCCGAAATTTAGGCCTATCAGTAGCGGAGTACGACTGTGAAAAGTATGATGTTCGATAGTTTTAGATGTTTTTATTTCTAGAAATTATATAACCTAGATATACCTACCTAGCTAAACATTATTTCTTGCAGATTATTATTTTTTATAAAAATAGGCAGACTTAATAAACTGTTGATATTCATGGGCCCACATATGCAAATTGTATTGGGTGTGATATTGGATTATAATTTAGGATTTGTTTTAAATTCATTGACATGGAAAAACTTTTAACTCAATTATGGAAATGTGTCACTTGTTAGCATATCCAATTGCTACAAAAAGGATTACCAGTTTCTGGTTGATCTATATTTTTTATAAATAAAGATCTTTCAGGAACTGATAAGTATTACAGATTTTAAGTCCAGCTGTTCAGTGTGAGTTTATTATCGCAATAAAGAGTAAGGAATGAATCATAATCAGTGCATCAAACTAGGGAATTTTGTAGAATTTGTCATTTTAAATAAAAATATTATATGCAAGTTGATTCAGTTAGTTTCAGAGTTCTATTAGTGTGCCGAAGTTTTATTAGTGTGGTACGAAATTAATTCATTTAATTACATAAAGACAAAGTTATTAATAATTAGACACGTTTTATTAACTTTATTCATTATCAAAATTAGATTACCTACTTCATATTCGCAATTGATACGTGATACGCATTTAAGTCATTTTTATATTTTATAATTTAAGTATGTAGGCTTTATAAATTTTATAACTTGACATACCTACAATTAAATCAGGGCCAAATTTGTGACAGTTCTTAGCTCCGTATGAGTGCAACGCCTTGAAATATTCAGTGCTGAAATATTTTGACATTAAGAACTGACAAAATATGTAATTTCCGTAGTAACGTACATATTTTTTAGTACCTACATACTTTTTAGTAACGCTTTGATGTGAAGTTTGGATATAGGTAGTGTAGATGTAGATGCTAAAGATGCTAATTACTAAGTAAATTAATTTATTTCAATTAGTTGATATAGAAAATTAATGTCTAAAAGTTTACCACATCCTCTTTTCTTTTTTACCTCTTATTGTGGAATTTATTACGACACACCCAAGATGAGAACAAATGCCAATATTAGCACCAAAACCAAGCCTATTTCTAGTGATAATCAGTAATAAACAGTCTATGAATTTCATGTAGGTATTGAGAGATTTGTTTTAAGGGAACATGGTTTTTTTGCCTGAAGTAATTATCTACACGTTCCCTAACCAATTTTAAATTTTCATTTTAT
This sequence comes from Melinopterus prodromus, assembly GCA_964023965.1. NCBI lineage: Eukaryota > Metazoa > Arthropoda > Insecta > Coleoptera > Scarabaeidae > Melinopterus > Melinopterus prodromus. The sequence continues at coordinate 43,516,068 of OZ030393.1, read as the reverse complement.
TCCTACAATATTGACGTATTGTATAAACGCCCATAATAAAGTGTCTCTAGTCAAAAATGATAACCATTGGTATCTCTCAGTCTTTGTAAACATATTGTCTAAGTATAATAAAATTTCGAAATAAAGATATCGCTGTTTTATACTGTTTTATGGCAGACCATTATGATACTACTCTGTGAACTGCCTTGGGCAAACTCAAACATATTGTTGGGATATTCCTTATCATCTGAACAACATACATATTAAAATAATCAACGAAAGTTCAAAACATATTTTGTTAATTAATGCATCTGACAAGCAAAATACCTACCTTTAAATAATACCTGTCTTTTTGCAAGCCATTTTTGATTTGATTTGTCACAGTCTATGATCATCGAAAGCCAAACAACGTAAGACGTACCACAGACGCGGGCCATAATAATGATAATTCGGGCCTGCCGATGCCCCCGTAGTGGCGAAAGCTGTTGGGGGATGTTAAGGCGTGGATTATTATTATTATTATTATCGAGGCAGGATGCAACTTCTGCGTTCGTCGTACCGCTACAGAACTCCTACTGTATTCACTACACATGTGACAAAATCTAAAAATGCTACAATTGCTGCTTTCAAAGTTTCTCACATGGTCTCAAAAAGTAAAATTAATTTGTTGTGAAGACGGAGTATAATAATAGAGTGCTTCTTGCTTTGAGAAAAATTCTTGTGTTTCAAGGGAAATCGCTGCAAACTGTACCATGTATAATTAGAATAACAATTACTGCATTATCATATTTAAAAAATATATTTAGCGGTCGCCACAGTTTTTCGATGATGACCTTTAAAATAATCAACGAAAGCTCGAAACATATTTTGGTAATTAATGCATGAATATCGAATGTTTGGTACTTTGTTAATATAATGTATCAATATTGAATGATTTCTGACATGCAAATTCCTGCTTTTAAGTAATACCCGTCATTTTGAAAGCCATTTTGGGTATTAGATTTGTCTCAGTCTATGATCATCGAAGCAGGATACAGTCTTCTGCGTTCGTCGTACCGCTACAGAATCTCTATTGTATTCACTAGACATGTGAGAAGATCGAAAAATGCTACAATTGCTAGTTTCAAAGTTCCTCACATGCTCTCCAAAACTAAAATTAAATTGTTGTGAAGATTGAGTAATAGAGTGCTTCTATTTTGAGAAAAATTCCTATTTTCAAGTGAAATCGCTGCAAACTGTATGATTAGAATAACATTAACTGTATTTACATAATTGTAACTGTATTTACAACAGGATACAAAACCAACAAAATCAATGTCAGTTGGCAATGCAGTTAATTAAAAAACAAAAGTTTGGATATACAATATGTCCGTTTTTTTAACGAAGAAACAACATAGAATAACTCGGTAAAGTAAGGTATCATAGGATTGCTCTATTAGAATCAAATAAGTTTTATACTACACCGTTTTGTCAATGATAGAGTTACACTAAAACATGGAACTAATCACCCAATATTAGATTTGTTTAACTCTCTTTTAGTTCTTATGGGAGATGTTAAATAAAAAATTTCAGATAATGCTGTTTTTTCAGTTGGTACGATCATATTTTAGCACACTGCAGAGTCCAAACTGTTCTGAAAACTTTGTTTTTGTAAGAGTTTGCCTACTACAACGTCCTCTGGACCCTGGAAGGTTGTAATAGTTTGTTCAAAGAGTGGTTTGGAAACAGACCGAAACAGTGAACAGATGTTGAAGTTTTTCCGTGAAAAATTGGAAATTACAGTTTTGTAAACACAGTCATCATTCGTCAAAAGGTTTTGAAAGAAAATAGATTTAACGATTTGTAAGGTACTGGAATTTCTTTATCTTCCTTTCTTACAATTATCATTGGTAATTTTATCTAATAATAATGTAATGCGGTAAACCTTGCAAATCCTTAGTAATTTACAGCATCTAATCATCCTATTTCTCCATCCTCTTTCAACAACTCAACTCGCCTATCGAACAAACCAACAGCGAGTGCTCCTCTTTTGTTCGTCTCTTTCCAGTCGGCATAATTAGCGAATTAAGATAAATCGAAATTACCATAATTAAACCAGCGGCGTCCGTACGTGCCGGAATTCTCAAAATTCCGGTGCGCGGCTTTTGTCTCGAACCACAAGACCCAAACGCAGAGACCACAGTCGGCCATTCTCTCGATCTACGTTAATAATGTCATTACCGTTCGATCAGTATTCAGTTCACATCGTCCGGATCATAAACATCCACGGGCGCTTTCGGTAGAGTAAAATATTGCTTCTGTAGAGTGCCTCAGGTGGTCATTTCATCCGGTAAACGTGAAGCAATTATATACGAAACACGGACCAGAAACAACCACGTATCCACTCAATTAAGAGGATCTTTTTTCCGTTGCCGTTCGTTTCTTTTATGGAAACCGCCTGTCTACTATGCGACTCTGCGTTCGGTTTCGTATGTACCACGTGTTGCCCGCTGCACAAGTTGCCGTGTTCGGTTTAAGTGAATAAAAATACGAACGTGATTACTACCTTAATTGATACTAATGCTGTAGCCGCGAGATCCGGCGCGATTCGCAAGGCCGAAGAATCGCGCCAAACAAGAATTTTATGATGGACAGCGAAGGAAGAACACGTCTGGCATGTTTTATAGAAACAAAAAATTGTTTTACACTGTGCAAACATAGCATCTCGAACTCGTTAATGGTAGCAACTAAAACCACTGTACAAAAGAGATTAGGCATATTTAGTTGTATGTTAAACTGAAAAGAATAATTGGTGGAATTGTTGCTATATGATCTTGACCAAAATCTACAATATTGTTTACTTGGAGACAGAATACAGGACCAGTCTTCTACCGTCCACCACATTGATCACGTTCATCACATTAGAAGTATTTAAAGGTCAAAAAGTTTAAGTTATATCGTAGCTACAGAAGATGACCTGATAGGTCGAAACATGTCTCCAAGTAAATAATGAATCACATAGCAAAGAAGCAGAGGCTTTTTGTTTCCTAACCTTATTCAAAACAACGTTATTTTTGTGAGATTTTACTAATTTAACCAAGAAATTTATTTCTTTGGACAATTTTCTAGAGTTAATCTACTTTGTAGTTCACTTATTAAACATAACTTACTTATGTAAATATCTTACATTCTTCGTAGAATATTGGTTATCATGAAAAAATAATTTATTTGTCCAAAGCATTTACTAAAGAAATTCTTTAACAATTCTTCTATAGTCCCGCCGCGCCAGATTCAAGTTGCCTCGACAATGCGTAGAACGAGAACAAGGATGACATTCGGTAGAAGCGAGACACAGCGTAGGTGCGATGGAAGCAAAAACATCGCACATAATATTTCGTTTTATAGTTTGAAATTCGTCGTTTAAAAATATAAAAGCTAATGGTAACACATCGAGACGGCATTGATTTAACACAAAAGATATTAAAATCGAGCAATTGGGAGCCGATATCCCCCAATATTAGATAAGGTGTGAGCGCTGTTGCTACAAAGGGTTCATTCAGACTTCAGAATTCGTAGACAAAATAACCCCTTCCACTAAATGTTGAGTGCGCATCCTAATGTTTCCATTTCCCCGAACGATTTCTGACTGGCCGGGCTACCTACACAACTACATTTATCAGTCAATTGAATAAGTTCATGAAATTTAGTTCATTACCGCCGATTGCGCTGTTTATTCGTTTTCTATCGACCAATAGATCTGTTCAGCTGAAGTTTGCTAAATTTTATCTAGTTGTCCGCATTTTTGTCATACAAAATCCTACTTAAAAAGTACGTTTTTTAGTTGTCATTTTGAATAATGAATGTTTATCCTACCGCAAACCGAGGTCTAAACTATTTCTAGTAACACAGCCGTGGAATCTTTCAACCATTGATACTAAAACCGCTATCACCTTCGGTTTTATTAGTTCATCATACGCAGTATGACAAAGTATATATTGTAATCGTGTCGAAAAAAATTGAGATTTTAGCGGAAATAGGTATTTTTGGGTCCCCTGACAATTTTTAACCAAGGTACAAAAAAATGTCTGTGTGTGTATGCAGTGGCGTAACTAAGAGTGGGTGGGCCCGTGTGCGAACAGAGACAATGGGCTAAGTTTGGTCAACAAGCGTTTTTTAGATTTTTTTTTTATTTTGTTGTACGAACAAACACTATCGCGATTTAGGGGGGGCAAAACTGTGAACGTCATAGGGATATTAAGTCTCTTAATTACCTACAATTTGAGGTACGATAAAAATTTATGCAATCATTTTTTCAGAAGTTATAAAAAAATTTCTGTGGATACTGATGAAATACGTTAGCTACACGAATAGCGATATTAGATCTCTTAATTACAGTAGAGTGTCGGTAATTCGAACCTTGGTAATCCGAACATTCGCAAATCCGAACGGCCAGAAATAAATAATAACGATAACAAGTCACTGAGTAACCTAGGGTAAAGCCATTTTTGGCGGTTCCTATTTCGAGACAAATGTTGCTTTTGTACTCGTATTTTCCACTATTAAATAAATAAATAATAAATAAATAAATCATAATAAATTACAATAAATCATAATTAAATTATAAATAAATCCCTTCGATATCCCTTCGATATCGTTTCGATAACCCTTCGATATTGCTTTGATTTTGGCTCTTTAGCATTCTTATAGTATATGAACAGCGGAATCGAATCGTGTTGGTTTTATTAAGCTTGAACGTCTACCCAATACTCGTATTTTCTACTATAGTTGTAATATTTGATAATCCGAACAATTTGATAATCCGAATCACCTTCAGTCCCAATTAGTTCGGATTATCGACGCTCTATTTAATTCAACTTAGATATTATAATTACACAATTTAAGGATAGATTCAATAGCTTAGAAAATGTTACTAACTTATTCAAATCAATTTTTCCGGAAAATTTACTCTTGGCATCAGACGACGATTATATCGGTTACCTAGCCCAGTGGTTAGGCCAGCCGTTAATAGAGACGTATGCAGACGATTTATCTACAAATTTCCATTCACAGTTACTAAAATTTAGTAATGTGTTCAAAAGCGAAATAAAAAATATCAATTCTGTACATGACACAATACAATGCCCAATTGTTTTTAATTCAATATTCTGTCTTGTGCACTACGTTATCAGAAATATGCACAGCTATTATTTTATTTTTAACTATTCCCGTTTCCACCGCCACTGCTGAAAGAACATTCTTAAAACTCAAGATTGTTAAATCGTACTTACGCAATACCGCATGAAACAGACTCGTTGGTCCAGCTTAGCTTTGTTAGGAATAGAAAACAAAAGAGCTCATGAGCTGAATGAGGAAAAGTTGGTTAAAACATTTGCGTCCTTAAAAGCCAGAAGAATCGCAATTTGAATCAATAATAATCAACACTAATAACAAATATTTATCTTTTATTTCTCATTATAATACCACATATTTTCTATATATTTATTTATTTTATTTTATTTGTAAATAATAATGTACATTCCGAGATGTGTTATAAAATATGATGTCAAATGAGTTAACATTCGTATTATTGCTATAAGCATTATATTTATATTTTGTTTGTAAATAAAGCAAACATGTATTATTATGTGTTTACATATTTTTAGTAGGTACATACTTGTTTAGTTTATGGATTGTGGCTAAGCAGTTTTGAAAGTTATTTCCTCTTGTATTAGAATGAAAAGGTTATTTTGTTTGATTTTAAAAAAATTGTATTATTACAAACATTTTTATAAATATAAATATATTGTATCGGGTTTAGAATTCAGGGCCCCAGGCCCCGGGGCCCCTGAAACTGTTCAGTACTATTAATGTTAGCCCAAAACCGTATCCAGCGGTTTTGAGGGGCCCTCAGTTAACTTTTTAGAAGACTTATAACGAATACCAACATATCATCGGCTTAAAGGTAAAAGTCACTAACTAATAGTTTGTTCCATTTTATTGAAACAGAAATTAATCATAATCAAATGGTTATAAATGCGAATCTTATACGATGACAATCAATAAGTGTTCTAACTGGTTTAATAATTTACATAAATATTTAGATAATATTTTCACATAAAACTATGTTGAATGTTCACACTGTTTACGGTAAAATTTCAAAACTTTGAACAAACTTCCGAGGTTTTCCCAGGCCCGACCGAGTTAATATTGTATATTCTTATACGACGTAATGAGGTAACTTTTACCAACCCAGGCAACCCAAATTGTCGATCCGACTATTGCTATTTTTTTACTACGCTCGCTTTACAATCACAATCAACGGTTTACAAAATATTTCTCTATTCGTACTTCGTGAGACCTACGTGTAGCGTGGGCCTACGCCGCTTATTCGGCCAGGAACACAAAGTTTAGCCAACATTATTGACTCGACCCTAAAAGCAAAAATCAATAGGTCGGAGCGACAAATTCCGTGACAAATTGCCTCACAAACACAACAAACGTTAATTTTTTGGGCGTGCCCTCCCGCTAACGCCAAGGGCTACTGCCCCTGAAACCGCACAGCACACTCTCCGTAATATAATACCTTAATTTCCGAGATAGCGAGGATGGCCTCCTAGAGTCAGTGAAGAGCTCGGACTCTTACCTGCGATCGTTATCGGCGGTTCGGGCCACGCGCTCACAAATTTATAGCGGTAATTTGGCGAGAAGGGCTCCTCCTCGCCAGGAATTCGTGTTCGGCCGCATGGGGGCGCCCAGTTTGCTGTCTGTTCGCCGGCGCCTCCCCAAATGCGTTTTTTGCCCAAAGAAATAGCACAAGAAGCAAGGCCCCACACGACCACTGGATGATGTCATACTTATTGGTTTCTAGTGTGCTAAAAATACGTAAAACCGTATAAATATTTGAAATTCCTCAGCGGTTGTGGTGTGTCTAATTAAATAAACAATAAGTAAAGTTATCAAGGGCATTGGTGACCGAGTGGATTTTGTTGTTTTCGATTCTGGCTTTGTTTTCAAATGTGTGTCGCAGAGTTTGTGTTCGATAGAACTTGGGAGAAAATTTGATATTGTTACTTACAAATTTGCTTAAGTTACAAAGTCTTTATTTATTAACTGCAATAGTAGATATACATTATAATTTAAGTGTGTACTGTGTTTACAAATTACCGTACATGATGTATGCATATGTCGTAGGCAACTGGTTATTTTACGCAAAAGGGTTTTGCCCAGGCAAATAGCTTTTGCCTGGGCAAATAGATATTGAACCTTTATTTATATTTTTAAAGCTATTTGCCTAGGCAAATGTATTTGCCAAGACCGTTGTCAGGCAAATAGCATTTAGTTTTCAATCGCTTTTGTTTTAAAATTATGTGAGGTTATGCGCAATCCGTGCATGTCAATTCTCAAATACGTCATATTTATTATTTAGTCGTTGATTACTTTTGAGTAATATCGTATTCTAATCATCATGATTCTAATGAAGTTACGCCTGATTTGTTGTGACAAGTGTCGATACTCATGAGTGCGGTGATACTAAAACAGGAGTTTAGTTTAGGAATGTTTAGTTTCCCTTTTACCAGGAAAAACTTATACTAGACTGGAAAACACTAAATTACTGAATTTTTGTCGACTGGACGATTTTACGCATCAATGCAGGTGATGATATCACCTAACTCCTATTTTTCATATGGAAATCATGCGACACAAATGTACAACTTTGTGTTAAAATGTTTGCATGTCTTCATAATGGTTCACCGATATCCTGCGGAGGTCACTGTGATGTTCCAAGCACAGTAGCTGAACCAAGTGCCTATTGTTGTGATAAGAAACGGAGATGAACTTAATAATGCTGTCAATAATCACATAATCTCACATAATTTGAAAATCCAACAGTATGCTGCTATGCGCACTGTCACTTGCGATTGTGGTTACACTCTGTTCGCTGAAACCATTATTTTATCTCCGTATGAATCAAATCGGCAAAGAAAAATTTAAAAAATATATTGCTGCAATGTGTATGGCAATGCCTGTCGTCACAGACTTTTTGTTATACAAATGAGCATAACCGACAGAGAGGAAGGACAAGAGACCCTCATTAACCGATGACTCTACGGACTTCTCTACCCGTACGGAATGTATTTTAGCGTATCGAAACGTAACCAATCAATTTCTAAACAAAATGCTATTTGCCTAACAACGGCTTGGGCAAATACCTACATTTGCCTAGGCAAATAGCTTTAAACATATAAAATCAGTCTCAATATCTAGGTTTTGCCTAGGCAAAAGCTATTTGCCAGAAATAACCATTTGCCTACGACACTTATAAACACACGCCACTGGGTCTTCCCTCCTTCCTCGCCTCGGGGTGGGTCTCCTTCACTTTCGTTTGGATTTCCTCCTCGGGTGTTAACGGTATCGAGGGTAATGTTTTTTTGTGCAATATGTATCTATATTTATGTTATTTTGTTTTGAATAACAAATTGTTTTATCTTTACTTTGAAAGTGCTTACTGGTAGATTCTTTAGGTGGTCAGGTAGTTGCGTGTATTTTTGGATGGTCTCGGTCACTAGCATTTGTGTATACTTGTGTCCTTAATTTTTTTTGTTCTAAAATCTGTGCAGGTTCTGCTTCTGTAGTTGTGAAAGTCGTTGTTCGTGTTTAGTTTTATGTTTGTTTTCATTTTGGTGTGCTTTATCTTATGTATTAGTGTCAATTTGTTGATTGTGATTGTTTGTCTTACGTTTAAGGCTCTCGTTATCTTGTATACATTTACAGTAGGTGTTAATCTATTAAGTGAGTACAGGATTTTTAGTATTTTTCACTGTTGGGTTTGCAGTTTATTTTTATTAATTTCTGTGGTATTTCCCCATAATTTTCGAGATAGTCGATATGGTTTTTGCGTTTTCTTTTATGACTCTATCGAACTCGATTCGAATACCATATATTTGCATTTCTTTTTGTTGATAAGTTGCCAAAAAACCACTGCGAAAGTCTTTTCATGTCACAGTTTATGTTGTCTTGGATCTTGTTGGGTTTTTGCAGAGTAAACTAGACACGTATCATCAGCGTACATATAGTGGGTGGGCTTTAGGTTGAGTACTTCCAAGTCATTTGTGTATATAATGTATAGGGCTGGTCGAAGATTTCCTCCCTGAGGGATTCTATATTCGTCCGATTGTTGCGTGCTGCCTGTAGCTTCGTTGATATTTGTTACTTGATGTCTCTTAGAGAGGCATGTATATGTTTATCAGTCCTAAGTTATTGCCTGTTATGTGTATAGCCTCTAGTTTCTTAACTAATATTTTTTTGAAATTGTGTTGTACGCTTTCTTCTGTTCGATGAAGAAGACAACCACAATTTTATTTTCGTCTCGTCTGCATTTAATTTCGTTGATCAGATCATATGTTAAGCTAACAAATAGCAATTTTGATGAATTTATAGCTAATTATGTAGATTTCCTTAGACTGACAGATTGACAGAAGTTGTAGACTGCTCCAAAACAAGCAATTTTGACCAATAGATCCATGCCCGGAAAGGGACTTGTTTGGGGAAAACATAAACTGGTTAAAAAATAACTTAAGTTTTGAAATGTGGTGAATGATTGTGAATGTTAAGAATGATATCAGCAAATTCAAGTCATAATGTAACCCAGGTAGAAGAAATCTTGATCTAAATGCTGTTAATCCTGGTAAGAAGAACCTGAGAAGAAGAGGACAATCTTATTGGTTTCAAATTGATACATTGCATTCATTCGACCTGAGCTTACTCACTTATATCTTATACCATCGAAGTTTTGAATTTTTGTGGAAAAAACTGTGTCTTATCATTCATAGGAAAACAATAAATATTAAGATTATAGATTTAAGCAAAAGATACGAATGCAAATGCTTAGTTTATAAAGTTTCACTAACTGTGTTGTTAACCTCTTCAGAGAAAATTAAATACCAATATGCCGTACCAGTTATAGAAATCATACAATTTTACCGAAAATTATGCACCCAAAAATAATTTATTTTGCAAATTATTATTTAAATTATAGCAAATCTTGGATTTTCCTAAAACCGCATACGAAAATAACACCTCTATACTACAGCAAAAAATTTGAATAAGCAGTTGCTTTAAAAGTATAGGTAGAAACACGAAGCTACCAGTTAATCACGGTTGATGAGGCTCATTTGAGTCTTCATAACGTTTATTGACGTCACATAAAAAAACTGCGAAAAATAAAGACCCCATTTTGATACCCTCAATACGGAACTTGATAGAATTTTGTAAGTAGTGTGAAATAAAAGCTTGACTGATTTGAATATTAGAGTATAATTTTTTATCAAATGCACATATGCTGTCACTGTCACATAAATTTTACTCAAACGGAACAGTTCAATGGTATAGATAAAATTAAGGAAACAATAATATTTGTCTTCAATAGGTTTTTTCTTATTTTTCAATTTTGGTTTATCTCCTATCATCAAGCCAAACTGGATTTTAATTAGTTATGCGGAAGTGAAGAAAAATAACATTGCTTCATTCAATTAAAATTTAAAACGATAGGCAGCACATTGGTATGGTAAACTTGTATCAGTTTGCGGATGATACGAGTCTGATTGTTGCGCATTCTGACATGGGTGGACTATCGTGCTTGTGACTGAGGCTGTTCAAAATATGACCAGCAGGTATATTGATAACAGAATGTTGCTGAACCACTCCAAAACTCAGTACTCCAGCTTTCATTGCAGTTGCCGAATCAGTCGATATTGGTTAGAGAGTTATTTTTAATTTATCATACGCAGTATGTAAAGTATTGTAATCGTGCCGAAAAAAAAAATTGGGATTTTAGCGGAAATAGGTCTTTTTGGGTCCCCTGAACATTTTTGACCAAGGTACAAAAAAATGTCTGTGTGTGTGTGTGTGTGTGTGTGTGTGTGTGTGTGTGTGTGTGTGTGTGTGTGTGTGTGTGTGTGTGTGTGTGTGTGTGTGTGTGTGTGTGTGTGTGTGTGTGTGTGTGTGTGTGTGTGTGTGTGTGTGTGTGTGTGTCTGTGTGTGTGTACTCAATTTTTGTGAATCCGATTCCGGAGAAACTACTAAAGGTATCGGCACGGAACTTCATGACCAAACTTAGAGTTGAAAAGCTTTTGGTTCAAAAGGGTCCAAAGGAACTGGGTGTTTACTCCAAGCCTTTTTCAAGGACTTTAGAAATCAGCCGCCATTTCTGTAATTTCGTCAAAATAGGTAAATAATAAATTAAAGCAGAGGAAATTTTGAATAATTTATGCCTATGACATTTTTTGGTAAAATTAATAGTTTAGCTTTTTAGTTTATTCCAAGCCTTTTTCAAGGATTTTGGAAATGAGCCGCCATTTCTGTAATTTCGACAAAATAGTTAATTAATAAATTAAAGTAGAGGAAATTTTGAATAATTTATGCCTATAACATTTTTTGGTAAAATTAATAGTTTACGTTCAAGAGCAAATTCTATTTGATCGAGATCGGTCGCATCTGCATTGATATGAAATTACATAGTAGCCAGGATTTTGACAAATATTTTTTTGTGTTGTCACATTCGAAAACAGCTGATCTCATCAGAGGTTGGAGAACCACTATGGAACGTGCCGCTGTAGTGCGCAAAATTATAAAATACAAATTTCAAATAAAATAAGATCACCAATTTGATTGTTTGTTGATAAGAAATATCAACCCGTCTTTATATCTAATTCTAAAAATAATACATTGAGAAAATTATAAATAAAGTATAGCGATGAGTGTAGTTTTATTTTAGTGTTGGTAGGGATGTGTCATGAACAAATATAAATCTGTCAGAATTTCAATTACCTTTTTAAGGTGCGTTTTCATTAGTGAAATGGCAGTGGTAGCAGACGCCGTTATAGTATTTCCAATAGAAAATTGCTAGTGACTCATGTTTATGTACATGCAAACTAATATGTGTCATTATCACGATATGTAAGAAATACTATAATTTCGTATTCTACCACCGCCATTAGCTACCATTACCTACCAATTGGAACGCACCTTTTCAAACAAATACATTTCTTTAAAACAAGAAATCTTTTCTATATGTGATACACAATTTATATTGGTACGAATATTATATAATACCTGGGCTAATATTTTGGACAGTGTAAAACAGCTTTTACATTTCTCCCGCCACCGACAGCAACTTCGAATAATGAAATTAACACGAAACTATAAGGTTACCTAATTTATACCCGTCAAAGTGATGGTTTAAAGTAGTTACAATAAAGCCACAGTTTAGTTCCGGTATGATTCCAATGGTAAATGCCTAATTCTTTTTGTATTTTTCCGAATAATTAGGGAATTGCAGAACAAAATATAGCATCCCGTTTTTCATAACGTTTCTCTAGATAATGACAAATACAGGTAGTGAATCAAATTGTAAGGAAATATGCTAATCGACTACTCCACGAAAAAGTCATAAATCAAGTCATAAATACTTTGGGTATTTTACATGGACAGTCCGGATTTTTATATGTTGGCCACCAATAGATTGAACAATAGTAGAATATAGGCGTAGGTAGTAGGTAGCTATAGTAATAACTAGTATACTAACTTTTAAATAAAATACTTCTTTCTTCTCTTTTCTAAGAAACCTTAGTTAGTCACCAACAATACAGCCACAGCACATTGTATTCATTGTTCCTCCGGTCCCTCACAGTTGTATTGTTGAATATTTGCAAACACATCTTAAAGAGAGCATTCGATAAGCGTGGATGAATAAAAAGGGTAGATTCTAGGAGACAATAAACTCTTCACTTTCTTTATGTATCGGTTACATTTTATCGACCCTTCAATTGTGACATCCATAGTATTCCCGTTCAGTATTCATTCTGTTAAAACCACCTACCGTGAACCGGTATTTCTTGCGATAATATACATTGCGATATATAAGCCTAACCCGGGCTAAATGGACTATAGCCCCGGGGCGCAAACCTTTTGGGAGCAACCATTTTTAACGGTGATTATATTGTTTTTGCTATTATTAATTATTTTATTATTATTTTTATTTTATTGCAAATCTCATCAATATTTAAGTAAGTGACTTTTATGTGTGATCTCTAACATATATCTAATAAATTCCAATATAAAATAGTTTCGTTTTTGCCAAATTTTCAAGAAGAATAATTGACTCGAAGTTTGAGGATACATATTATTACGTGGCCAAAGTACTGCGCAATAGTTTAAGTTATGTTACTACAAATTGAAGCGGTGAAATATCTTTTTCAGCACTGAAAAGGATAACAAATTATTTACGTCTTCTTTGGGGCAGAACAAATTACATGATTTGAGCACTTTATCGATAGAGAGTGGCTTATTTAAAAATTTAAATACGTTGACATCAATTTGGAAAAGAAACACCTAGGACAATAAATATTTATATAAGTTACTTACAACTCCTTGTTTCCTAAATTTTTTATGAATTTTTTTGTTAATTTAATGGCAATGAATCGGATTTTGTAGTGCTGACACTTCTGTATTATTTTTCCGCTCTATTATTTTTATTTGGTTATTAACTCTTTCACAAACATACAACTTTGACGTTATAATCACATTAGTAAACAATTGGGAGGAATATTCTATAAAAATACAGAATTATTCAAAAAGAAATAGTAGATTTCAAATCGTCATTTCCAGTAAAGTGTAAACGATTGGATAGAGGAAGGTTCACAATTTTATAAAACGTAAACTTAAGCCTATTTTACACTACTCTAATTTTGTCTTTTTCTAACCTTCTATTTAGTAACTAGTAAAATGTTTTTACCTACGACAGTATGTATAGTTGTCCCTTACATCACGGACTGCTTCACTCGTATATCGCTTATAACAAACATATGCTTTTGGTTGTGCTTTAGTGTTTTTAACGCACCACATAATGTCATCACAACGCAAATGTAGATGCATATTTTCCTATTTGATTATAATTTCCCCTTTTGTCACGACAGTTCTAATGCAGTTCGCCACAGTTGACATAGATGTCGCGCGAATAACTAGCCATAGATAAATAGTGTCATAAAACAAGTGTAATACACAATTTTTTCTGCTTTGCGTCATTAATTTTATATAAATTTAGAAATTGTGGTTACTATATTGCGCTATATTAGAATCTAGGGTATTTTGCGGTTACCACGTGGCAGCGGCAACTGGCAGTACTGTAGTATCTGTCAACTTCGTAAGGATGGGATAAAATCATGACAAAATCTAATTGTGAATAATTTTACTTCAAAGAATAAGCACTTGCTAAAGAATTGTTATGACGGTTAACATTTAATAGCAGTTTCTACCTAGTACCACTGGCTTATAATTGAAACCAAATTCTAATGTCGGTGTAACAATTTATTAGAATAAATTATACTTAGTAAAATTACATGTGATGGAGGTAATACAAATAAGTTGCATAGCAGAACTAAGACGAAGTCGAAAGCGACGGACAAAAACGAATACGGTATTGAAACGAGCAGAATTCGGTCCAAAATGTTACCGTAAACTTATACGTTACATAAACTAAGAAATCCTCAACACTTTAAATGTACTATAGCTTCCTACATGTATGCTGATATTCAATAAACCATTTATTGGGCATATACAATCTCGCAGCAGTAATTAAAATCGTTCATATCTACGATGTAGGTTTGATCTTCGCATAATACCTTATTAAAGTAAATGCGGTCCTTGAATTATATATGAAAATGAATGTGTACCCGTTTTTTGTGGAGACGATTCCGAAGAAACTACTAAAGGTATCGGGCCGAAAGTTTATATTTAGAAGTTTCATGACCTAACTTAGAGCTGAAAAGCTTTTGGTTCAACAGGGTGCAAAGGAACTGGTAGTTTACTCTTAGCATTTTGCAACGATTTTGCAAATGAGCCGCCATTTCTGTAATTTCGTCAAAATAGATAAATAATAAATTAAAGTAGAGGAAATTTTGGATAATCTATGTCTATAACATTTTTTGGTAAAATTAATAATTTAGCTGCTAGAGTAAATTCTATTTGATCGAAATCGTGTCTGCATTAATAGTAGGTAGCCAGGATATTTTGAACTTTTGACAGTATTCAGAACGTGCGAAACGTCAGTTCAACACGCAAATTTATGGAGAATGCGATCAAACACGCGCGCACCTACGCTATGTGAAACAATATTGGAGCATCTTGGTGTTCAAAACTCAATGTGTATTTCAAGTGCGGATAGCAATGTTGTTATGTTTTCGCGAATAAACGCAAGAAAGATTGTAAGACGGTATGTTAACCTTAAAACTTATTTGAAATATTGAGCATAATTCTTTATGATCTTTTGTAGTTAGCACTGAAGACGTGGTAATACCCGAAAATATAGTATGCTAGAAGCCAATATAATATAGTAATCATCAGAATCAACATTTTTAGTTTATCATACGTAGTATGACAAAGTATACTAATCGTGGCGAATTTTTTTTGAGATTTTAGCGGAGATATGTCCTATTGGGTCCTCTAAACATTTTTGATCAGCTATTTCTGGAATTTCGTCGAAATAGTTAAAAAATAAATTAATGTATAGGAAATTCTGAATAATTTATGACTATGACAAATAAATAGTTTAGCAGCAGGAGCAAATTCTATTTCATCAAGATCGTTCGTACTGCAGTAAAACACTATAGTATTAAAACTAGTTAGCCAGGATTTGTTAGATATTGTGATTCTAATGACAGTAGGTAGTGTCAAATGCTGATGTTTTGACATTACATACTATTATTTTAATGCAGACGTGGCCGATCTCGATCAAATAGAATCTCATCCAGCTAAACTATTAATATATGGTATGATAAAGTCATGTGCCTGGCCACATCAGATTTTTTTTTATTCTGATGTTTTGAACTGCCGCAAAGGCTTTAAGATTATTTTAATTTTTGATATTCCACATTCCAGAATTTGCAAATTCAAAAAAAATCAGCCCACCGTACTCCAGATGTTATAATCATATAGGTTATATTTGAGATGTACAGGAACGACAGGAAGTTATAACGGTTTTCTCAGATAGTCAGGTATGAAGTATTTTATTTTGCGTAATACAGCTATGGTTCTTGCATTATTTTTCCTAAGTTAGTCTATGTGCGCGTCCCAGTTGAAGTCGTTTATTGTACGGCCGTTTTACCGTTTTTTGTTTGTGCAATCTGCGTTTTGTTAACGATTATGTTTAGTTGAACGGGTTTCTTTCTACTTGAGAATAGCATATATTCTGTCTTTTTCTCGTTTGTTGTTAGTTGGTTCGAAATAAACCATTCTTCTATCTTTTTTATGTCTTCGCCTATCTTATGCATTTTTCACATATTTTGCAAATGAGCTGCTATTTCTGTAATTTCGTCAAAATAATTAAATAATAAATTAAAGAAGAGGAAATTCTGTATAATTTATGTTTATGATATTTTTTGGTAAACTTAATAGTTTAGCTGTATGAGCAAATTCTTTTTGATCGATATAGTGTCTGCATTAAAACTTAGTTAGCCAGGATTTCGACAATTATTTTCATTCTGACAGTAGGTACAGTGATGTACGGCTAATCCGAACAGAAAGTTGGCAGATCCCGTTCGGATTACTCAATCGTTCGGATTACCCATATCATATAAAATGTATCTATAATCCGAACGGCGTTCGGTGTATGGATACCTTTTATTTTTTATTATTTTCCAGATATTATATTTTAAAATAGTATATATAATCCAAACTAAGTTCAGATTATTGATACCTCTCAGTTACAACTATTGGTAATTTGCTAGAAACCAGAACACGTTTCTGTTTATTTCAGTTGAGAAAAATAATACATAGGTATAAACTGTTTTATTAAAGCTAACATTCACAACACTCAAGATACAAAAAGAAAACTTATGACATCCTTTAAACTTTCTTATGTTCTTTGTAACTACTCACTGGGTGAGGAATCTAACGTGGTTTATATTCCTTCTTTTCCCTCCATTATGGCCACAGAGATCGAGTATGACGTTCACGCTGCTACAACAACCGTAAACAACGCTTTTGGGTTGATGTTAACATAACGCGTGCTTTCTGGCAAACATCTTTAACAAATCTTTACTAACACAGTAGTGGTAGTTTAGGTTGAACATATCAAGGAACATATGATAGGGTGCGCAAATACGCGCGCATTCAAAAATATTTATTGTTCGGATTACGCATACCCTGTCGTTCGGATTATGCATACCACTTTACACAAGAGGGCCGTTCGGACTACCCAGCAGTTCGGATTAGAGGGGGTTCGGATTAGCCGTACATCACTGTAGTTTCAAACGCTGTTTTTTGACAATACCTACTGTCAATATTATCAATCAGAATATCTGCCAAATCCTGGCTACTTGTTTTATTTTAATGCAGACACGATCGATCTCGATCAAATAGAATCTCTAGCAGCTAAACTATTAATTTTATATATAGTATGATAAAGTCATGTGCCTGGCCACATCAGATTTTTTTTGTACATTTTTGCTCATTTTGTTCATGTCGTTTGTCAGATATGTATCATTTTTTATTGCTCATTATTAGGATCAAGATGCCGGTTTCTTGATGTAATGCGACCATTGTCTATGTCCAAGTTGAATCCTACGGCAAATAAAGATTATTTATTTATTTATTTATTTATTTATTCATTCAGAATGGAACAATCATTCCAATAGTGGTTTATGTTCAGTTTATACGCGGCCAAATAGGCTTATATTATCCTATAACCTATTTGTTACTTTATTTCACTTTATTTACATAAATAGGGTTATGTAATTTTAGGTGCCCCAAAATTCTACCGAAACAATGCCAACTCAGGTGAAACGTATCCCAAGAATTCGGTAAACCACCAATATTTTTTTTGCGTGTTGCTTACGGCCCAGACCGAACCATAGACGGTTCAGGTTTGAGGATCAGTGTCCGTCTCTAAACTTTTTTTCCATGGTGTCAGCTGAGCCGGTAAACAGAGAACTGTCAACATTGGCGCCTAAGGTAAAAGTAATGTACATCCGTCAACCAGGTAAGGGTGGTCAGAAACACGGACAGACGGACCCCCAAGTTACGAGTCCAATTATCACCGGAAGTGTTCTCCGGGCGCAGATCATGACCGGGTTTTAGGATACCTGACCGAATGGCACCAGGAGGATTTATTTCTGGTATGGCACGGTTAGGGTATCGCTTATCTCGAAACGCTTATCTTTGAGGAAATGGAAAACCAGAACTGCTACTGTGCGTCCGAAGGCAAACATTATCTCCTGTCGACCGCACTTCTTTCACAACAAAACGTCGATAACGTGGGTTTTTTCAGCTATTATCTAGTAATAAATCATAATGTCGATGTGGATTTTGTATATTCAAATTAAATTTATTGTCACTTTTTTTTTGCTATATATACGATTGTAGGAAATTTAGGGAACATTTTTTGTTCTTCTTATTGCGATGGGTTACTTGACTAAAACCATTTTCCTTGAAGATACTTTTATATTTAGTGTTGCAGAGTTTTAATAAATAAATATGCATTTTCTAATTAACATAGGTATTTTTTCTACTTTGCGTTGGTTGTAAACTCTTAACGAAACCGCGTTCGGCGTCGTTATGAAAACACTGCAAAAAAAACTACTGTAGATTGAAAAATGCCTACCGCAATTTTCAAAATTTATGTAAAATTAATGTCGCAAACTTGAAAAAATACTATATAACACTCATTTTAAACGCGGCACTCGTGCCATTTGGGCACGACGAGCGTAGCGAGGAGCGAGGACACTCCTCGCTACGCTCGTCGTGCCCAAAATAACTCGTGCGCGAATTTTCGTCATATAAAACTTGTGTTTACCTCTTTACCTGTTTACGATTTTAACATGTGTTTAGTTACACACAGAAGAAAACCTATTTTTTTTAAACAAAGAAGGTGTCACTTGGACGATATAGTAGGTAGGTATAAACGTGAGAGATTTGATACAGCAGTTAAGAAATTGATTGAAATTTATTTCTTGGGGTAATTACTAGATTTAAGGAAGTTCTTACTCCGTTGCAGTAAGTACAAGTATCAATGATTTGAATATTTTTAATCACGGTAAATATTTTTAGCATCTTGAATAAACGTAGCAAGGTTTTTTATTAAGAAGGTTTCTAACTTAATGCAAGCGTTTTATATATTTATTTAATTTTGACGCACTGCGATTTTCAAGTATATGCGGTCGCAGTCAGCCCTTTGAGCTTTCGGGCTATTGTAGAATAATATCTCATATGGCTATCGAGATCAACATCTCGTTCAGATACATTTACGGTAACAGGAGAATGAAGTATACATTTCACCACCTTCTCTGTGAGTTAATTACTGCCGAATACGCCGTATACCGGATTTTATTTAGATCTGTCCGACCCTGAGGCCACGATAAAAAATCTGATGTGGCTATAGGCACATGTCTTTATCATACTAATCATAAAATTAATAGTAAATGAGATTCTGTTTGATCGAGATTGGTCGTATCTGCATTAAAATAAACCCAAGATTTGACAGATATTTTGATACAATAAAAAGTGGTCGGATTCCTTATTTTTGTTTTATTTTAGCAATCGCTACATGTTCGTGTCCTTATGCACTTCTTCGGGCGCTATAGGAAATGAGATATAAATTACACAATTGACAATCAAATCAAACTGCAAAAAACACAATTGTAAAAACTTACATTTTGTCAGGCGTGGGCCGTGGAGAACATAAAACAACATACAAAGGCCACAAACAAACATGTATGAGACAGCAGAACAGATTTTCTTACATATTTTTTTTTTACTATTGACTGTAGGTATTGTCAAAACGCCAGCGTTTGACACTACCGCCTGTTATTACAATAGAAATATCTGTCAAATCCTGGATAATTGATTTTTTATTAATGCAGACACGACCAAATAGAATTTGCTCATGCAGCTAAACTATTTTACCAAAAAATGTCATCATAGAAACAAATTGTATAACATTTCCACTACTTTAATTTATTATTTAACTATTTTGACGAAATTACAGAAATGGCGGCTCATTTGCAAAATCCTTGAAAAAGGCTTAGAGTAAACATCCAGTTCCTTTGGAACCTTTTGAACCAAAAGCTTTGCAGCTCTAGGTTTGGTCACGAAACTTAAAATTTGAAGTTTCGTCCCGATACCTTTAGTAGTTTTCTGGAATCGTGCCCACAAAAATCCGGTACACACACCCACAGACATTTTTTTATATCTTGGTCAAATATGTTCAGGGGACCCAAAACGACATATTTTCGCTAAAATTCAAAATTAGTTTTCGGCACGATTACAATATTTTATCATACTGCGTATGATAAAGTAAAAATGAATTCCTTTTCTATCCATAATACAATACTCCAAATTTATTCGTGTGGCTGTGGTCTTGTCATACAAAACCCGACTAAAAACAATTTTTAAAATACCCGAAATTAAAAAAAGATGCTTACCTTACAATATCATCGACACATTTTAATATAAACATTTTATATTTAGGTATCTAATATAATTTAAGGAACTAACCAAAACATTTAACAAAATAAAATTATACTACATACAAAATCATGAAAATGTATAATTTGTTTTAATTTGATTGGACATTTTGCTGTCATTAATCTGTCACGTCAAAATGGCGCGATTGAAACGCAAAATCAACATTTATCGAAATTCAAAGTTAGCAAACAGCTTTTACACTTCATTTTACTTGACAATCCCATAATGCAAGCTATAATTCAAGAGCATAAAGTTTATACACTATTATCTAGGCGTTGTTCAGTGTGTTATGATGACAGTTTCGTGTGTTATAATTATAAACCACCGAATGGTCAATCAAATACCATCTATTCGTACACTTAAGTGTACGAACGTAACGTGTTAACACGTTACTAGAAAAAAAGTAAAATTAGTTGTCTGAGACTATTAAATCCGAAAAAACCGAACCCATGTTCGTATATTAAATATTTTGGATGGTTTTGTAGAAAAATACGCGTTTATTTCTCAACAGATCACTTTGATGGGTAACTTTATAGAAGTACGATAACCATCCTGAACAAATTAACTTGTCGCCCATAAACATTTTTCTCATGCAGCATCTATATATATTTTTTTTTCAACCTGCATTCGTACATTATTCATTGTATTACCGCTAGAGTGCTCTCAAGTGGCTTTCGCTCTTTCACATGATCGGCCGCGTGGGTGCGGGTCTCGTTCGCCGCTTCCAAGTCGAAAAGAAGGCGGTGAGAATAAAACATCAACGGCACGGCGGCCGTTTCGAACAGTCACTTGTCAATAAAACAGCGTCTGCCTCTAACCTCACAAACGTGGGCCCGCGTTTGTCACCAAGTGTGTCGGTGCCTACTTTGATATTGGAGGCTGCGAGGCCCTCCGGTCGCGATCGTTTTATGTTGACGATGCACAGGCGCCTCTCTTCTATACCTTCCTCCTCTTCGGGTCTTTCCTCTTCTGGGTGCTTTTAAAAGGGTTTTAAGCCGCTCTATGTTACGCTGAGGCTCATCTCCGTTTTTTTATATCGGTTATCGGTAGAGGATGGAGGCAAATTGAAGAAGACCTTGGATGTAACAAGAGACGTCAGAGTTGTTTCTTTTTTTTTATTTTAGGTAGTAGTAATCGCTAATCAGCACAAACGAAGAAAGTACAGTCTAAAAAGGTTATAAATAGATGCTTTTTTTGAAATTTTCTGTTCCTTTAAAATATTTTATGGAAGCATCTATTTATGGAATTAATTACTATTTTATCAAATATCAGAACATCATCTAGGTATACAGGCTGTCTTACGGAACTGGTATATTAGAAGTTTCTCATCTTCTACTGTTTCTGGAAACTTGAAATTTTTTAATTAGGATTTACTCGATCTGAGCTCCTATCAAGTTTGTTATTTCAAATGGAATGATATAATTTAAATTTTATTTTTTGGGGCTACCTACGTAGGTTTCCCTATACCTAAATATCACCATTATTTAGTTTTTTTTTATTTTACTAATTTTTTGGTGATTTTCGGGGTTATGCCTCGGTTATTATTGAAAGTAAAAGTTTCATGATTGGTGGTCCAAAATAGAGACATAACCAAATAAGTTGATGTTTAGTTCATCATTATATCTTATACAGGCTGTTCAAAATTTACAACACAATAATTGAATTTTCAAACGCAAAAAACTCATATTCCATATCAATCAATATTAGGGTTCCCTATATCTATTTTTAATAGTTCTTGAGATATTGTCACTTTTTCTTTAAATCAATTATGAATACTCCCATTTATTAATGGGGGACGAAATTTACAACGAAAATTTAAATAGTGATAGATATTTAGAAACTTTGCGTGGATGTGTGAACAATTTTTGCGAAACTCTTCCCCTCAATATTTTACGCGACTGCTTTTATCAAATGGACGGTGCACCGGCACAATCTTCGCATTTGTTATCCATTCAACTTAATTAGATGTTCGATGATAAGTGATTCGGAAATAGGAGACCCTTGCGGTGGCCACCAAGCTCACCAGATTGAACACCATTAGACTTTTATTTCTGGAATTATGTTAAATGTCAGGTCTATTCCACACGTTAATACTCGAGAAGATTTGAGTTAATAGTTAATAGAGTAGTAGCCGCCATGAATAGATTTCAGCGACGAGAAATCCGAAGAACGGCGATGACAGAAGTACAGCGAAGAGTTTTAAAATGTTTGGAGCAGAACGGGCAGCATTTGGAACAACATAATTAAGTTTTAATTAAGGTTAGATATCCCAAATATATTACTTTAGTTTTAACAAACCTTTTCAATATTTTTCTGTTTTCCTGCTGCTGGAATGTTGTTACATTCCTATAAATGAAGAATAAACCGTTTTGTATTTAGTTTGCATTCTTTTATGCTGACAATATCTCAAAAACTATCAAAGATAGATATAGGGAACCCTAATATTGATTGATAGGGAATAAGATTTCCTATCGAATGGCGTGTAGGTATACAGGGTGTTCGATTTGAAAGAAAATAGTTTTTGACGTTTGAAAATTCAGTTATAGTGTTGTAAATTTTGAACATCCTGTATAAAATATCATGGTGAACTAAACATCGACTTATTTGGTTATATTTCTACTTTTGAACCACTAATAATGAAACTTCTAGCCTCCATAATAACCGAGATATTCAATTTTAAACGTAGCCACAAAAATCACCAAAGAATTAGTAAAATCAAAAAATGGGTGATGTTTAGGTATAGGGAAACATTATCAAAAATGATATAGGCTATCAGCTATATAGCCATGATCAGCTATCAGCTATAGCTGATAGGCTATCAGCCTATCAGAACAATAAATAACACCAGATACACACTCCTTGAGTTTTATTAAGATTTATAACAATCTGATGGCATGGAATCCTTTATTTCATCATTGCAGATATTCCTCTCTAGCTATAAATTTATTTGTTCTTTTGGGTCCTTCAAGTATTGCCAAAGGAAGGAAAAAGAAAATATAAATCAAACAATGCTAAAAGAAAGAAGAATACAAAAAGTACCAAATTATAAATAAAAATATGGGAAGAACTTTTAAATTTGTTTCATTGTCAAAATTAGTACTTACTTCAATTAAATTTAATTATTTTTTGTTTAATAAAATGCAGTCACAAAATTTGAAATTACACTTTAGTTTCCTGTCGGCATAAATTTTCGTGTAGAATTGCAAATCACTCTGTACATTTATTGATTTTCTATTAACGGGGCCGACATAATTTTCATCATAGAAGCTCCGAACTTGTCTGGCGACAGGTTAGGAATTTTATCTTGAATGTACAAGTAAGATCATAATGAAATCCACAGCTCTGTTCTTCTCCTAAAGTACCATTATGAGCAGCAGATTCAAATTATAGGTTTATTTTGTCATGGAAAGGCAAAAATATTGAAAACAAATTCATAATGTTAGAATTTCACCAATAACTGCCAGATTGTTGTTTTCTAGGGGTTATTTTGCTTTATTTAACAGATAATTGTAAGTAATATTGACAATTGAAGCTAATAAATAGTCTTGAATGTTGCCCGTTGGATGTAATATAGAAATAACAGTGATTTATTGGGTTAGAAGGGCTCTACATCAAAATTATTCATGGGTTGACCTTGTTTATTAAACCAATATTTAAAATAATAATCCCATGCTAAAATAATACTTAAAAATAACACTGAATTGTTACTATTTTTCCGCGGAACCACTGACGACATCTCGCGGAACCCCAGGGTTCTGCGGAACCACGGTTGGTAAACGCTGGTATAGAGTGGAAGCAGGCAAATCGATCAGAGCGCCCGCAGTTTAAAAACGGAGATACACCAAAGGTTTGATTAGCCACAACGGACGATGTGATAGATAAATGCCCACTATTTATTTTTCTTGTTATTGTCACCCAACTGAGTAACTGCACTAAAACAGAGTAAAAATATAATTATATTGCGCCCACTGTATTTACGATCAACCCACTACAGAAAAAAAAAACAATAATCATCCACTAAACCTAAAAGCGCACTGCCCTCGGCACGCACCGCCCCCATTTCAATTCCGTCCACCCTCCAATACTAAATTGGATTAGATTGGAGTCGGGGGAAGTGGAAAGTATTATAATGATCGCATTTCGTGACCTGTGGCAATTTACCATGATACGCCAACATGGCCGAAAGTCAGCCGAGAATAATTCTCCATGGAGTAGAGAAACTTGCGGGAATTTGTTCCCGCACATAAGTTATATAAACGCGAGGGTTGGTGGGCAGTGCCATCTGTGACATGTGAAAAGTAGAAACTTGCTTCGCGCCGCATAAATCTCGTACTTTGCTTTTGCTTCACCGTACGCTGAATAAATTGTCGTTGTTGTATGTATGTGGTGTAATTTATGTATTCCGAGGTGAAACTTTAACAGTAGTAGTTGCGTTTTGTACCAAGGTTTGTCCAGTTTCTGTCTTTTTTGATAAATGTAAGTAATCGATATGATATCGTCGTTCTCAAACTGTCCTAGTTGAGTAAACTGCTTTCTAATAATAAATTCTGCTATTGTTAGTTATTGGTGAATGTCTATTGAGCCACAGTACTTTGTATATTTGCAATGAAGAATGAATTTTGAAGTGGTTTCTTCCGCCCAATATAATTAGCTGGGCATGATGACAACAGTTGGTGACAGGTGGTAAGATTGTAACTATTATTAATGATTAATCGATGGTTCGTGATGTAAGCGCTAAGGATGTGGACACGTATTGTAAAAATTGAATATTAAAAATGGCTGAATAGTGAACACCCCTCGTGGGATTTCGCTGTTGTTTCCGGATTTATCTGGAACCTAGATCCAGGTCTTTGGGGCCATTTAATATTCAACACAACAGAAGCAAAAATAAACCCATAGAACTGAAATCTGATTCCATACCAAACGGATTATTTTATTATCTTTCATTAAGTTTAGGTCATATTAATGAACATCTGCCAGCTCGTTTAAGCATTGTCGACTTCTCGTCGACGCTTTAGTTTCTTCTTTGTCTTCTTTTATGGTCTTAATATTTCTTTGTCTTATTTAGGCTACTGAGTCTTCACCGTGTCAGCGTTTTATCATCGTTGTTCAACTAAACTTTTCTTCAGCTTGCACAGTGTCTTCTTCAAGCATTACGACCGGCGTCTTGGCCTGTGTTTTGTGGTAGGGTATATTGTCACAACATTTGTAACACCCATAAGAAAGCGTGGCAGGTATTGACTTGTATATAATATATTTTTGATCAGCATTGAAAACTGCATCAATTTAGCAATGTCTATATGTCTGTCCGTCTGTCTATGTACACGATAACTACCGTAATTTTGCAGTAATTAACCTGAAATTTGGTATACTAGCTTATCTCTTAAAAAGTAAGGACCAGTTTGTGAATATGCAAAATCGGTTAATTCCCATATTTTTTCAAACTGACACCATAACTACCGTAATTTTAGAACAATAGATCTGAAATTTGATATATAAGCTTATCTCTTAACAATAAGGACAAGTTCGTAAATGAGCAAAATCGGTTAACTTTTTTTTTTCTTCAATTTCCACACCAAGAATATTTTACGGTGGGGGGTATTTTAACTTCGGCCCGGCTGAAGATGCTTTTCTTACTAGTTCTCTTTCAGATGGTGCCAGAAGCTACAGCATGTAGCCCTTGCATTGCCAGTGGAGGAGCTGGACGTTTTTCGGCGGTGCTGCTATGTCCAGTAAAGTTTGTCGTCACAGGGAGATTATCTATTAGAGACACCGCAGAGTACAGACTAATCGGCCGATAGTTAGGTCGGATTATACTTCAACTATATAAATTCAAATCGTTTGTGTGTGCGCACTTACATATGCCCTAATGGAAATTAAAAAGCCGACCAAACTATCGGCCGATTAAAAAGTCTGTAGTTTGCGGTGTCTCTTAGATAGATCTTACAGTCAGAGTCGGTTCGGACTGTTCCAGATTTAGACCAGTGAAATGCGGCGTACCGCAAAAATCAGTAGTTGGTCCCCTGGTCCACTAGGTATGTTGCTGATCTGCCAACTTGTGTCTCATCTTCCACAGCTGCGTACGCCGTTGCCAAAATCTACGGCAATTCAAGTTTCAAGTACACGGAGCAGCAATACAACGTGACTTTTTTGTCTATCTCTAGATGCTGCTCTGAGTGGCTACTCCTCTCAACCGGGAGAAATGAATGTATTGTATTATATCTAAGCAAAAGCAACCCCAGAATATCCTATAGCACTGGTAGCTATAACGTAAAGGCTTTTGAGAATCAGAATGATCTTGAAGTCATAATCACAATCTGCAAGCGTGCTACCAGAATATATACTTGCTGGACAGGGCCTTCAAAGCAATCTCATGGACAGTGTGGAACAATCCACTAAGAATCACAGTGCAAGCCTCCAGAGTGAACAAAATCTGCACAAATCTTGACACACGGCATAACCCGAAAGCAGATTATTTTCTAAATGATTCTGGCCGTGAAAGCCATCGTACTTACGCCATAGTCCATATACAGCTTTCCGGGCATCGGTAAACCCCAAGAACTTAGCATTACCATCATGATCTTCATGATTCCATCGCAAATGTAAAAATATTGATATTCGACTTCACTAAATGTCATCACAAACTCATTATCTCTTCAACTCATATTCAATTCACCATGCTCTGCTCTTTGTCATACCCTTCATCATCTCAATCGTCATACCTGTATGATTTCATCGTCTCCGGGTTATAATAAATATAAAGCAAGCAGAACAGCGCGTTGTTGCTGGTCATCCGTTCTCATGAGCATCACTTCTTGTAATCTACATTTCACCGGAATTGTAGATGGACTTGATCTCTGCCAAGTTAGCACTTTTGAATTTTATGTCTATTTTGACGTCAATCGTTTGGGAATCGTTAGGGCGGGTTTGGGAGTACATGGTTTTTCCAGAAAGTAGAAAATGTTTTTTTTACCGTCAAGTCCCCCCCCCCCCCAACTTTCACATTTTGTGTATTTTTTATCTTGATTGGTTTTGAAATCGTTAGGGAGGATTAGGATTAGGGTTAGGGAGTCCGGTTTCGAAGTTTGGAAGTAATAAGTTTGCACGTAAAATAATCAGTTTTCAGTTTCTTGGCAGAAAGGTACAATATCGACTGTGTTTTGCGATACATGTTAGGAATTCTTTCACAAACCGTTAGAATATGGTTTGGGAGGATTACAAATTCTACTTTTGATATGCGTGAGTTCATAATTTGACCGCAAATCGATAACTTGGTTTGAGTACAGCAGCCGTCATAACTAATGTATTTGCCGTTTTGTTTTCTATAAATAATAATAATAATCAACCCTTTAACATCCCCCAATGGCTTACGCAAATACGGGGACATCGGCAGGCCCGAATTATCATTATTATGGCCCGCGTCGGTCGTATTTCCGCAATAAACCGGTAAAGAATCGTTAAAGAAGAATAAAAAATCTACTTTTGATGTAAGAGAGTATATTTGTTTAACTGAAAATAAATAATAAAGATTGAGGTTATCTACATATACAACTATTATTGTATTTATTGGCTTTGTTTACGATCAAAGGTGTGTATTTCGATGTAAATCGTTGGAAAATCATCATTGGAGAATCGTCCACTTTTGGTGTATGGGAAAATATTAGTTTGACCGCAAATCAATATTAAATATTGAGGTTATGTACATACCTAACTATTGTATTTGTCGAATTTGTTTTCGATAAATTGTATGTATTTGTTCATAAGTCGTTAGAAAATCGTTAGCGAGGTGTAAAAAGTCCACATTTGATGGATGGGAGTATGTAATCTTACCGGAAATCAATATCTAAGGTTGAGGTTATGTACCTATGGATGTAATGTATTACAGGGCTTTACTGTTAATAAATTGGTCGTATATCTTTATAGACTCTAGGGATATTTTTAGGCAGGGAAACTTGTATATTATTTTGCGATCTAATTAATTACTTCCTAAACTGCACTCCATAATCCTCCCTATCGGAAGTAAGAAAAACAATATTCATTTTCTGAGAAATTATGCACTTCTAAACAAAAAAGTGTACTCCCAAACCCTCCCTAGCGATTCCCAAACGATTGGCATCAAATTCAAAACTAGGGGGCTTGACAGGTATGAAGTTGGATCAATGGTTCTATTCCGGTTCAATATTTCCCTTACTGTTCCAGAATTACTGTTCCCTCGTGTTCGTAATAATGTATGTACCTACCTATTATACATTCATATCAAAAAGCGGCATTACGACTCATCCATCATCTTCTCTCACCACGGCTACCGATACCACATCGACACCATATACCTTACGTATCAGGAAATATTCATTAACATCAAATTAATTCCTTATAAATTATTGGAAGGGATCAAGCGTCGAAAGGACCGCGAGATAATAGCGCCGCGCTGTCGACCGGTGTATTAATTACAGTTAGTACGACTGATTGGCGCGCGGTAGCGTTCCACTCCATCCTCTCTCTGTTCACGTCTGCGGGCGCCGGCCTGGCTCTCTCGGACCGTTTTTTGATAGCGACCGTGCCGACTCGACCACAACAGGGTGGGAAGACGGTCTAATTGATACAATTTTCAGCGGTGACAGCGAGCCAGCGGCGGCTGAGTGGAGCCAGCCCCAGAAAGGGTTTCGTTGTAATGTCGCGACCGCGCGTCCGACTGCGCCCGTCCCTCTCCGCCCGGATGATCCTCGCCGGTCCGTAGCCGCGGTCTTCTTCGTCTTCTCCGGAGACGGCGAACACACCGGACAGTGTGTCCGACATTCGACAATCCCAACCGATGACTTAACTGTCTCCGTTGCGGTGGTAATCAGATCGCGTTGCTTTGAATTGAAATTGTCGAATTAGAAAATGTATTTGACAATTTCAAACTTTGTGAATTTTGCGCAATATTTAAAAACTCATCTACTTTCAATTAGCTTTATGGAGTTCACCTTTGCGCAGCTGAAATAATAATTTTAAAGGAATAATTTTATTTTATTTCAAATATTCATTTAACGTAAAAGAAAATTATTTGATGTTCCCACAATGAAATAAGAATGAATTTTATACGTAATTGTTTATTGAGTTTTCGAATTTGTTAACTGCATACTCGACGGTGACCTTGAAACGATATTTACTACTTTTAATCGTTTGTGCTTATTGTTTAATTCCAATATTTCGAATTCAAGAGATTAAACAAAAATGACAGGCTCACAACAGGTGGAGCTTATCTAAACTGTAAACACAAAACAAATTTGTAGTGACAATTTTAACTAGTAATTAATGTACAATACGCGTTAATTACATTTTATTTTAATATGGTTGCACTTTTACACTTCGGTTTAGGAGAGCATGAATGTAAATATCTTTGTTTTATCTCTGTTTATCTGTTTTATCTATTGTTGAGGTTATTTGAAATCTTAAAATCTTAAATAATTGACTAGAAGTTGAGAGAAGTCGGGAAAAAAGTGAAAGAAAAGCTGGGAATTGTTAATTAGAAAGTTAACTTACCATAACCTTCTCCACCTCCAAGGCCAGACAGTATCTCCAGCTACAAAAAACAGACCTTCGACTTATTACAGGGCTCCTTACAGGATATTGTCCACTGAGATATCATCACACAAAGATTGGACGGGCAAACAACGCAGACTGTAGATGCTGCGGGGCTTCCCCGATACAGCGGTACACCTATTGTGCGAATCTGACGCTCTAATGCGCACAACCACTTGGGACTCGCCATCATTGAACCAGCAGAGCTGACAACTTACTCCTCGAACAATAAGTGAATCCGTGAAATGGCTCAATATCGAAGGACTGTAATGTATGTGGGAAATACAAAAGATCTTTTAGGTCAAAGTATAACGAAAGGCACAGATGCCAAACGACCCACCTCCACCATACCATACCATACATATGGGCAGCAAAGTGATTCTTTATCTAGGCTGGGCACTTTCCGACGCCAGGAAATCACTTGTTTTCCGCGGCCACAATTTGTGCTGGGATGGATCTTTGGATCATCGATTAGATCGATCTTTTCGATCATGATCGATCTTATCATTATATTATGTTATGATCATAGAGGATCGAAGGTGGCCGAGTGAATAAGGCGAATGCCTTCCACTCAAGAAGTCCAGGGTTCAAGCCTAGGTTAGGCAGGGGGATTTTTCAAATACTCCGTCTCCCCGACTGCTGCACAGACAAGCAAGCCACTGGCTCTGTGCACATGGCAACAACCGCAAAAAAAATATCTGATCGATCTCGTAAATATTAAATCAAATCGAAACCTACAATTTTATTGGACACTGGACAGACAGGGCGAGCGCCGCCTGGTGGTTTGTGTAAACTGTTCTCGCGGCCACGCTTGAAAATTACACGCGCCAATTAGCATCGTTCATGCAGCGAAAATGACATTTTCGTATTGCGTAGAATAAAACAAATATTCCTATACAAATGATGACTATACCGATTACAATCGTCACCAATGTCAGTTTTATTAGATTGTCTATCTCCAGTTTTCGTTGCGAAAGTGTCAGAAGATAATTTGTGCTAAGTTTACGGTGTTTTCCTGTAGTCCAAATTGACTATTCTATTTGTCAATTGGACTAGTTGGTTCCATTACTACACACTTTTTTTATGTAAAACGGAGAAAATAAAAGCCTCAATATCCTTTGTAGTTAAAATATTTTAATGGGTACCGGTTTCGGCAGTAATTAACATGCCATCATCAGCCCAAATGGTCAATAAGTCAAATCGTACAAACTAAACAATGAAAAACACACTCACAATACATTACAATTATAATTTCCGTCGAAATATTCAAACAAATATCGCATGTGCAAGCTTTGAAAGGCAACACTTTTTTTTCACTGCTAAGTTGTTATAGATAACGTATACTGAATCAGCGCCGCAGTGAGGGTGGGGCGAGACTAATCGAGCAATAAATCATGAAGTATAAACGCTCATGAACGCTAAGAAAAAGTGGTGAAGAAAGTTGATGGGACGGTATTTAAATAGTTTGGACATCTCCTCTTAGAATAAGGACCAAGGAGAATATTTAGGGGAAAACCTCAACGAAATAGTAAGAGAGGATCATTTCTGTGTGTTGGGTAAATTCTTCCATCATTTTTAATGGAAACAATACGAACGTCTGGAAATGTGTCATATAATAATACAACACTAGTTTTCATTTAATTGTTTATTCTTGATTCAGGATCATTTCTATCTTCGAAGATACACCTGGTAATTACAATCCATCCATATTTCCTTAAGGTTCATTTCGGTCGAATTGAAACACAAATCGTCAGGTTGGAATAATTTTGGCAAAACGTGTAAAAAACGTAAAACATCAGTTGGACACATTGACAAAAGTGGGACGCAAAGATTAAAACTTAACTATAAAAAAACTTTACTTTAGCATGAAACTGGGATAATATTGGTAGCTACCACTAACAAGAAATATATACTGAATACAAATTACCGCTTCATTAACGCCACAAGTTTGTGTATATCGTGCGAATACACCGACAATAATTTCAGCAAATTTAAAATCATGATATTGTTGCCAATCTTTTAACTGAACACGTGATGCGCTTTACATGGGTAAAATTGTTTCCTAAACAGGCAGAGAGTGTCCCGGCGGGGTGCTATTGTAGTATTTTATCCTGATGACAACTCAAAGAAAAGTATTAAATAGTGTATAGGTTGTAATTTATTTAAGATTATATTATCCTTCTGAATGTACCGTTATACGGATATTAAACAGAAAAACTACTACTATCATCAATTGGCCACACAGTATGGGCTTTATTCAGTCGACTTTTGCGCTCAACTTATTTGTGGCAGAGGAAGCCTCCTGTGAAGATCTCCTGTGGTGATGATGGACATTTTGATCTTCACAAATTAATTATAAACACAACTGAATCTGCAAAGGAAAGTTAACTGGAAAATCACGGCATTACCAGAAACCTCTAATGATATCAAACAGACGGCCCCAGGCGCTTAAGCGGAGGCGCGCCATTCCGTAATATTCTGCAACAGAAATATCACCTATTTGCCTCAAAGGGGCGCATGTTAAATATTTGGCCCCAGGCGCAAAATTTCCTTACTGCGGCGCTGTACTGAATGGTCAACTTTTGATACCGAACACTTGTCCAGAAACAGACCTGACACCGTTTGGTACTGCATAGAGCCGGAATATGGTACTAACTTATCATATAATAGCTATTTCAAAACAAACTTTATCTGTTTAACTTCTGTAAAAAGATAACCCAATATTGGCCAGAATTGGTACCAGGACTACAAAACAGTATGCTTTTTGTAAAATTAGTTCTATCTTCCGACTTTATCAATCGTTCAAACAATCGACTTCTGAACATGAGATCCTTCAAACATATGTCTACTATATGGTCTGTGTAGTCTCTATACTAAGTTCATAAGTATACAGCAGTACATATAACAACAAATAATATTAATACCTATAGTATATTCATACTAGCAAGCCTTATCCAAAACATCATTTACCCACCGCTTGAAAAAAGGTGCCATCCTCTGGCACTAAAACAGATCAAATATCCTAATTTTAACATTGGCACGGCACGACAAATTGGATCGAAAAGTGGCAATTATTGGGGCCCCTTATTATGCGGCCGTGAAAGTGCTCGAGCTTTGTCTTTGAGCGCCGCCACTCTCTACCTGAATCTAGTTTTTCTGGTCAGGTGAATAAGTTTATTTTTATTGGGGTTTGATGACAAAATGTTGTCATCTGCGTTCGGGATACGTGTCGTACATCCATTAGGCGAGACGTGGCGGTATCTACCAGGCGCCACTTGATCTACCGATCGGATTAACTCCGATCCTCGCCGCGAGAGGGACGAGGACGGATACAAAACCGCTCCGCCGCTTTATGCGCCCGAATAATTAAGTTGACAATCCGAAAATATACACTAAACTCGCTAGCCATCCGGATACATTTTATGTGGGGTACCTATATATTGGTCGTACGAAAATAGTTGCTCGTATTGAGTATTTATTAGCATTAGACTGCTTAAGCAGTACCCACTTCTTGTTATATTGCGTTATCCGGGTTTGACAACGACGGTCGATTTTGTTTCCTCAGAAGCATTAGTAGTTTTCGAACCTTTTTCCCCAGAAAAATGACATTATTAATTCGACAGGGTTTTTGCTGGTTTTCCAGATCGGAAATCTGGTAACCAATATCCTTAAATTATCTTCTTACACCTCCCGTCTCAATTCAAATTGCTACTATGGAAACTTCCCTCCAAAGCTTTGAAACTGGATCAATCACTGGATGTAGATGGCGCTACTATAAAATGTCTATTTTTATTTTGTATTTATTACATTGGACATATGGTATAACCTAAATAAATTAATGTACGTATTGCTTTCTAATTATACAAATATTCAAACTTGACTGTGTTTGAGTTTTCTAGTCGATGATATAGTACTTTCGCTATTGTAAACATGGTTGCCAACTTATTACAAACACGCACTACAATACTCCAGAGTGCAAGACTAGAGAAGTTCAGAAGAACAAAACTTGTGCTCTTATAGTTTTTAATTATATTTTATAATGTATTACTGCAGGTCTGCAGACAAGAGTCAGACGCAACTGCCATCGGAAAGCATTTCTATATTTTTAGTCCACACTAAAATTTGCGAATCGAATGGTAGCGAGCATTTCGCGATTGGCGGAATAATTATGACTTGGGTTATTTTTGCGTTTTTAAGGTCGGAGACGGGAGCCTTAACCGGAACATTTTTTTGATACCAGGTTTGGTTGCAGAAAAATACCTGTCCACTGGTTTCTCTCCTCATAGCTCTGAAGCGTTCAGATTCTGTCAAAACAAGTTTTTGGAGAATATCAAAAAGAACGGAGCATTTAACAAACATATATACCTACAAATGCCAACAAGCTTATGACAAGCTTCGACTAAGTGATACCAACCTTATTGAAGTCCTATTTACAAGGACCCAGGATCATTCACCTAAATTCCGGCGTTTAAGAAACTTTACCCGGCTACTGACAAGCAACCGAAAATACCGGTCAGGCCGGGAAAAAAACTGGCCAGTTGGCACCCAAGTTGCCCAGAAATTGGACTTGGATTAAAATAAAGTATAACTTACGTAATATTATAGTTCTTTAAGATTGATTATTCGATAGTGTTATTTAGTTTTTAAAGTGTAATAAATTTCAATGTACCAATGAGCGAACAATTTATGTTTAGCATACCTAAACTTATTGTGACAAAAAGAATGATGTGAGAAATCTGTGAAGTTTATTTCCGACGAAATCGATAATCACATCAAAAAATTGTCTCCTAACTTTTCTATTTATTGCTTTCTCATTCAAGATCGAAACTTTTATTTTGGTTTATTAAAGACTACTGTCGGGCCCTGTTATTTTTTGAGGATGCCAAATAGTGTAATTATTCTTTTAAAAGTATCATTTGAATTCTATGCCTAACCTCAAATGAACATTGAATAGGGTTGCTAGGTTTGAAAATTGAATTCGCAGGTTAGGAGTTTAAAAACGCAGGACAAATGCTAAAAGTCCAGAACAAACATAGATAAATAGCAAAATTAGGTCAAAATGGCAAAGAAGGAAGCTAACATAGTGCCAGCTTTATTTTAATGTTTTCGCCAATATCTTATCCCTATCTATTAATTCCACTAAAATGGGCAACATTTGGATGAATTTAGCTTTTGCGATTATGTCAAAAACTACCAGTTTTTATGTATGGTTATGATCTATATGAAATATACAAGGTGTCCCATCTTTTTCACCGCACAACTTGTTTCCAGATAGTAAAAGGCACACTACGCGAAAAGCTACGCATTTGTTTTCTTTATTCTTCAAAATGTAATCAAAATGTTTTTTCTCTATGGAATACGACTAAATGACTTAAGAAACCAAACACCCAAATTCCGCCTATAAAAAACGGATGGAACCTGGGCTAGAAACGACAAAGACAAAACCACAACTTGGAACAATCCTTCACACCAAATGAAGACAGAAGTATGGAAGAAACTAATTCTACAATAATCTAAGGAAATCGAATATTCCCCGTTACTCCTGAAAAGGTAATAAATGAAATTTAAAAAAATGAAAACCAAAAAGTCAGCTGGGTTTGATCTAATAACTGGAGAACTTACAAAAATTACCTAAAAAAGCCATAGCTAACCTCTGCAACGCAGCATTTAGGCTTAAATATGCACCAACTTATTGGAAAACTAGAGAGGTAGTGATGATTCCCAAGCCAGGAAAACCACCAAATGTAGGATCCTTCTACAGGCCATTTCGCTAAAACCTGGTCACATTGTCAAACTGTTCACATTGTCAAAACTGTTTGCAAAACGACTGAAGCCAAACATTCGACATTTGATCAGGTGCACAGATTAACAATGATAATAGAACGTACTTTAGAAGACAAAAAAGGTATGCTCCTCTATATTCCTGGATGTCGCAAAAGCCTTCGACAAAGTATGGCACGAAGCTCTACTCTATAAGCTGGATCGGCTACTACCCTTCGAGTATAGCCAACTATTAAAATCACATCTTTCGGACAGATACTTCCGTATAAAGCAAGATAATCAGTACTCAACTCTTAAATGTATCAAAGCTGGAGTACCACAAGGTAGTGTACTTGGCCCAATTCTTTACCTTCTACCTTCTTACACACATGATCTTCCGCAACCAGATGGTGTTACCGTTGCCACGTTTGCTGATGACACTATCATGGTAGTAGATAGAAATGTGGAAGGAGCAACACTAAAACTGCAGAATGCCGTCAACGATATTAGTGATTGGATGCAACGATGGCTAATTACATTGAACGAAACGAAATCAGTTCACATAAATTTTACCAACAAGCGAATACGATACGTTCCAGTTAAAATAAATAACACCACCGTAACCTACTTGAACACCACAAAATACCTCGGTATGCCGCTAGACACCAAGTTCCGCTGGAAAGCACATGTTAAAAAGAAACGAGAAGAATTGGGCATAAGATACAAAAAATGTACTTACCGGCTTATTGGTAGGAAATCGGCCTTGTAGACTAACTTGGCTTCGTAATGTCATGTTAGTACGTTCACTTCATTAATGTGAATTAATATCATCTTGAATTTTGACGTAAGAAATACAAATGGCGCAATTTAATGAATGTCAGAAGGCAATAATCCAAATTCGACTGCATGAAATGGAATCAATCAATCAATGGAATCAGCATTCGAGTAATTGCCAGGAAACTAAGTGTAGGCAAGATTACTTATTATTGAAACCAGAACAAGTTTGTAGGTTGACAGATACTGTCAAAGTTTAGACTTCATAGGTTCACAAACGTCCTACAGACGTATTATGCTGGACGTTTACATTTAAATCTGAATTCAGGAAATTCTGCAAAATCCAGCACCTTTGAACTTTAGAGCTGTGGGCAAACTCATTATGACAACTTTCGTCAAAGATGGGACCAAAAATAACAGGCGGTGGAATAATAAACATCTGTGCTAGACTATTTCATAGTGCTATGGATTTTACTTTAATGTCCAAAGTTTAAGCTTTTATTTCAGCTTACTTAGAATCATTGCATTTATTTTCTTTTGGGAAAGTACCAAGAAGTGCCAAAAATTGGCATTGTTACATCCATCAAAAAGCCAATATTAACCCACCATGGCATTATCATGTCCCCCAAGATCTGCAGATTTGTCCCCCATCCAATATGTATGGGACATGATGGGAAAGAGATTAAAGATCTTAGGTAACCATCCGCTGTCACTGGAAGCTTACTGGTAAAAATGCTTAGTATAAGCGATGGTATAAGCAAATAATTTAAATTAGCCGCGCCGTTCTTATTGTCGGTCGCGTAGCTAGAGGGCTCTCTCTGGTTGACTACGAAATTAACCCGGAACATTCTATTTAGGTATTCCATGCCGCTAGGACGACGACGTTTTAGAACCTATAAATTCGTGGCGGATTTCGAAAACACGCAGTAACGAAAATAACGCTATTAGTACAGGTTTTAATATTTCCTCCGGCCAGGTGACGTTTACGAGTCCCGTCACCATAACAACGCGCCGTCGCCATGGTAACTTACGATGACAGTAATCGTAGTTGGATAGTGGCCAGCTTCACTGTCAGTTTGACGTTTTGTGCAGTAACTTTTTTAGATCGATTGCCGTGTTTTTAGGGAAACGTAAGGTGGGGCAATAAATCTGATTGCGGAGTGCATTAAAAATGCGATAGATGGAATGACGTTAATACCGGATGCACTTTATGAGGACGTCAGTTTACGTTGCTGTAATCCAGGAGGAAGTTTGGTTTAGAAAGATTTTAGCGGTTATATATTATTGTAGGTTGCGGTAAATGTTAGGTTCAGACAAAATTATAAATCTGGACGAAAATGATGATGTCTTTTTCAAGTTTTCAAAATAAATAATACCAACACTTATTATATACCAGTGCCACTGATACTTGATAGTTTATCCAGTGGTTCAGTGGCTGTGGTAACAAGGATCAGATATTTGTAAAATTCATAATCAATTTTACAAATTTGTATCAAAATGGTTCCTTTCCTATAAACATATCACCATGTTAAACCAGTTAAGTCGGACGCATGCAGTAGTATGCCATCAGTATGCCAAATGTTGCAAACGTGTTGACGGGATCGTATGTGACGCTGCTATGGAAATATCCATTGATTTTACAGTTTTCGAATCAGACAAGATTTTACGTGCATATTCCATGGTTCTATCTTGTAAAGTTTGAGCAGAACTGTGGAGTCGGAGCTCCAGCTCGGCTATTGCTCCAGCTATTGCTCCAGCTCCAGCTATTGCATTCCTAGGTAACTTGTGACTGTGTGGTTTGTGTGTGTACACTGTACGTTGAATAAAATGCTCTCCTTTCAGTCAATAATTTGCTTATTTTCCAACTATTCTACAACATAGCCGACGTTTCGCCCACATGTTTAGGACATCTTCAAGGCAGGTTTATGCGATGGAAAAATGTCATGGCCAACAATGTAAGTGCTTGGGTGATTGGGACAAGAAATAAGACGACTAAAATGCATCGTGCAACTAACATAATGGAGACGGTCATGCAACTTGTAGCTTCCTTGCAACTTGTTCTGAGACTTCATTAAGATCCAGGGTGAGACGTTTTTGAACGTCTTTTCTTCTATGCTTTTGAACCAAGTCAAGTATTTAAAAAAAGACGCTGGGAAACAAACAAAAATAAATACCATGGGCTTTTCAACTTGACCTAAACAGATAAAGTGAACAAAGCCTGTACATTGTGGAAAGTCGTCTAATTGTCGGCGAGTTAACCGCGTATGTTGATTGAGAAACACGGACGATTTTTGTCTCTATATGAAAAATTGAAATGTAAAGTTTTCAATAGCCTTGTTTGCGAATTGCGGTAACAGTTTGGAACTAGTTTGTGCAATACTTTATATTAGACCAACGCGATGGCTCGTTATGTTTCTCCCATCCTTCTCACACATCTGGTCAAATATAAAGTAGTGCCCTAACTAGTTCCCAACTGTTACCGCGAACAAAAACAAAACTATGAAAACGGCTTTGAGATTATAGTAAAAAATAAACAATACAAACTCAAACTCATTCTGGAAGCAACTATCAACATGACAATATATACAACAACTGTAGAGTATAGCAATCTTA
Source organism: Melinopterus prodromus (assembly GCA_964023965.1). Classification (NCBI taxonomy): domain Eukaryota; kingdom Metazoa; phylum Arthropoda; class Insecta; order Coleoptera; family Scarabaeidae; genus Melinopterus; species Melinopterus prodromus. Next base: position 43,476,882 of record OZ030393.1, on the reverse strand, counting down.
GCTTTATACTCTACCGTCAGTAGAAATTACGGCCCCAAGTAGATTCGTAAGCTTTTACGGCCAGAATTATTTAGAAAATATATCTGAAATAGGTTCCGGATTATGATTTGAATAAAAATTCAATTGTTTACAATGTTGGTGATTTTTCAGTTTTTTAGTTAGTAAACGCGAAATACAAATTTATTAAAATAAACAATATAAAATGATTGAGTAATTAAAATAATAAATAACAATAATAATAATAATAAATAGAAATTTTAGTGACAGTCTTGAAAAGTAAGAACCATTTTATACTTTATACTAGACAAGATTCAGTATAGTTTCACCATATAACAAATTAAACAAATCTGATGTGCCCAGGCACATGACTTTATACTATACAGCAGTGTCAATACTGTCAATATAATGAAAATATCTGTCAAATCCTGGCAAACTAGTTGTAATGCAGATATGAGCGATCTCGAATGTTTAATGTGTGTAGATAGGTTAGCGTTGGTTCGAATAAAAACTGCTAACGCGTCACTAAACTATTTATTGTATATGTTACAGTAAAAGCATCGACTTCGTAAATGTATACACTTACTAGTCAGTGCATACATTTACTGATTTGTATAGTAGAAGTAGGGTTAAGTGGAAGAGCAGAGGCTCCCCTCCAGGAGCTGACTGAACTTCGCCCTTTTTTCAGTTTTTAAGTTGTTGCCTTTTTGTACGATAACTATACTTTAAAATAAAGACATTTATTATTATTATTATTATTATTATAAGTATTCACAACCAATAAAATGTACACTTTTACTAGTAGATGCATACATTTTCTAACCAACTTTCGTCGAAGTATGCACAAATAAAACACGCGGTAATCTAAATGTATACATTTGTTTGCTAGTAGAAGTGCACAACAAAATTACCACGAATTCCATTGACTCCCACTGTGGTAAACATAACCTAATATAATTCTTACCAGAACAAAACAATTATGATCGAAAGGAGGCGTAATATGAAGGAAACCATTGAAATAAATATGTTGAACAACATTCTTAAAAGTATGGTCGAGTTCTCATGCAGTGCAGGTATATCCCGAGCAATTAATTTCAATAGAAACACTCCAGCTCAAGAGTTGTCCCCAGAACAACCAGTGAACATAATGTTTTGGAAAATACCAAAGCAGCATAATAATGTATAATGAAATGTTTATATAATTCAAAGTACCCACCATGTTGTATTGTTAATATTATTGTAATAAATAAACTCTTGGACAAGAAAATCAGGACATGTACCGCTTATTGACAATTTTTCTGCAGACCACGAATGAATTGCCACAAGCTGTTATAATAGCTGTTATAAACTGTTATAATGTTGAACAAACGATTACCCCTTATTATACAGGGAGAACCAGATTCACGTTAATTCACTAAATTTGTTTATAGTAATTTGTTGTTCTTACACGATCAATTGTTTATGATACAGGAAAACTAATAATATGACAATTTGTTGAAACATCTGATAAGAGAGGTAATAATTGTAAACACAATGCATTTTTTATAACTCGAAAGTGTATATTAATGTCTAGTTTTATTAAAAAATACTTATCAACATATCTTTTATAACATTTCTTATGCTTTCATTGCCTAATTAATATATTGCTAATTAATCCAGAGTGCAACAAATTCAAAACTATCAAAACTACCAAACGAAACGAAATAGCCATGTCAAACCGTTCTGAATTAAAATCATTTTGGCATCCGGCTTTTAGCAGATCATTTACATACTGTTCTCACAATCAGTTAATTACAATAGTACGAACAAATATTCATTTCAAATTCATTTCAATTTAATTGATTAAGTATGCATGAATGGAAACAAAAATGCACATAATGTTAGCTTCAAAAGATAAACGTTGATTTTACATACAGATTCAAGTAATGATGATAATATCGTTCTATATTCTTCAACAAGTTTCTCTACAGTACCTACATTTAGTTGATACTTTAACTACTGTGGTAGCAGAGTAGTTTGTCCGGAATCGTCGCCACAAAAAAACGGGTAGACACAGACTTTTTTTGTACCTTGGTCAAAAATATTCAGGGGACCCAATAGGACATATTTCCGCTAAAATCTCATTTTTTACACGATTACAATATCTTTATAATACTACGTATGATAAAATAAAAAAAATACAATTGCTAAAACATTATGACATGACAGCCACCTGCTAACACATTCCGCCCGTATTGACAACTCATAAAGGCAATTACACCGTAAACTAGTGGCATAAATTTTCAGTAATTAACCGACACAAGAAAATAATCGCCAGTGATAAATCATTTACAAGTTCATTTGCCTAGCAAAGCTGTACCGATAGCGTTTTTTGTCGTCAAGTCGATGTATGTTCCGGATATCTCGCGAGATAAGATAGTTTTTGTCTCCGCGTCTAAATGAACGAAATGGAAAGGTTCCATAATATATTTTTAGACGCCTCTTCGAACGTTACGGACAGAATTCTGGATATAGGCGAACTCGTCAAGCAATGGGAATAGACTTTAGTGTGTGTAAAATGTGGCAGCGGGAATACAGTGAAGATTTACGATCTCCGTAATTAATTCAATTAGTAGCTATTTTAACCAATTACAATTTTAATTAGAGGATTGGTGAGATACCAGCGCAGTTTATGCCATATATTAGCTGTATTTGATACGCCATTTAATTAAGTTGTCTTTCTTCTTCACTTTTATTTTCGAATTGGAACTTTTTATGTATGAAATTATTGTGCATTTAGTGTTTTTTTGCAGGTTTTACATTTCTAAAAATATTTTAGGCAATGTTTGAACTGATGGCTAACTTTACTGAAAATTAGCAGTTCTGGAGGATTTGGGAAAATCGCATGGTGCCATGAAAAATACAAATTCTCAAACAATGTGCTGCGCTGGATATCCATATGCATAGACAGTAATTTATCAGAACATTATTGTTTATAGCCGTGCTAACAAAGCTTTGCAACTATTTTTGTGGAGAATTGTATTAAGTGTTTTTTATTCAATTCACTGGGCAAAAACAAACATAACTTTTTATATGATAGTCGCGTTAGAATTATAGGTAGACATCTAAAATTGGCGTTATTATCTGATTAATTTCATATTACATATGCGTGATCTTAAGTAAAATAAGATGATTAAGTTTATTGCACTTTATGATTGCTTTAATCCCTGGAAATCTTAGGGTGCCAAGAACTTATTGTATTTTTACTAGAAATTTGATATTTACCACTGCATGTGAGTCGTTGTTAGGTATTTGTAGGGTTTGTCGGTTTATTTAAAAGCCATTTTTTGTGGCATTTGAAACCCGATGTTGATATTTAAAAAAACACGATTTCAAATACTGGTTTATAATTACAAAAAAAAAAATAAAATGTACAAAAGTAGGTACAATAAGTACAATAACTTATAACTTATAATTTATTGTACAATAACTACAATAAGTGCCTACATGTTATTGACTCCTCGTGTGAAAACTGATTTCACTATATATACGGGCGTCCTACTTTTTTCCTGCAAAATACCAGTTAGATAGTAAATGTTATACTAACTTCCACTTTTCAGTTCTTCATTCACCATTTTTTTTCAAATTCTTAAAAGGTCGTTTGAATCATAAACAAAATATAGAAAATAAAATACATGTGAGACAATGCGAAAACGTTTACCATTACACAATGAAAAATAAATAAATGTAAGTAAAACAATTGAAAATAAATAAAAATAAAAGGAATAACCAAATGAAGAAACAAATAAATCCATTTAAAACTTTACAATGTAAATTTTATATCGGGTAAAAAGCTTTATTTGACTTATTGGTTTTTTCAATTCCTTAAGAAGTTAGAGCCGTTTAAAATGCAGTTCTGTTGATATGTTTAAAGGCATTTTCCATCTAAGGACATGCAAATGAAAATAAATCTATATGAAACTTTTAGTACGATATTTATTGTCTGAAAAAATATTTTTTGGAAAAAAGTGGGACACTATACAAATAATGTCATTATCTCTTGGTTGAGGACCTACTCTCTGTTTAATAAGTACTGATGTAATGCTGACACTATTTTACCATTTTTCGACGTTTATAACTTTTCTCTCTGTTGAAAATATTCTGTCAGGAAGCAAAATTTCTTCAGTTTAACACCTGAAGGGGTTTTATTATAGGGATCGGAATTGGACACTTTTGTCGACATAAAATATGACGTGGTGTCGCATTTCGTCGTAGAACTTAAAGGTGAACGCCGTCGAAAGTTTCTACCCGAAACATATGGAGTTATAATTGATGATGGCAATTTTTCACGTCTGAGGACATCTGTCTGTAAAACCAGACGCTTAACAGGGCACGGGACCCTTTAATGGCTCTATTAGCTAAAATAGTAACACAATTTGGCTACCTACAAAAAAGGGGGCACGACGGGATTAAAAAAAGCGAAACCTAGAACTTAATATTTGGTTATATACATATAGTTTACTTAATCATATTGAACTTGTATTTGATTATTTTGGCTTTAAATATATCAATATATTAAAGAAATAATGCTCTATGAATGGTTTAGACTCTATAGACGTTGCATTCAATGTCATATTTTGTTTATGTAAATTAAAAAAAGAATTGAAACACAATCTGTAGTTGCTGGCACACAGCGGCGTTGTTTGTTTTAAATTGTTGTTTCTTACCAAATGTAAAAAATAGAAACGCATTCTTCAGTTTATTGGATAGAGGAAGGTCCAATGTAGCAAATTTTGTAATTACAAATCCCTAAAAACAGCAATCAGTGCACCCGTGTGCCATTGAACCCAAATACTAGGCAGGCTACTTTCTTTTTGATGAACCCTGTATAATGCTGTAATAACTTTTTCGTGTATAATGTTGATAACCAATATGCAGCAATTTTTTGTATATACTCCTACCTACTCCATATTATTTTCTGTCAATGTATATGTTTCTTTATTTTTGTGGTCAAAGTTGCCATGTCTCGTGGTTTCACAATAGTTAGAGTTTTGAACTTTGATCGTAAAGTCATGAGTTTTAACATAATTTTCCCATATTGGATGAACTAAACTATTTCAATTCATTGCGGTCTACTTTACGGTACTTTGAATTCAATAATCAGATCACAAAATATCCGAAATATTCATTCAAGAATACTTGTGAAAGAATTTCTGGATTTCGCGTGAAAATGCAAAATTTTACTTTGAGACAGTTTGAGGATTTTGGGGCAATGGATTCAACCGCTATTAATTCGAATAATGCCTAAATTACGTGTTTTGAAATTTAGACTACAACTTTGAAGATGATGAAAATTGTAAATAAATGATAACTCTGGAGAATATAGATTTTATAAATAGAAACTAAATAGACCTTTTTGATTTCTTTCGATTGCATATTTTCACTTTTATATATCTTTTATTATATATCTTATCACTTTTACTTTCATGATTTTAACTTAAATCCTGAATATGTGCAAAGAATTTTTTTAAATTTAAATTTAATTTATTGAAATGCATTATAAGTACATTGCGTAAGAAAATATAAAGAAACAAAATAATGTTTATTCTCTCCCGGCACGGACGGCTGCATCTCAGTGATGTTTCTCCCTCGAGCTTCACCTCGGGGCCGGTGGTATTGAGGGTGTTGGTTTTTCTTATTTTATGCTATATTATTCTTGTTGTTTTAGTATGTTCTTCACATTTATCTTAAAGGCACGTGTTGGCAGTATTTTTATGTGGTCTGGTAGTTTGTTGTATCTTTGTATTGTGTTTGTCATCAGTGTCTGGGTTAGTCTCATCTTCTTACAGCATTGAGTTCATCTGTACTTACACTGCTGCTTGTTGGGTAGTTGTGGTGCTCGCTGTTCATTTCAAGTTTGATGTTTGTCTTGAGCTCTTTGTGTTTCATTTTGTGTAAGAGTGTCAAGTTATTTAATGTAAATAATCTAGGTATGACGAGTTCTTCAGTTGCTCTATATAGGTCTGTAGTTGGTGTGAGTCTGTCCACTGAGTATAATGCTTTTAGCACTTTATTCTGCTGTGTCTGTATTTTCTAGGTGTTTTCCTTGGTTGTATCTCCCCAGATGTTTATCATGTGCTACCAATAATGCTTGGTAGGCCGTTCTTTTTCTGTCGTCTGGTAGGTAGCTGTGGATCTTGCATATTCCGGCAATCACACGTGAATTTGTTTTAATGAGTTTGTTCACGTTTGATGTCCACTGGAAGCTTTCTTGAGTTACTAGTCCTAGGTATTTTATTTCCTTCAATTGTTTAATCTGTTCTCCGTTGATCTTAATTTGCACTCCTTTGCTGGATTTGTTTTCAAACGCAAATCACTGTTTTCTGTTCGTCGAGAGTGCAAATTGTTGAAATTGAAAAGTGTGTTTGTAAAGCATAGTCAACTTCTTTTTAAGTAGTAGGCATATAGTTGGTTGGGAAAGCTGTAGAGATATAAGAGAGTCGAAAAATTGCTTGTGAGATATGATTTCTAAATCTCTCCAGTGGCTGAAATAAATATTTACACGAAACTTATTTGGTTTAAATGAAATATTCATGGATACCTCACAAGACTTTACTTCCTTGTTCTGTCCAAAGGTTTTCTACAGTCTACTTATACCCCTAAAATTACTTGAATTACGGGATATAAAGAACACGCTGTACACTTGCTTATATTCCCTGTACAGAAAAAAAAGTGCAAAATTGCAATCACTGTATTTATTGCCAGCATTATCCATACCATGATACCATGAAACCATGAAAAATATACCATGAAATAAAGTAGTAAATCAACGAACGCTCGGATATTGGCACTCTGATCTTTTGCAATGAGCATCTAATGAGCGATTTAGGATATTGTTAGAAAACCCCAAAAGTGTACATGTAATTATCAAATGAACGGGAGGGGGGTTAGAAAGTTACGACTTCTTTATTGGTTTTTTTGGTCGCTTAATGGAAAAGCACTGTATATAGATAGATTGGTAATTGGGTCTAGGGCTCTCTGGCTGTCGTCTGTAGCGCCAGGGTCAGGCTAGACTGGGCAGATGTCGTTGCACCCTGCCATACTCTAATACACCAAAGGCCCTGGGCCTGACGACTCTATCAACTTCCATTAAGGTAACAACGCATTATACTGATACGGTGGTGCCTGCAGGTCGACGAGTCGCCAACCATGACTTCAACTTAGACTTTTTGATATCCATAAAACTATAGGTTTCCTTATATACGCAATTCGTTCCAGCAATTGTCTTCCCGGGGCACATATGTAACACATATGTGTATTGATGATAAAGGCAGTCATGTGCCTGGTCACATCAGATTTGTTATCACTAAAAATAAAAGCAATACATAATAACAATACGTAACAGAAATATGCTTTTATTAAATCAACAATAATACATAATTGATAATGTGTATATGAAGTTTTCCATCCTCAATACTCGTGAAATATCAATAATTAAAACAGATGAAGTCCTGGCGAGTATTTATTTAAAATTTACAGCTATCGATTTCGTCTTTCGACATCATCAGCCTTATTTAGCAGGTCAATTTCCAAATTACTACAATACAACGCACAATATATTTTTTTAATCAAATTTTTATTATTATGTACGTCAAACACTCACCGTCAATAATCCTCAACAAGGTATTAATCTGTGAGAGTTTGTACACGAACTGGTTCCATAGACCCAAAACCTGAATAGCAATGACATGGTGCGGTAGAAGACATAAACTTGGCTTCATATAACATATTCATATAAATATCGATCATTAAAATCAGTTATTTCGTTAATTACGTTGGAGTTTTCTTTCAGATGTTTCTTAATTTTAAATATTTCATAATAATCCATCTTTGTAGATTTTTTGAGGTTTTGAAGGAGCGTAATATTTTCTCTGTGTTTTATGAGTATTTTCAATTACAACGGTTATTTTGGCGCAATTACATACGACGATACAAATGTTGTCCTTCCTTCATACAATATCAACTGAATCGTATGGGATGAAAGAATACATTCCTTGTGTACAAATAACATTGACTACAATATGAACATTTTATTAAAATATATGTAAATTTTATCGAACTTTCTAATAGTAACACTGAAAAATCCTGGCGACACCGGAAAAATCAGGGATAGTCCTGGTATCAGTCTCCGGAAACAATCCGAAAACTTACAGCAAATTTATTCTAATAGAAAATATTAGGGTACGTGTTAGTTTCCTTTGTTTTTCCAGGATACCACTAACATTTTTAACAATAGCAACGCAAAAATATCACTTGTAGATTCATCACTTTTTACTGAATATTCTCAGCTGGAACTGTATTTACCAAGTTTATGGCAGTGATGTTAAATAGCCGGGTATTTATTATCAAGGGTAAATACCCCGGGTAAACACCCGGGTATTTACCCCAAGTGGGAATTTATATGGGTATTTATAAACATGATATTGTTATTAAGAATAGCAGTAACCTTTACTAAATAACGGCTTTTCTTTTATCATAAAATCAAAAGGTATTCTCTTATCACAAAATAAAGGTTATTTTTACAAAAATAAAAACATTTTTAAAACAAAGAATCAAAATATCAGCCTCATCTGACGATATATCAACAGCAGACATTTTCTTGTCATCATCGTCCATTTAATCGTGTGAATCTTCCATATTTTCTGATTCTGTTCTCCGAGAAGATTTAGCAGAAACTTATGATTAAATGTTAAGTATGTCAAGTTAGCGGCTTTTGACGTTGTTAATCAATTTATTATTTTGCATTATTTGTAATCAAGAGTACACATATACAGAGTGTCCCATTTTTTCCCACAAAACTTCTTTCCAGATAATAAATGCCACACAAAGTAAAAAGTTTCATACGGACCGTTTTGTTTTCTGTATTCCTAAAAAAATTACAACCGTTTGAAATATTTGTAAAATAATTGCAAAACTGAATTTGAAATGATTTAACTTCTTTAGTAATTGATAAAACCAATAAGTAGGCATGAAAAAACTTTATACTCAGAATGACAATTTTTTGTAGAGAAACAAATGTATAAAAAGTTTCATATTTATTTTGTTTTCATTCATTTGTTTATTTAGTTAATAATATACGTTTTGAATTTTTTACGTAAATTTATTTAGTTTTAATTTTGTTATAAGTATTGATTGTGCTCTTTCTTAGTTTTAGTATTGTTTGGTATGTAGTTTATTGTTTATTTTTCTTTACTTAGTTAATATCTCAAGCGGCTGTAACTTGGAGTTGAGAGAACAATAATTAGGTCCATATGAAAAGTTATACTCAGAATGACATTTACTATCTAAACATGTTTCTTGCGAGAAAAAAAGTTTATCACCCTGTATAAATAGCGCTGAAATGTTGTTAAATGGTGTTTTAAGGATAGAAATGATAAATACCCAAAATTTGGGTAGTTACCCTACGTAGGGGTAAATACCCGGGTAAATACACATTTTATAAGTTCCCACCCGCCGGGTATTTACCCGGCCAACATCACTGGTTTATGGTCACTGAAAACTGACAAACATTTTGATCTTTGATTCACTTCATTACCCACTCTAATAGCCGAGATAAAAGAAGAGCAGTAAAGACAAGACGTGTCGTGATATAATACACATCAGTTGAGTATAGGCTTTATCGACTTTTTGAGGTGGACTAAAAAGCGTTGCAGTGTCAAAAAGAAATACTATTTCCGCTATTATGGAGTACTTACAGTCAACAGTTCTCTAACTCGAATCTCCAAGGGACACAAAATAAATAACGAGTTCGGGAAATTCGCGTCACAGAAACATACACAAAAAATTGCTCTTGTTTTCAGATGGGCAAAAACTTTCATCACGATTCTTTGTCTATAATATTGCTTCAGATTTTGTATAATTCCTTGATCCATTGATTGCAGGATAGGGGTTAGATTAGGAAAATATCCCAGTCTAATATTTTTTTAGTTCTCTTGTACAGTTTTGGACTTTGCGGGACACTTGTCAATAAACAGTAAATTTTTCCTCTTCTGGGCCACATACTTTTTATGGAGCTTTAATAACAACCTTTCATAAATTTCACTGGTCATCCAAGTTTTTTACTTACATTCGTAGTCCATTTAAAGTGATTTTATGCCCTTAAAACAACAGAGATTTTTGCCAATAACAAGCAATTTCCACTTTTTGGTACTACTGATTACTCAAAACCATAACGGTAATCCTCTCCTTGCTGTGTTTGCCACCAAAACATTGTAGTCCTTTAAATATGCCTAAGTGTTTTGCTGGGAAAAAATTTAAAGAAAACTCCCGTCCATCTCCTTTAAAAACCTAATTTTTATCGTACTTGCTTTTCTAAAAGTTTGTCCTTCTTTTTTAAATATGTTGACAATGTGTAAGGGGGATTCCAAAGTTTTTTCTTTTCACCCTATTGTTTGCAAAATATATTCGAGTTATGAAATTATTAGAGAAGTCGACTTAGAGACGGTATATCAAACATTGGTGATGTAGGTGAATCTGTCCCATTATTGCCCAGCAAAGTTTTCAAAGACCACCGAAATGCAATTCATTTCTTCGTTTTGCCGGTTAAACGGTTTAAACTGCATTATGATTTAAAACATTTAAAAACTTATTGCAACTCACTAATACACCACATAAATATAAAACACATTTTATAATTTTGATACATCTCATGAGAACTAGCAATTATACTAAGCATCAAGAATTTTATAACGTAGATTTTGAAAAAAAAAATGGAACACCAAAACATTTGGTACATCCCCAACGTCCTGTTCCTGGGTGCAGGGAATTAGAATCCTAGATTGCAAGATAAAACAACTGGTAATTACGCTGTAACGTAGGTTTATAACAATTTTAAGGCAACTGTCATAGTTTTACTTCAAAGTCATTCCTGTCCCAAAGCAAAAAAAAAATGTATAGAGGATAATATCAAAATCGTCAAAACTCTACAATGCCCATACACTTTCTCCATCGGCTTTAAAGATATCCTTAAATCCAACTACATCATTTGATTTCATGTAAAAGAGTTTTACAATAATGCTGCAGCCACAAATTTCATGGAGTTAAGAGTAAAAGATTAACCTGAAAATTATATGTTCGATAAATTCTTCCATAGTAACGAGAATTTCAATTATAGTTGGTGAAGGGTTATTCAATTAAACCAATGTTCTCGTTTTCTGTTGTTTATTTTCTAGACTACATGTTTCGTCTTGCGACTGAAAATTATGTTGAATTTTTCGACAATGTTCGGTTTCTCATAGTTGTTTGGGTTTTCGGGGATTTCGAGTTAGTTCCTACTTGAGCCACCAGATGTCGCGTCACTGAGGACCACGAGCAGTCATTGCAATCGGCTCTTCTTCGATCGGATCTCGTCCCCTGCTGCGGTCGCAGACCGTTGGTTGTAGACCCTACGGACAGGTGAGAGGAGGAATACGCGATGATTGGGGAGGGGCCAAGCGTATAATAACCCTCTTCTATCTGGTCGCGGTGACGTCACGATCACAATGGCTGGCCAGCAGAGGAGAGGCGATCTCTTGCGTCTCTCTTCAGAACGACCAACTGCCCGTAGGTTCCACCACTTCCACAAATGGAGTCGTTTATGGCAAGCCATCTCCATCAAGGCACGCTAAATGAAGCGTTTCCTTAGCTCTGCACTCTGCGCCGGGTGTTTCAATTAAGTTAAAAGTTTGTCCTGGTAGAGGAGATATTCTAATGGGTGGTTCGGTGGTCATCAGTTTGCTAAGAATTTGTATACTGTGGAAATAAATTGAGGAGGATTGAGGTGTTATTGGAATTTGTTGAGAATGGCTTTGCAGTAGTGCCTAAATTATCCATATGTATGGTAACTAGTTTGCGTTTGCAAGTAAATTGGTTGTATCAACGTCTTGATAGTGGATGATAATGATAAAAGGAACGTAGGTACATATTGCTTTGAGCATTTTACTAACTGGTCTTGTCGTATAAGAAGTCAAGAACGTCCAAAGTCTCCTCCCTTAGATGTCATGAAACGCCACATTGTCTTCCTCATCATTGAGTTCGTCTTCCTCATCTCGCATATCGTCTTCCTCTTCATCTGAATTCACCGACTCATTTCATTTAAATCTTTGAATTTGATTCTATTGGCTTACGTATTTTCACCGATATGGTGTGTCTGGCATATTCAAGATTGTTTCATAGGTTTACTGGAATTGTTAAACTCAGAAAGGGAAGTATACGACCAAAATTGTAAAAAAGGGCTAGAATTTGTGAGGAAAATAAATGTCTCACATATTAAATTCTCAAACTATAGGTCTTCAGTAACGACTTCTATCATTTTTAAATTTAAAATTGTCAATACGTTGCTGTCAATATATCCATTTTTTTGCTCAGCTATACACAATAGCCATTATTGTTTTAAGTATTTTGTGCCCAGAAAAGATTGGCAGATAATTTCGATAGGGATTATTCCATATGGTTCAAAGCTGGTAAATAGTAATAATAACTTTTGATACTTTTCAAAATGATAATCCTATATGATTGAATTCTTTAACTAGCCTAACATGAAAGTTTAATCTTTAAAACTTTGAACCGAAAACAATGTGAAATCCCTGGGAAGGGGTGTAGGATATGTTTCTAATATTGCGCTTAGTAATTCTGGCTCCTAGTTTGGCAGAAATGAAATACTGGTTCAAAAAGTTGTCAATAGTTGTGTCTATAGTATTTTGACATTTTTTGGCATTTTCAATATTCAATATTCAATATTAATACTATGCAGCAAAAACTATGTGACAATTTTCGATAAGTTCAAGCAACAATCTTTGTTTTCAGCCTACTAAGGGAAAATTCTAATAGGTCGCGTATCTGTTTGATGGTATATCAACGAGTGCTATATGTTCATTGACATGTGCATTTGTATTTTTGAATGTGCCTCAAATATGCTCAAATAAAAGCATGCCGCCTAACACTATAGGTACCTATCCCAAAAGTTTAATTTTCAAAAGTATGTTCAGTTCGGCTTGTATTTCTGCGTTACATTGCACACTATTAAATAGGTACCTGCTGTAAAATATATCAACACAAATAATACTTTTGGAAATTTCTTGTGGATAAAGGCTATCTCTTAAAGTGGTCGAAATTCATTATCTTAAAAGAGACATAAGATTTGTATATAGATGTTTTTTTTATTATCATGCATGGGCAACAGCCTCCAACTGCAACTGGCTCTCTAACTTGGCCTCTATAGTCAGTCTATGCCATGTTCTGCCCCTACTCATCCCACCATTGTCGTGTCTTGCGTCACATGTTTCTCATATAGGACGGTTTCAAATGGCAATACTAGAATTGTCTTTAGATCTTAGCTCTGAAGGAGAGGTAAGAAAGCTGTAGAATAACACTTGAATAAATTAGATTAGAAAAAAAATTAAATAGGCAAAGCTATTTTTAAGGGTATTCAACAACTGCAGGGTGGACAACATTTATTAGACAGCGTTAGACAGCATCACAACTTTTTTGAAAGAAACTCAATTGGTGGTATCCATGACAATATATAGTTTAATAATCGTTTGGGATGACGTTCAATACGATAAATAAAACTCTTTTCTGTTAAATCAAAATGAAATTTAATTAAATTCTTTTAAGTCGCCAAATCTATGATAATGGCTTGTTATTACAAATACGTCTACGAAACAGATGCACAGGGTTACTGTAAAAATAGGTTGTCATAGTGTCATGTACAGCTTAAATTCTTCTTCCTAAAGTTCATTTGGGAGCTCATAATTGTTGCAAATGTGAATACCTCATGTCACCCATCACAGCACACGTTAAGTCAAAACTGTAGTTGATGTGCAACATGTTTAATTAATAAAAAGAGTTTTCTATCTAATCATTCATACAAATCCTTCAATTTGAAATTCATAATAATTAGTTGCTGAATTGGCAATTTGCCATCTGCAAAATCGCTATTTTAATGGCAGTACATTTAGACAGATCGCATAATTATTTAACGTTTATGTTTGTGAATCTCATTGTTAGATATACAGAATAGCGCCATGTATATAAATTAAACTCACAAGCCCAACCAGCATAAAGGTAAGTATGGAAATATACAGGAAACCTGCATTCTTTACGAGCTTGTGAAACAATAGACGAATTGCGGACGAATATGTAAAACTACTTATCGCTGGTAGAACATGATGGAGGTGTTATCAACGATAATAGCTCGACGATTAGCTGTTTATGCTTCGTTATCGACATTCAGAATATATAATACAGTTATCTGGTATCAGCACCGTTGGTGACATTTGCTTATCTGCTTCAAGATAACACTATTTACATTTTCAACTATGGGTTTCTAAAATAAAATGCTACCGGTATCCAAAGGCGACATATCAGAGCTTTCAGGCCTTTAAACTGCTGGTTTGCGATAGCGCGTATCGCATTAGTAGATAACCCAGATATCCTTTTTCGATAATACATATAGTCACTTTGGCAAGTGCACAAAATTGGGCCGGCAGCAACCAGCAAACATGTTCTATATTCAAGACAGCTTAACAGCACCCCTACACTAAGGTATTATGATATTCAGCAATTGAGAATTTATTAAAATCATATGAGAGATCAGAAACAGTTTATCTGTTCGGTCCAATCTACGTCTTAGGGTTCCCCAATGAGGCAATTTTCGTTTCTCTACTAGGACGTTTCATTTCGATAGAAATTAGCTTGTGCATTACAAAAGTGGTAACAAAAATGGTACCACATGTTACAGTCTGTAACATGTGTTTATCTTTCAATTTCAAAGTTCAAGCTTTCATTTAAGCCTTCCTATCCTCGAATTCTATTAGATTATCGTAACTTGTGAATGATTTCAAAAAAGTGCTTTTTATATTTTTCAACATATGTGACGTTTGTTAAATTGCTCAAACACTTTTTTAACCGTTCATGTGCGAGTTCTGGTAATAAGGAAACGCCATTTCCTACTTCAAATAATTCTCACATGGACTCAATGTTCCGAGTTCAAGGTTCCACGGGATTAAAACAACGTTCTCAGATGTATCAAAATGAAGCTTGAAAAATATAAATGAGTATTACTTACATTTTTACTTACATAAAACAAATTGGTTATCTATACTTACGGGTGGTGCGTAATCTCTTGGGCATCTTACTACGGTAATACATGGAAACGATACGTAGGTACTATATTATCATAAAAAAAATCGTCCTATGCATTGAAATCTAACATAACAGACACACCTTAAATGGATACTATTATGGACCAACAAATTTTTCTGTTCGCAGAATTTAGTATTTAGTTTGTGGTGAGAATTTTCATGATGCATAATAAAATAAACACTAAGAATGAATATTTGATTAAAATAATTCATATTTCATAATAATAATTCATCAATAATCATCGGCAAAAATACTAAAAAATAAATCACTATCACTATCGCTATCAGCAGTGGCGTAACTAGGAGTCAGTGGGCCCGTGTGCGAACAGAAACAATGGGCCCCCACTTTATTTTGAAAAACCAAAAAATTTGATTTTTTAATTATGTTCATAACTTCTTTATATGTGATCCCATCAAAAATGCGTTTTGACATTATAAAGGCACTTTTTTCCCTACAATTAATTGACTTTGTCAGTTAAAAATTTTTTTCGTCAATGAATTCGTCAGAAACAGTCGAAACTTTTGTTTTGTTATGGACGCCATATTGGTTTTATACATGTTTGGATTCATCTTTTCTTTCTGAGTAATTTGGTATGCCACATGCCATATTTTGATTACAATAAGATAACTGAAAAGATAACTAAAAATTTAAGGCTGAAAATTGTACACTTCGAGAATTGTTGAAAATCGCATGGTGCCATGGAAGACGTTTTGTGAAATAATGTGATATCTACCCATCTTTAGCCATTTGTTGAAAAAAATGGTGAAAACCTAGAGTTTATAAAAAATATAATGGTCCGATGAAACATATTTTTCTAACTGCGGTATTTTTAACTGAAACGCACTGTGCCCGCAAAAGATAAAACCTTTTTGTACAGCGCCGTAATCGGGTGCCTCCGTAAACATGGCGACATTTTTAATAGTATATTATTCTATGAGCAAGTAATGTTAGCAATTTCTCACGAGAACGAAGTTTGCAGCACGAGCCGTAGGCGAGTGCTGCAAAGCGTTCGAGTGAGAAATTCCCATTACTTGCGAATGGAATACTATACTTTTTCTACGACCATGCAACGAAATTTTATAAATTAATTTTTGTGCATACAGGGACAGCTGTATGTCACTATGACGGTTTACAGGATTCTGATAGATTAAAATTGTTTGGTGCGCCTTGTCACTTAGCGACGTTGTCAATGCCTTGACAATGTCGCTAAGCAGTGTATCAACAATTTGGAAATGAAAAATCCAGAGCTGTGATTGGTTCTAAAGCCGTGAGGAATGAAATATTTCTCACTACTGGCGGGGTATGAGGAGCCAGGAATGAAATATTTGTCATGTGTGTGGGGAATGGTTAGTATTACTTATCATAAATTGCCATGATAATGAATGCATTCGTCAATAGGAGTAGAAAAAAGCTTTATTTAGTCAGTTAAAATGTTGTTACTTTTTTATGTTGTGTAGTTAGTGCAAATAAATACATTCCAAAAGTTTACTGTAACTTGATTCTGGGCACATAAATACTCAGATAAGTTTTTCATGACACCATGCGATTTTCAGATATTAAGGAAAAACTCCAATTCTGTCGGCTTGTTGTGTTGTAAATACGGCAAGTGGCATACCAAATTACTCAGAAAAAAATTCTGAATCCATGTATAAAACCAATATGGCTTCCATAAGAAAAACTAAAGTCTCGTTTGTTTCTGACGAATTCAGTGGCGAAAAATTTTAAACTCACATATTCAAATTGTAGGGTAAAGTGCCTTTATAATGTTAAAACGCTTTTTTGAAGGGATTACAAATAAAGAAGTTATGACCATAAATAAAAACTGAATTTTTTTGGTTTTTTCAAAATAGCTTGGAAAGCAGTCTTGAAAGTTATTTTCTCTATTGTTAGAATTAAAAGTTTTTCGTTTGTGTTTGTAGATCTTAATAAACTTGTATTATTACTAATATTTTTTGTTCTTTATGTAACAATAAATATATGGTATCGAGTTTAGATTGGTGTCCGTGGAGGCCTGCGTACCTACTTTTTGAACTGCTCAGATCTCTTTTTTTAGCCCGAAATCGTATTCCGTGCTCAGAGGGGCTATCAGTTAATTTTTAGAACAATTATGAGAAATGCCAAGATATCGTCCACTTAAAAGTAAAAGTCACTAACTATAATTTTTACAATTTATTGAAACAGGAATTAATAGTAGCCATATGCTTATAAATGTGAATCTTATACGAGGAGGCGATGACTAAGTGTTCTAAATTGTCTAAAATCCATTAAAACTCTAAAAAATTACATTATATATACTGGTATTCCTTCTTAAAGTCAGGTTTTCGTAATTATTAGATTTTAGTTAGTGACCTTACCTTTAAGCCGATGATCTCATTTTTTTTTCGCGAGACCTCCCAAACATCCGGCCAGCTCCAATGGGCCCCCTGGCTCGTCGGCCCGTGTGCGCCGCACACCTCGCACGCCAGCTATTTACGCCACTGGCTATCAGTATTAATAGCAATAGTGGTTCTAGAATTTTGTCGACGATTACAACTAACGTCATTGTTTCTTCCTCCTTTATAATAATCATGACAATTTTTCCAATTTGTGCTGCTCGTTACTTTTTAACAAAAGGGGTTTGATATCCATCAATTTATATGCGGAATTTTTAGCAACTTCTTCGTTTTTAATTTTCGTGACATAATTGCTGGGGCTGATATCCGTATGAAGCCATGCTCCTTCGTGTATGTATCACAACCAAGCTCCGGTTTTTATAATATAACCGTATTCACTTGCAATTAATTTGCTTCATCAGATTATAGTGTGATAAAAGTCGACAGCTTCGGAAGGTCTAGACTCCATTTTTATTAAAATTTTCTGAATAGATTTGTTTACAAAATCATGTTATTTTGATTGGTATTTTAAAGACTGTTTAAAGTTCTAAAAGGTACCTACTGCTGATTTGAACTGAACTGAAGATAACAAGTGCACGGCACAAGTCAATGCAAAACGTTTTGAATATTTTTTACATACTACAGTGTACTACTACGATGTAAAACAGCCTGGGATCCAGCCAATCACAAGCGAGGACATCCTAGTAACAAATTTGAATAACCCTCCTACTTTTTAAATAGAATATACCGTTTCTCATCGAACTAGTTAGAATTTATTTTCTGCCTACCTAGAGAATTTAACACGACCTCACAGAATTCGGATATCAAAAAGAGTAGTTTCTTCACTACATATTTAAAAAATTTGATGTGGCCAGGCACATGACTTTATCATACAATATATAAAATAATAGTTTAGCTGCATGAGATTCTATTTGATGGAGATCGGCTATGTCTGCATTTAAATAAAACTAGTAGAACTAGACAGATATGTCGATTAAAGCTGCGTTCGGATATTGTATTGCGTTGATATTGATATTACGTGTTATTGGGCGTAAAAACTGTAACGGTGTACAATATCCGAACGCAGCTTATATTGACAGCAGGTATTGTCAAAACATTAGCCTTTGGCACTACCTACTGTCATTAGAATCAAAATATCTGTCATATCCTGGCTACTAGTTTTAATACAGTACGACCCATCTCGATGAAATAGAATAGTCATAAAGTATTCACAATTTCCTCTACTTTCATTTATTATTTAACTATTTCGCCAAAATTCTAGAAATGGCAGCCTATTTGTAACATCTTTCAAAAATGCTAAACCTCCAGTTCCTTTGGACCCTTTTTAACAGAAAGCTTTTCAGCTCTAAGTTTGGTTATGAAACTTCTAAATATTAAGTTTCGTCCCGATATCTTTACTAGTTTGTCCGGAATCGTCGCCACAAAAAGCTGGTACACACATACACACAGACCTTGGTCAAAAATGATCAGGGGACCCAAAAAGACCTATTTCCTTAAAACGTGACCTGACAGAGTTCTATAAGTAGACTGAAACGAAAGGTTCATCCGTGAACTTCTAGCTTCAAGCTTAAACTTTCAAGAGACAAACCAGTGAGAATTCTGTAATTCGTCAAAAACGGGACCAACGCTAATGTCTAGAAAACCCATTCTGCATCACATGGTTGCCAGATGGCGTTTCATTACATTGGAGCATTACTTTTATGAAAGTATTAAAAAGGACAAAGGAGATTTTTTGGCTCTTTTTGAGTACATAATTTTAAGGTACGCCCACATTTCATTAAAACCCATTTTTCTTCTCTACTAAACGTTGTATTTTATGATGAGAACAGAAGAAGTTGATTGTCCACACCAAAAGAAAAATGTAAGAACAAAAAAGACGATGAGTACCAATAATTCAAGTATTTATGTAGAGATGATGTCTCCTATTAACGTCATGTGTGACAATTTTACTTATTTGATCTCTGATGTCTGTTGGTTTTAAAGTTGTACTTTCAATGAAAATTAACAAACTTGTAGTGTCCATAACTACGGGATTCAGCTTAAAGTCGACTTCGAACGACTGGGGTGATATCAGCACCGACCAGATATTTTTGCTATGAAACCCCATAGAGTTGGGGTTGAAGTTGTCAGAAAATATAGTGGCATATCTATATACAGTAACTATCTAAACACTATAACACGTCTAAAAGCCGATAGTATATATTTTACTTTACAATCAAGAAAAAGGAATAAAATCAATGCATTTTAGGCCATCATGGAAATATCCTACCACAAATTACTCACAAACGAGCTAATGGAAGAGAGGTCCTCTGGGGCAATTTTCGTTCGCCGTTGACATCAATCGTGGCAGGGTCACGATGCAGCTTGTTGAACGGTACGACGAGGTCTCGGCGATGTAGACACGTATGTGTAGAAAGGGGCCGTCTGGTTAGGAGCGCCATAAACAAATTGATAAGGCTGGTCAGTCAGTACAACGACTGGTTAAGTGCTACGGCGGAGTTCCTGGAACCGCGGTTCTGGCCCAGGCCAGCCCCAGGTCGCCGCGGCTATATGCATGCTCTCTATAAGCCCGCCAACTTGCTCTCGACTCGCTCGATCAAAATAGAAGAATACGACGACGACTTTCGAATGGTAGGAAAAGGGAAGAAAAAGAACCGGGGCGCCCGGTTGTTTTCCAGCGTGCTTCGCATTCCATTTACTTGTGGACACGAGTACGGTTGTTTTGCCTCGGTGGAATTGAGCGGATATGCTCGAGATCGGCTTGGAATTAGAGTTCTTCTTATTGTTCCATCTGGGGTAATATCAGATGTAGTTGGGTGAATTTAATGATTCTACATCTGGTTTTAGAAGATTATTACTTCGGTCAAAATGGCGTTCAAGATGAAGTAAGCCTTCGAAGAAACGATTTCTTCATTTGTATGAAAAATTTTAAAACTAATCAAGAATGAACTGTAGTAATAAAACAACTACTTGGTACTGACGGCTGCTGGAATTAAGAATTTGAGAATTTGATTTTTTGCCAATTAGATTAGTGGTCTTGCCTTCTGGTGCTATCACCAGAGGTGTCGGCTCACGCAGGACCAGGGTAAAAATAATCTCTTAGGCCATTCTCTGTTACCTGCAATGTCAAAAATCAAATCAAACAACGACCTTGGAATAAACCCTAAATTACTCAATACTAAATCATTTTATTTCAAACACCGAAACCATCCAATACTAAATCATAAATAGACAAATAACAAGTACCTACCTAAGGTAAATATAAAATAGATTAAATTTAAGACAAGGACAATAAATAATCTTTTTTACCTGAATTTCATTTTAGTGCTATAGCAAAAATTCTTAGAATAAAAATCTTTGATAAAAATAAAAACTTTTTTAGTATCCTATTTCACTGTATTTATAACAAAAGTACCCTTACAGAAAGTTGTAGAACATTTTTTTGCGTGGTCGCTAAAGTTTGTCTCTTTTGACTGGGCTATTATTAGTACATTTCAAAATAAAAAGAACTCTGTCCTAGAAAGAAGTGTCTATAGATAATACATTGTTACATTGAGCAAAAGATTATTATTATTATTATTATCAGAGAGGTGGTCCCTGTCACACAACCCGCACTGCGGTCAGTAGTCCTTTTGTGCCCTCAAGAGTTTTAGCACTGTCCTTTTGATTAAGTCCAGGATTTTTCTGGGGTCAGTTCTTCGTATCTCATCTGGGTTCACCTTCTGTTGCCCACGATATGTTTATCTATCATTAACGAAGGTCTCGCAGAGGCATAGAAGATGTATTGGAGTTTCTTCCTCCTCTCCGCAGCCCCTGCATAAAGGGTCTTCGGTCAGTCCCATCCTGTGGAGGTGTCGGTTAACTGGGCAATGTCCTGTTACCACTCCCGTCCACAGTCTGATTTCAGCTTTGCTCATCTTGAGCGTATCCTCTGCCAATTTGGCCGAAGGTCTTCCATGTAAGTACCTTGAGTGGGACTGTCGTGGATGGTCCCTCCAGTGTTTTCATGCCACTGGCGTAGCAGGCGTTTTATTTCCCTCTTGCCTGTGTCTATTGATAGGCCAACAAGTGGTTCGGGCCCAATGAGAGGTATCAGGGACCCGGCTTTTGCGAGTTTGTTGGCCCTCTCATTCCCTTGTATACCGGAGTGTGAATTGGTGCCCATACCAGTTTCAGGGTGTTTGTCTCTCCCAGCTTGTTCAGTGCTCGGATACAGTCTAGGACAAGCCCAGTTTCGCATGGCGTTAGCGCTTTCAGCGCTGCTTGGCTATCGGTTACTATACAGATTCTATTGCGTTGCAAGGCCCTCTTTGTAAGTTTGATTGCGCATACTGTGATGCTGTATACTTCAGCTTGGAATATGTTCACCTGTGTTCCTAGGCCTATGGATAGGCCTGTGCGGAATATACCGGTCCAATATATCCCCGCGCCCGTACTTATTTTCACCCCTCTGTATAGTAGACTAGGCCATTCAGTTTGACGCTGCTCAGTTCCCATTGCTCCCTACGGGGTATAATCACCTGGTAGGTCTTCTCTATGGTGTGCGTTTTATTTATCCTGTCACAAACCATACATAGAGTTTGATTCCTGTCGATCTCTAAAAAGATTGACGCATGCCTGGTTCTATAGGCTTCCGCGCTGGAGTGGGGTGTTGTTTGAGTAAAAGATAAATAGAGGTATAATAAATAAAATATATTAATTTAAATGTGTGAGCTGTTTTACAGCTCCAAAACCATCCAGTATGCACTGAGTAATTTTCGTTATTTCCAAGATATTAACTTTGGATTGGTAAGTGAGATCCAAAAATCTTATATCCGTCTGAATAGCACCTACAACCAGACACTGGGCAATACATTCAAAACCCTAGATGTGATAGATTGTTTTGGAAAGGTTATTAGTATTACAGTCTCTGCGATTGATCGGAGAATTCTTGTGTGATTTATTTTACTATCTGAAGAGTTTCGTGATTTACTTCTAGCAGTTAATCGCAGATTTTTTATTTCATCATACGCAGTATGACGAATTATTGTAATCGTGCCGAAAAGAAAATTGAGATTTTAGCGGAAATAGGGTTTTTTGGGTACCCTGATCATTTTTGACAAAGGAGACGATTCCGGACAAACTACTAAAGGTATCGGGACGAAACTTCATATTTAGCAGTTTTATGGCCAAACTTAGAACTGAAAAGCTTTTGGTTCAAAAAGGTCCAAAGGAACTGGCTGTTTTCTCTAAGCATTTTCCAGGGATTTTGGAAATGAGCCGCCATTTCTGTTATTTCGTCAAAATAGTTAAATAATAAATTAAAGTAGAGGAAATTTTGTACAATTTATGTCTATAAAATTTTTTGGTAAAATTAATAAGCTGCAGGAGCAAATTCTATTCGAAATCGTGTCTGCATTAATAGTAGGTAGCCAGGATATTTTGGAACTTTTGACAGTATTCAGAACGTCAGCGGTTGCGAAACGTCAATTCCACATGCAAATATATGGAGAATGCGATGAGGAGGAGAAACAAGGGCGCACGTACGCTATGTGAAACAATATTGGAACATCTTGGTGTTCACAAAGTCAATGTGTATTTCAAGTGCGGATAGCAATGTTGTTATGTTTTCGCGAACAAATGCAAGAAAGATTGTTAGACGGTATGTTAACCTTAAAACTTATTTGGAATATTGCGCATAATTCTTTATGATCTTATGTAGTTAGCACTGAAGACGTGGTAATACTAGAAGCCAATATAACATATTAATCATCAGAATCAACAACCTTTTTACTTTATCATACGTGGCGAAATTGTTTTTAGATTTTAGCGGAAATATGTCCTATTGGATTCCCTAAATATTTTTGAGCCGCTATTTCTGGAATTTCGTGGAAATAGTTAAATAATACATGTAGAGGAAATTCTGAATAACTATGAATGACTCTGAATGACTATGACATTTTTTGGTAAAATAAATAGTTTAGCCGCATGAGAAAATTCTATTTCATCGAGATCACTCGTACTGCATTAAAACACTATAGAATTAAAACTAGTTAGCCAGGATTTGTCAGATGTTGTGATTCTAAAGACAGTAGGTAGTGTCAAATGCTGATGTATTGACACTACATACTGTAAATATAATCAAAATATCTATCTAGTTCTAGTAGTTTTATTTTAATGCAGACGTGGCCGATCTCGATTAAATAGATCTCATGCAGCAAAACTATTAATACTATTAAGTGTAAAGCAAAAAGGAAAACAAAACAAAATACATGAACCTTGAGCAGCCTAAACAAAACGGCGGTTATTTTACAGATCATTTCTTTCCAGGTGTGTTGCTCTTCTACAAAAGTCCTAACCAAGCAGTTAATCCATAGGCAAAAAAAACAAAACCACGTCCTGTTACCAATTACATCACCGGTAGTATTTTAAAGACGACTTAGAATTGACAGCGTTGTCCGACTTAATCCCACCAGAGCGCACTGCAATCACCTCAATTCACCTCGGTTAATTGCTAATAACTTCGCATAAATCATCGTATCATTTTAATTCGCTAAAAGCATTTCAAAGCGACGACCAAAAACAATACGTTATCCGCGTCGACACGAAAATTTATTCAGCTTATGTTACGCGTCGCTCACCGCTTGATTTATGTCGCATTTACCGGCTGACTTTACGCAAGCCGCAAGCCTCTCTCCCTGACCGGCGCGTACCACGAAAGCATTAAATCCATCCGTGCAATTAGTGTCGATACGTCCGATTACGTAGTAATGGAAATTAAGGATAGATGGCGCCCAACGTAGGCACCTGTTACCCTACGGCGCTCGCAGGGCAGCCAACAAAAGAGCGCACTATCGCTAATGTGTTTATCTTTTTGAGATAAGTGCGATTTTTTCTCGTCCTAGCATGGCGCAAGGTGTTACAAAGGGCGCACATGCCCTTACTTCTTTGCTAATGAATCAGGAGATAAGATTAGGAGAATGCTGAATATGAATTTCACCCCCTATGCCGAAAAGGGATTTTGTACGAAAAGGAAAGAATAAGGCTTCACGATGTCAGTGTGAAGACAGACGGACACATTGACAAGAATAACCGATGGGTTGTCCATTTCCGACGTATAATTTATTACACATTTATTTTATTTTATTCAATACTAAATATAATTAAATTTGTAAATGTTTTGAATCAGTATCACCAAATTCTGTACAAAATAACGGATCCATAATCAGTAAAGAATTCAGCTTTAATGCATACTTCGGTGTAAATACAAAAATGTGTGACAACCACAATAAGTTTTGCTATGCCTGTGCATTGTTTGTGGACCAGCAACATCGGTTACAATTAGTAGGTAAACAATAAATGAGTGCTTGAGGCATTCAACAATTCTCTTGCTGCAAGTTGCTGGTATTAACCAGAATACGTGTGTGTACTTTGTTCGTGAACATTGAAGGGCCTTTTCTACTCCGATGATATGGCATCCTTAAACTTACCATAAGGTGGAGTATTGCTATTTTTGTAAAACTAACGTTAAAGGCCATCATTTTAAAACGCGTACATGCATCAAGAATGCTGATGTTTTGACTGTAACGAAACCTTGATGATAGGGTTGAGCAACCTGCTGCTGAAGCTGAATAATCTAATAAATTTGAGAATCAGAATCAATAAATTTCTCAGATGTAATCAAAGTGGCGACAACGCAAATGGTGTAAAAATCAATATATTAGAAAATAGCGCCTTTTCTGTAAATGTTGTTTTTGAGCTATATTTTGAAAATTACTCATTTATAATGAAAGTTTCGTCGAAGGTTTGTGTTCCCTGATTGGGGTGCTTGTCGTTCGCTTCTGTTTGGTGTGCTGATCTCTATCTGGATATATTGTGGAGCATCTCACCGGTGTTTTGCTACGTCATAACCTCTAACTGGCTCGACCACATGCTCTTCTTGTTGCTCTGTTTGCTGGAATCTTCTGCAACGGACACGTAGATGTCGACGTGCACAGCATGTAACCGGCCTTTCAACGGAACTCAGACTATTGCTGTCTGCAATGTCTGCAACAACATATTCAATGCCACCGTGAGCTGTGCTGGTGTGACAGCCTCGGATATAAAGTGCTCCAGTTGAAGCAATCCAAACCTGTTATGGTTTATAAATGTCGTGACTGCCATACGGGTGGTAAAAACTCATCTGTTCATGAAGCAGTTATGCTATTCAAGGAAAGCGTTGAGCTGTTCATGTATGCCACAAGCGGTACAATTGAATAACTACGGAAAGAAGTCCATGACACCAAGCAACAGATAACCGATCTCCTAACTGAGACAATCCCACTGCTGGTAAGCGACATATCTTCATTTAAAAGGTCGGTAGAGTCTCATCTCTGAAATACTGATGTTATTGCAAGGTGTGCCGACCAAATCAGGTTGGTGGCTGAGGATCTGGTGAATCTGGGATCAGGATCTGGCGCATCATCAGATATAGTTGCGGAGTCAGTAATCCGGGAATTGAACGATAGGCAGCGTAGAAAGATAAACGTTCTTGTATATAACGTCCCTGATGCAGACAACTCACCCGATGACAGCAGCAGAGTGAATGAGTGCTTTGGCCCCCCGGAAATTGTGTGTAATATCAAACATCTTGGAAGGTTTATCCATAACAAAAATAGACCCATACTCGTTGAAATGAAGAACCGGGATGACACCGTGACTGTTCTGAGAAATTGGCGGTCCCTCCCTTCGGAGTCAAGTTTTCACCGGACCATACCATCCAACAGTGAAACCTTTTCAATAAATTGAAATCTGAGGTCTCTGACCACAACGCAAAGAATGCGGGGGCCGTAAGGTTTTTGGGTAGCACCCACACTGTGATATCTAAATCAGGAGTTCCTAAACAAAACAAAAAATGGAGATTCCCCGAATTAAAGCGGGGAAATCTTATCTTTTATTATCAAACGTGAACAGCATTCGTACAAAGCTTGATCATGTGAGAAATAATTTGCAACTTTTGAATCCAACTCCCGATGTCATCCTGCTCTCCGAAACTTGTCTGCATCAGATCATACGGGATTCCAAACTCGAGTTGGTTGGTTAAAATATCTTCCGCACTGATCGGGAGGATGTCTTAAATAGGCGTTGCTACGGTGGTGTTCTTATTGCCGTTGACAAGTTGTCATATCATGCTCTTTAAACTCGTCAAAATTGTTGATCGGAGTATCTTATCTTCCTTCCCGTTCCAGACAAAATGGCGGTAAATATGCAATAACCCAAAAACGTCTCAACCAGCCTGACTACTGATTTTTACTTTTTCTGCTGGGAAATGGCACCGACTTTTGACGGTCCTAGTATATCTCTGTTTATTACTTTTTGTTCCTGAAGTTTTCTTGTGGTGGTTCCCATCTTCGACAACCCGCCAGGAATCGGTCGCAAAAGTTAATTAACCGATAGGACTGGCCTGAAAGAAGGTAATAAATACATCGGTAGCCCGGCAGGGGGCCTACTATTGTGTCGATTGTGTCAATTAATTTATTATTTTTTAATTTTAAAAAAGATTATAAATACGGCCTTAGAGGTCCAGTAAAAATGCTGATAGAATGATACCTCACCGGAAGAACTCACACTTGCAAATTAACTGATGCAAATCAGAAAACAGTTTTTCTGATGCTTTGCAAATTGGCACTGGGGTCCCCCAAGGTAGTATATTTGGATCACTTCTTTTTATCATTTACCATAATGATATTTTTTTGTTACCTACTACTGGAAAAATTATATGTTACGCAGATGATACCAACCCGGCAGGGGGCCTACTATTGTGTCGATTGTGTCAATTAATTTATTACTTTTTAATTTTAAAAAAGATTATAAATACGGCCTTAGAGGTCCAGTAAAAATGCTGATAGAATGATACCTCACCGGAAGAACTCACACTTGCAAATTAACTGATGCAAATCAGAAAACAGTTTTTCTGATGCTTTGCAAATTGGCACTGGGGTCCCCCAAGGTAGTATATTTGGATCACTTCTTTTTATCATTTACCATAATGATATTTTTTTGTTACCTACTACTGGAAAAATTATATGTTACGCAGATGATACCACTGTCGTGAATAATTCAAATTCTATTGCTGATCTCTTGCACAGGTCCGGCATACATATTTTCCAACACAACCACCAACACCGCTGAAATTAAGTATGACGAGGTACGAATACACAGAAGCAATTGTTCTATTCTGATGGGTTTAATTATTGATGATCAGCTGTCATATAAACAACATATAGATCAACTGTGCATAAAAATTTATAACAATATTTATGGGCTTCGAATATTGTCGAAGAATACAAATAAAAATATAGCAAGAACATTTTATTTTTCAAATGTTTACAGTTATTTAAGGTACGGTATAATCTTTTGGGGGTCAGTAAAGTATGCTGAGTGGGCTTTTATTGCCCAGAAGCGTGCCCTTCGTACACTGCGAGGAATGAGTTACAGCGATTCTTGTCGCACTTTGTTTAGAGAAGAAGGCATGTTAACAGTTCCCGCCATCTATTCCATTACGAGAGTATTTCTTTCCTTCTTAAGAATCCTCAATATTTCCGTGAATACTGGAGTGAAACCCTTTACAATTGCAAGCATGGTCAGGATTATATACTTCCTAGGCATAGATTATCGAAGTATGAGCGGGGTGCAGTTTATTCTTGTATGAAATTTTGGAATAATGTTCCCTCTCTTATTAAAAAACTCAGCAATACACGTGCAATGCGTACTGCACTCTTTTCGTACGTGTGTACGTTAAAACCATATAGGTTGGCGATTTTTTTAAAATTTGTGTTTATTCTGATTGTACCTTACGGATTTGCATATTTTTTTCTGTGACACTATTGCTAGCTTGATGGCTGAACTATTGTATAATTTAACACAACCTATGAGTAAAAGGACTTTATCATTATTATTAACATTATATTATTGTGCTCCAGGACCTGGTGTTACAGCTTTTATTTTAATTTCTGAAGTATCCTCTTGAGGAATGCTTCGAATCTAACACCCATACAAAGTTGGCGTGAGCTTCGGGGATCTGCGTTCTCAGATCACATTTGACGGCCCACAACACCTGGTACAAGTTCTGTCTTTAATTTCTGAAGCATCTTCTTCGGGAATGCTTCAAATCCTTTAGGACGAGTCCGAAAGTAGCGCATTCGTCAGGGATTACCGTCCTAAGACCACACTCAGCGGTCCACCGGCCCTGATGCCAATTTTTTTATTTTAAGTTTAGTCGTTCTTGATCTTATCGTCAACGGCATCCCATGAGGTGGCAATATTAAGCATTAATTTTTTAAGTTCATCATTTTGGCACTTACTGACTATCCATCTGGCCCACCCAGTCTTAACTTAGGAGTAGGTTATAAGGTAGTTTCTTATTTTCTTTCTCCCGAAGTCTCTCCAGTTCCAGAAATGGTAAAATCCAATGTATTCACTATCAATATATGGGCCATAGTGCATAATAAATATTATTCTTTTACTAGTATTGTTTCTTTCACTCACAACACATTTGTACGGTATTGTAGAGGCAAGTGTTCCTCCGCGTTTAGGTATATTCGAAAAGTTAACAGTGAAGATAAAGCAAAAGAGCAAACATTATTTCCTCACTAAGTGAGCTAAGTAGCTCATTATCGACAAGAGAAGACGCACGCCCAAGTAAAAATTACTGTCTTTTTCTGTCGACCAGATACAGAAAACGCTGTACTTAAATGCGTGGGTCCGTTGCTTGTCGATAACATATCAAAAGCGCTTATCGTTTGAAACTATGCCGAGTGACATTAATTGTTTAGATATCGTAATCTCGCTTCCTCTATCCACATTGGAGTTAACTTTGCTTTTCCCGCACACATACTTACGTTATACATATCCACATACAGGCGATCGCAATTTTTTCCGTATCTTCTCTAGAGAAACACCTCTATATACTAGAAAAAGAATGCGGATACGGGATTGAAGTGAAACAGTGGAACAGTTACGTGTAGATTAGGTAAAACGAAAACACGTCACTTCTGGTACGAACTTTAGTGTAGACGCATAAATTTCGTGTGGTGATAGATATTTATGTCTGCGGCATTTGTTTTGGTGTGAGGGGCGACGAAGGAAGACGTTGGGGTTGCGGCAGCATGCTGGAATGTAGGTGAGGTCGTATTTCAAATGTTTAGTTGACGGGGAGTGCGCTGAAATATTGCCACAGGGGTTGCAAATGAGATGGGAGGTGTTGAATTCATTCTCAATTAAGGGTTTAGTGATGGTTGCTGTGAGCACCTTTATTAACACAACACTAACTAAATTTAGAACTCTAATTATACCGGTATCCTTTTCTCCTGAGTTGAGCAATTATATCTGAAAAGAAAACTAACATATAAACACATAAAACAAGTACAAGTCCAACAAAATAAAGTTCTAACAACTCTTTGCAACTTAGACAGACTGACACCCACTAAAGATGTTCACAAACTCACAGAAGAACTCGACATTCGACACAAAATAGTATACACAAAATAAAACAAGGAACGATAAAAATAAATATCAAAATAGAAACAAACAACGAATACCATGATTAGCCCATAGGAACTCGCACACACATTCGAACAGAAAAGTAGGTACTGAAGACAGCAACTCAAGCAGACCCTTCTCACAGACACTTTTATATAAATACAACTGATTACCTGTATTTACGTTAACGTTACTAGTACATAATATATATGTAGTGATAGGTAGTTGATGTTTAATTTGATTATTTTATGTTTTTAAGATTAACTAATTTATGAATAATAGAAAGTCAATAAATGTTAATAATTGAGCAAAAGGGTATTATATAGCAAAAATTCTTTAATCAAATGACATAGGTACCTTTTGAAACATTCATATTCATATGCAAATATATGCAACGGAACTTTAGGAATTGCAAAAGATATTATCTACTAATTTAATTACATTGATTATTCAATAAAATAATCATTTTGCAACTATCAAAATTTAACTCAACCAACAATTTATTTAGTTACAAAAATATTATTTTATTCAAAATAATCATGGTTTGTACGAAAGTAATATCGTTTCGTATAATATACACATGTATATTTAATATAAATTTGTCAAACTGAACGCAACATTCTTTGATAATGTGTAGATAAAGTCCTGCAGTTTGTTTGGGAAGCAATATCAGAATTATTATTGTTTAGAATAAATCATTCCATTACAGGATAGATTTGATAGCTGTAGTAATTTTGCATTTTTCAGATGTAATTAACAATGCATGAGTGAATGTGCGACAATTTCATCAAGGACGGCATCAAAGTTGCTTGAAGCAAAACTTGAAAAGGTACAAATCTAAATAAACGACAATTTCACGTGATTTAAATATATTTTTTTTAATATCTACCTTTTCAGTTTTTGTCCTAGTAAGTATGACATTACATAAGGTTGCCCCGCACGCCAAAAACTCGATTTTTTATTTTTTTTAATGTTTTCGGCATGGTAGAATTCTCCAATAGGGCTGAAATAAATGTTGAAACGGACAGTAAAAAATAAATTTTTAATAAGCATTCTTACTTTGAATATGTTTTCCTTTAGTCATGTGATAAATTTCTTCCATTGGGCAAATACACTATTTATTATTATTATTTTAAGACGCGCAACACATGCTTTTTTATAAAATGTTATTTCAGCCTACTTAGAGCATTTCTACCTGTTCTGTTTTTTTAAACTTTTTTCACAAATGTGATAGTGATAGAATTATTTATAAAGCCACAAATAAAAGATTGAACCTTGAAGTTGTAAATTCGTTGTATTACTGTCAAACGTGGAAATAAAAGTAAACCGCACCCGGTTAAACGAAAACTATGCTATACCATTTAAGAGTATCATGTCACATGGGGTTTCATAGGTTTAATTTTCAAGATTTCACTTTAGATCACTTAAAGAATTCTATCACATCATATTAAAAAATCTGATGTGGTCAGGCACATGACTTTATCATACAATATATAAAATTAATAGTGTAGAGATTCATGCATGAGATTCTATTTGATCGAGGTCGATCGTGTCTGCATTAAAATAAAGCAAGTTAGCCAGGATTTGACAGATGTATCATATAAATACAAAATGATATAAAGAATGTTGGTAACAGCAGGCTGTTTCAACACTAGCGTTGCAACACATATCGCTATCTCATCCGACGTAGTGCCACTGGACACACTACGCATGAGTCAAGTTCGTGGATTCGATTGGCTGGATTGGATCCATAGGCTGCTACATCTATGGGCTGTCAGTGGTTTTGGCGTTAGTGAGCTGCCACATGTATAAGATTATCTATGGTCTGTCACTGGTTTGGCGTTAGTGATGCCGAATATTACCGGCTAACGGCCGCGGTAATATCGACCGCGCACTTTAAGCTACAATAGCGCCATCCGTCGACGGTCCTAATAACTACTGGCCACGCATGCGCAGTTTGATTCCGGGACCTCATCGATAGACAAATTATGTATCTCCGTCTCACATTCTTGGAACCGAGACTATACTTTGGCGCTATAGGACAAGCTCCGTATAATCCCTAATACGCTTCTAAATTTGAACTTTCGTCCCGATACTTCCGTTTTTTCGGAATCGTCGCCACAAAAATCCTTTACACACACAGACAGACATACATACACACACACAGACATTTTTTGTACCTTGGTCAAAAATGATCACGGGAAACAAAAAGACCTATTTCCGCTAAAATCTCATTTTTTTCGGCACGGTTACAAACTTTACTATACTGCGTATATATTATATATTATAAAGTAAAAAGAAATGCAGAAAATATCCCATATTATTATATTTTATATTCTCCAAAAAAGTTACCCGTTCAGAAAGAGTTCACCTTTAACTTTGAAGCTCTGAAGAGAAAAGACTATATGATCGGCATATACTTGTTTTACAATTTAAAGTTCATGTTCAATTTTAGAAGATTTAATTAAGCACTTTGCATTATTTGTTTTATGGTGAAAACCAAACGGCGTATGTTTTACACTTTGATATCATTACCAAACTGATAATATAGAACACCAGATTTATAATCAACGCAAATTTTTGGGACACAATAAAGTTCCAAAAATATTGGCCGGTGTTTAAGCGTGCCAACCCAGTCCAACCCAAAACGCCGGTCTTGTAGTTTTTAAAGTTGGCAACGCTACTCACATATTATAAAAGATTTTAATATAATCAAAAAATGCTACTGAAATGTAGAAACTGTATACCATGCGACACCACACAATTTCTCATAAAATTTCAGATTGCTCAATCTATCTCGTATGCCAATGACAATAACTTACAGTCTCAATTCATTGCTCATGTACTCGGCTACCGAATTTCACTTTCTGTTACAATTAATTCACTTTATCTTGACAATAGTCCAACTGATTTTTTAAATAACGCTCTATGATAAATTGACATAGCAGACCAACAGAAATGATAAATTACAACCAACGCTCATGGTGTCTACATGTTCCCCTAGTTCCAGTTCGTTGACTCCAGCATTATAATATAGGCTGCCAAATCGAAGAAACAATAGATTGGTGACGCATTACGCCAATGTTTAATTGCTCTTACGTGTTTAGCGATCAAAACCGTGGAGATTAAGTTGTTTGCGTATGGAGAAATTGAAAGGAAAGCGCCGTGATTGCCGAGATAATCAATTACGTCAGGAAGAACTAAATAGACTGTAGATGTCGCTTGCGTAGCGTGTTTCGTGGAGAGTTTCTGTCAAACAAGGTGGTAAATTAGGTGTGTAGTCGTTAAGGTTTTAAATATTTCTACCGAAGGAGTAGGTATAGGGTGCGCTAGTGTGGATTTCAGTTACATCATTACGATGACGCCAAGGGAAAATAAAAATTGGAAAAGTAAAGTTTAACCAAATAAAATCATTCTTTTTGCACTTGCTATTGAAATTAGTTGTTAATTATATCGAAGCCTTTGGTTGTCGTAAAATTATTACACCATTTGTATATTGGTTTAGATAGTCTAAGTAACTTCCTTAGGTTTGAGAATATTGAAAGCTTAAATGGCTAAAATATGCCTACTAAAACGATACTTTTTATCTTAAAAGGAAAATCACACTATTTAGGCAGTGCATTGTGGGTGGCCAGTGCGTTTTAATGTGTTTACTGTTCTTTTTATTACCCATATTTAGCAGAGTTTAAAATAACTGTTTCGAAAATAGTATATTATGATTAGTACAAATTACATGCGAATGTAAAAAATAAAACATGTATTTATTGTAAGCTTTTGATAAAATAATTGACCTATGTAAAAAATAACTTGTGCATTAAAAATAATAAGTGTGCAACACAAATATATCATGTGTATCACAATAAATAATTGTGCATTAATATATTTGAATGTTCCTTCCATAATATATTT
Organism: Melinopterus prodromus; assembly: GCA_964023965.1. Classification (NCBI taxonomy): domain Eukaryota; kingdom Metazoa; phylum Arthropoda; class Insecta; order Coleoptera; family Scarabaeidae; genus Melinopterus; species Melinopterus prodromus. The sequence goes on along the minus strand of OZ030393.1, from coordinate 43,442,923 downwards.
GTACACTTAAATAAATAATTTGCAATACAATCGCCACCTCTATAAAAATATAATGAGCAGCTTACAAAATAGGTTGTTCATTGAAAAAATATATTTCCAATGTTTAAATAAACCAGCATTTGAAAATATTATAACCGCATTTAATAATCTAAATTGTACCATGGCAAAATTATAATGCTTCCTATAGAGAGAATATAATGTGCATTAAGGGCCTACATTCAAAAAATGCCCGAAACAGGTGTCGCCTACTCCAAGAATTTATCCAAACCCTTTCGAATCTTGAAATCAAAAAAATAGAGCATACGCAAGAAGGATGCCTTCTTTCTTTCAGAGATTCTTTTTTTCAAAAAACCTGATAGGTTTCCAAAACAAAAATCGCAAAGGTGGGCAATTTTCAACTATTCAAATCCAGATTGACAAGTTAATAATGCTTCAATTTGAATGGATTATGCATAAATACAATTGTTACAGTGTCCCCCAGGTTTTGAGAAAGCGGTTTTGGCATAAAATAGACCACAACACCATGTTTTGTGCAAAAATGTGTTTCCATCAGTGAAATTTGCAGGGTTTGGCAGTCCTCTGCGTGGTGGCGCTAGTTGTTCTAGAATTCCTGGCTTCGTTGCGAGCATTTCTATTGGTCTACGTAAAAATTAAGTTACAACCCACTTCTAACGCTGCGAGTTTGGGGCAGACGCCAAAGTTGTACCCCAATATGTGCAAAGATTTATTATTTCCTTCATAATATTGCAAACCCACAACTAAAATCAAAATCACGATATTTTTCGTCCTGAATTTGCAGCTGTTTCATAGTCCGACCGACCAGGGCAACAGAATATGTAAGGAGGTATACTCACCTATACGTTGCAATCGCACGGCGCGGCGGGCCCGTAGCCTCGAGCAGAATCACGGAAATGGAATCGAGATCTAGTCGATTCGAACTTGTAAATTTAAATAAATACTCTCAAATGACTGCCACTTCCGGTCAACCGGAAGTTGATATAAAATTTGTCACTTACCAAATACACCAACTTTTTATCATGTGTTCCTATACCTAAATGCCAAAAGTAATCAGGAGTTATTTTAATTTTACCACATTTTTGTTGTTTGATTTTGCGAATCGTTTACATTGAATATCTTGGTTATTATTCGTGCTAACAGTTTCATGTTTATTTGTAGAATATATAGATTACGCAAAATATGATCAACAAAATTATAATGTTTGGTACATATTTTATACAGGCTGCGTAAAATGTGCAACGAGTTTAAAAAATTTAAAAACTTTTGATATTTTGAAACTGACCCCCTAAATGACGCGATATTTGTTTGTTTTGTTCCTGAACTATCCGGGGATCATAATATGGAAAGAGTATTCGTACTGGTTTTAGTTGACTCTTACCGCTACCACTCCCGAGTGCCGTGAATTTTTATTTTAATGCAGACATAGCCGATCTCATAATTATTTATTATACATCGAATATTTATTGTACATAATTATGCTATATAGGTACATTATACATATACATGCTACAATGTAAATTTAGCTTGAGCTGTATTTCTTTGTATATAAAAAAATTATTATAAGGTTTTAGTTAATTATTTCAGGTATATAATTGTGTTATATACATTCTACGAAAATTTGACTTCTATTGTAGTTGCCTTGAATAGGATATAATTTACTGTTGTGTTTTAGTTGATTATTTTAGGTACGTACACAAATATTTGATATACATGGAGTATTAGTTGTACATAATTATACATGATTTACATATTCACTAGTTGTTTTGATTTTCCATCATATTTGAATTCATATGTCAGATGTATAGAAACAAAAACCTAGACAATGTTTAAATCATTTACATTTAATCTGTGCTTCTGTATATTTCGAATTGCTCTATTTCTCATTCCTAATATCTTTATCTACTGGTTCGAAAATTTCAAAATGTATCCCTAAATACTAAAAGTCTGCAGAAACCGGAAGTCATCCTTTATTGTCCGGTACAGCTGAACCAGTACTTTCTAAGCGAAGCGATTCGCAATACTACCGCATATCACATCGTAGGTCTGTCAATCGAGTCAATCGACAATAATATTGTCAGCGCTTTGGTATTCTGCTCGCCGGATACATGAAATAGATCTAGTCAGAACAGTTTTGCTGACGGTCGACGGGTACCCTAGAATCGCTTTCGTACTACATAGTGCATACGATCTTCTCGTATTTACTGCTCTCCTGTTACGCCGCGTTCATAAAAATTCAGAACGTGCGCCATTATACTCAATAGGCGTCTCTAAACTCCCTTCCACAAGATGACATATTCCCAGAGCCCACCTCTCGTAAGCTTGGTTCCCCTCACCGCTGCCCCGCCAAACATGGGCCAGGACCGTGCATGTATGCTGTTAAGTTCTGCAACCTCTAGCGTACATACAGTGGGGCGCAAAGTATGGAAACTTGGGAAAACGTCTAAGACGTTATGTCGTTTAAAAAAATCCTTGACGACGTCGATTTTAAATTATTATAATATGTACACATTATTGTGATACGTTTCGACCGTCAATTATTATACTAAGTTATGACGTCATCGATCTTTGTAAATGGCAACGTCATTTTTTCGAATTTAATTAGATCATTTAATGTGGAAATGGCATCGGAAAAATTATATGGCATTACATTTTTGAGAAAAGGACAATTGAAAAATATTGTTAGTTTAGGGAAAATGGACTTTGTAAATTCAATATGAAACGCCTTGTGGGTTTGAATTAATTGCTCTGAAAACAAATCAGCTCAAGCTGTCAGAAAAGGTACTTTACCGATAATATATTAATTATCCACTCAACATTTTTTAAAAGCAAAATCTGTTTTGGGATGGGTTCGTATTGACGATACTTTTCTCCCATTTAACCGACACAGCTTTTGAAATCCCCATCAATCGTCATTGCCTGATACAGCCACCATAATTGTATAGGAAATGTCATATACGTTTCTTTTGTGGCGAGGATATGGATCTGAGATTTTTAAAACATAAAATGCTGTAATAAAAACTAGTTAAAATAGTTATTGATGTTATTGACTATTTTTCATGTCGGCATCCACACGCCTATAGTACAAGTACGTACATGGTTAGTAGTCGCTATAGAAAGAGTCCTTTAAAAGAAAATTGTAAGTACCAGAATTTAATGATTATTAAATTATATAAAAATTGAATTCCAGAAAGGTAAAATTGAATAGTTGCACTAATGAATACACTAACAGAACGCCAGACTTTTAAAAAGTAGTTTTATTATGAATAATTTTTATAATTTCTAACATATTGAAACTCAAATATTGACTAAATATAAGTACTCTATAAAATGTGGACAAATATGTAAAAAATGCTCTTCTTATAATTACCATATGTCAATCTAACTATTATGGCAAGTATTTCACGCACAATACTTTGAAACACCGCTGTAACGCGGCATTGTACCAATAAATCAAAACAATAAGAAGCAACTAAGTTAATGTTTTAAATTTTTAGACAACTATATATGGCCTAATTAAAAAAAAATCTGATGTGGCCAGGCACATGACTTTATCATACAATATATAAAATTAATAGTTTAGCTGCATGAGAATCTATTCTATTGAGATAAATCGTAGGTATTGTCAAAGCATCAGCATTTGACACTACCTACACTACGTCATTAAAATAATAGTTATTTACGTCACAAATGCCGAAAGTACGGAATAGCACGACGATCGGTGATGCGGCGTGTCGCCGTAGCACGTGAGCGCGTCGCGCTATCTAGTTTTTGGCAGGAGAGACATCAACGTTTATTGTGTTGCTTTTTGAGAAACATGTATTTAAAATAAAATAAATAAAAATGGTTATATTTCTGTATAGGAAATGTTAGGTTGGTACCAGTTTGACGAAACGTCAAGTTTAAAAAGCTAATTCAAATTCTGACAGATTTATATTTGTTCATGACACTGTAGATGTCACATCCGTACCAACAACTAAAATAAAACTAGTCATCGCTATACTTTTCTACTCAATTTATCGTTTTTAGAATTAGATATAAAGACGGGTTGATATTTCTTATCAACAAACAATCAAATTGGTGATCTTATTTCATTTGAAATTTGTATTTTGTAATTTGCCGCACTACAGCGGTAACGTTCCATAGCGGTTCTACAACCTCTGATGAAATCAGCTGTTTTCGAGTGTGACAGCACAAAAAAATATTTGTCAAAATCCTGGCTACTATGTAGTTTCATATCAATGCAGATGCGACCGATCTCGATCAAATAGAATTTGCACTTGCAGCTAAACTATTAATTTTACCAAAAAATGTCATAGGCATAAATTATTCAAAATTTACTTACTTTAATTTATTGTTTAACTATTTTGACGAAATTACAGAAATTCCGGCTCATTAGCAAAATCCTTGAAAATGGCTTAGAATAAACTACCAGTTCCTTTGGACCCTTTTGAACCAAAAGCTTTTCAGCTCTAAGTTTGGTTATAAAACTTCTAAATATCAACTTTCGTCCCGATACCTCTAGTAGTTTCTCCGGAATCATCGCCACAAAAGTATTTTGTACTTTGCCGCACTAGAGCGGCTACGTTCCATAGCGGTTCTCCAACCTCTGATGAAATCAGCTGTTTTCGAGTGTGACAGCCATAGACATTTCTGTGGTGACAGCACAAAAAAATATTTGTCAAATCCAGGCTACTATGTACTTTCATATCAATGCAGATGCGACCGATCTCGATCAAATAGAATTTGCTCTTGAAGCTAAACTATTAATTTTACCAAACAATGTCATAGGCATAAATTATTCAAAATTTCGTCTACTTTAATTTATTATTTATCTATTTTGACGAAATTACAGAAATGACGAAAATCGTTGAAAAATGCTAAGAGTAAATAGCCAGTTCCTTTGGACCATTTTGAACCAAAAGCTTTTCAGCTCTAAGTTTGGTCATAAAACTACTAAATACGCACTTTCGTCCCGATACCTTTAGTAGTTTCTCCGGAATCGTCGTCACAAAAATCGTTTACACACGCACACACACACACACACACACACACACAGACATTTTTTTGTACCTTGGTCAAAAATGTTCAGGGGACCCATAAAGACCTATTTCCGCTAAAATCTCAATTTTGTTTTTCGGCATGATTACAATACTTTACATACTGCGTATGATAAAGTAAAAATAATGTATCTAACACCGGATACTAAAACTTTTTATTTTCTTCCAGATTGAATCAAATAAAAACAGCACAATCCATCATCACGCGATAGAAGATGTTTCATTCTGGAGGCACAGGAGCTGGGAATTACTCCGATGGCAGTTCTGGCTTCCACCAGCATCTTCAGCAATCACCAGTGTTCGTAGCGAGCAGTAGACCCATGCCACAGTACCCATCAGCGGCCACCGGACATTTTGGGGCTTCAGCCCATCAGTCCAGCTGGGCACATGGCGCAAGTAGCTATGGTGACGTGGCTGGTTCATCCGCTCATAGCTTGGGAGCCTCAGCCCACGCTGGTGCCTTATCTGCTGGTCAATTTTACGCCCAAAACATGATGATGAATCCATGGAGGTACGATGGTGCTGGCTTTCAAAGGACGTCACCTTATGGAGGTGAGTGTTAACGAACTGATTTATTTGTTAATTGTAAATGCGTCTGGTAAGAAAATTTTTATTGTCTAAAAGGTGTTGGTACGTAAGTATAATGTTTTGATAATAAATGTGCCTGTAGTCAAAAATGATAACTATATCTCTCAGTCCTTGTAAATATATAGTCACACTAATAATAAATTTTTCAAATAAAGTTATCGCTGTCGTCATCTCCATGATTTATAAAATACTGTTTTATGGCAGACCAGTATGATACTATTCTGTGAACTGCCTTGGAAAAACTCAAACATATTGCTGGGACATTTCTTACCATCTGAACAACATACATATTAAAATAATCAACGCAAGTTCAAAACATATTTTGTTCATTAATGTAGGTATTATTATTGAATGTTGATTTCTGACAAGCAAAGTTACTACCTTTAAATAATACCCGTCTTTTTCAAAGCTATTTTTGATATTAGATCTATGATCATCGAGGCAGGATACCATCTTCTGCGTTTGTCGTACCGCTACAGAATTGCTACTGTTTTTACGTGACAAAATCTAAAAATGCTACAATTACTTCTTTCAAAGTTTCTCACATGCTCTCAAAAAGTTAAATTTAATTATTGTGAAGATTGAGTAATAGAGTGCTTCTTATTTCGAGAAAATGCCTTTCTATCAAGGGAAATCGCTGCAAACTGTATAATTAGAATAACAATTACTGTACTTATTAATTACCATATCTTTTTAAAAAATATTTAGCGGTCGCTACAGTTCCTCAAAAGAGCGATGATAACCTTTAGTTTACTCGGAGAATTTAACTGAAAACCCGTAGCCCGGAGGATGGTCGCCAAACTCGAAGTCTCCGGGTCAAAATGACCATGTTGGCAACCCTAGTTGTTATATTTATTTTAGTTCATCTATGCTTAACTCAGATTAAAAGAAAGAACGTGACTTATAATGACAATTTTAATTATTATCTATCTCACCTCACTAGCAGGTACACTTAGTCTCAAAAGTCATCGTACTGTAACACAATATAAAATAATTAGGTAGGTACATGAATGTGCATTGTTGAAAACTTAAAAATACGCTAACTCGTGCATTTGATTTGACCACGGGCATACCGCCCTCTAGAACTGTCAGTGTCAAATTACATAAATTGTCATGTAACCTAAAAAGACATCGGCGAAGAAAAATCTAAGTAGACGACGCTATAGAGTATAGAAGAACATGGTCGACAAAAAAAAATTGTAACCTACTCGAACATTAAACGGCGATTAATGATCTCGACAATTAACGCACTCGCTGATCGCTCGTGCGTTAAACAGTCTCGATCGTTAATCGTTCTTTTTAATATACCTACTTGTTGGTAAAATAACTGTTAAATAACGATTTTAAATTTTAGTTGTAACATTCCGTGCTCAGATTTGTAAAACTACGGTTAAATAGTTGCAGTATTACATCAGATTTGTATTTTAATATCTCTATAGTAAATGGATGATTTAGATACATGAATATTCGTGCAATTTTTTGAATGTAAAATTTGTTAAATGTTCTGATGGATTGACATTAATTTCAAATTAATGTCACAATTATAGAAGTCACCATGACGTCATGTACAATTTTGAGTTTAAAATCAATAATGTTTATTTGGACTTCTGCCGGAAGTACCTAACAATTAATATATTTGCATTGTAAACAAATTTTTGTTCCAATCTCAAATAGAAAATTTTACTAATTTCTTATAGGTAGGTATGCTGTCTATTGTTAACAACCAATATCTAATAGGTAAATTAAACTGAAACGGATACATGTACCTATGGAGGTACGTAGATTTAGCAAAAATACTGTGCATCGAATCCATATTAAATTAACCCGGCCAACAATAAACAACTTTTAAATTTTACCAGTTGGACAGCGCTCAAAGGAGCAAGTTGGCCGGGTTGCCAAAATAGCTCTGCAGACGTATCTGGCGACTGAGATACAGGACGCCAGAGCATTGCACCTATCATGAGTGCCTACTTAAGATTCACATGCCCCCTTTGCCCCGTTTTAACATATGTTCCCCGTGGAAAAGTGGTAAATGCGGCCCCGGGATCAAAAGGGGAACACCTAAATTATCAATTAGTGTTCCGCCACTTAGGGTTCTAAACAGTTCTGGCAGATAAGCCAGTTGATTTATTAGATTTTTGAATGAATTTGTGGTATGCCTATGGAATCATACATATCATCTGTACTACGTACCTACAGTGTTTATGAACTAAACATAAAAGTAAATGTGGATGGACATAAACGTTATAAATGTAGATGCGGACAAAAGATGGGATATGTAATAATGACCTACTCATTCGGTTACTTATTATTATATACAGATGCAATCATAGTTTAGCAATTGCAATTGAAAAGTTAAAAAGAATCACACACCTATAAAAAAAAATTAAAAAAATGTTACAGCTAATTATACTGGGAGTACTAGTGTTCTTTTTGTTCGCCTGTGCAGTAGCTCTAAGAAACTTGTGCCGATTGTCAAGTAGGTACCTACTCTTTCCAAAGACAGATCAATTCTCCACATTTTTTTAATTCATTTCAATATGTGTAATTTTTTCACAGTTTCCTGCAAAATTTTGCATTGTTTTTGCACCAAAAATATTGGTAAAACTGTATTTTGTTATGCAGGCTGAATATGCCGCAATTCCCAAACTTTAAAACGTATCCATACGGTCACATGTCGATGTTGCAAACACACTCAAATTACTGTAAAAAAAATCTTAAACGTATGATAAAATCGGGCAATATTGATCAGTGAGTTAGTAGGTCACCATGCGGTTGGCTAATATCAATCATGCTGGGTAATATCGATCAGGAAGCAGTAGGTACATATTCCCATAAAACTTAAAAATTCCGTATTATGTAGGTACTTATATTTAGTATACTTACGTACTATACCTACAGGATGTCTCACGGAACTGGTAGGTACATTAGAAGTTTCTGATGTTCTGCTATTAGGTAACTGGAAATTTAAAATTTTGGAACTAGAATTTACTCGATCTGAGCACTTCAGCTAAAACATTCTCAAGTTAACTGTCACGTCCGGTCACCGGAAGTCGGTATCAACTTTGTTATTTTAAACGCTGAAATGATATATCTAATTTTTATTTTATTTTTGGGTTCTACGTATCAAAATATATCGTTTTTGATAATATTTCCCTATAGGTAGGTACCTAAATATCACCATTTTTGATTTTTTTTATTTTACTAATTTTTTGGTGATTTTCGCGGTTACGTTGAAAATTGAATATCTCGGTTATTATTGAAACTAGAAGTTTGATGATTGGTGGTCCAATACTAGAAACATAGGTAACCAAATAGGTAAGCCGATGTTTAGTTTAGTCAATTCTTCTCGAGTATAACTGGTGTGGAATAGACCTTTTCACATGACACCAGAAATAAATGTCTAATTGTGTTAATTCTGGTGAGCTTGGTGGCCACCGCCAGGGTGCCCTATTTGCGAACGAACCACCTATCGCCAAACATCTGATTAAGTTGAATGGATACCACATGCGAAGAATGTGGTGTTGCCGGTGCACCGTCCATTTGATAAAAACAGTCGCGTAAAAAATTTAAGGGAAGAGTTTCGCAAAAATTCTAAATAGGTATCTGTCACTATTCATTTTTTTTTTGTAGATTAGATATCTAATTATGTCCCCTATCCTATTAATACCTAAATGGGATATACCTATTCAAAATGAATTTAAATAAAATGTGACAATATCTCAAAAAGTATTAAAGAGATACCTAGGTATAGGGGATCCTAATATTGATTGATAGGGAATAAGATTTCCTATCGAATGGCGTATCGGTATACACGGTGTTCCATTTGAAAAAAATGAGTGTTTTTTGTTTAGGTGAAAATTCAATTATTGTTTTCTAAATATTGAACATCCTGTATAAGATATCATGATGAACTAAACATCGTCTTATTTGGTTATGTTTCTAGTTTTGACCCACCAATGATAAAAATTCTAGTTTCAATAATAACCAAGATAATCATATTTAAACGTAAACCCAAAAATCACCAAAGAATTAGTAAAAAACTCAAAAATTGTTATATTTAAGCATTAGGGAAACCTTATTCAAAATGATGTATTTTGACACGTAGAACCCAAAAATCAAATTAAAATTATATCATTCTATTTAAATTAACATAGTTGATACCGACTTCCGGTGACCGGACGTGACAGTTAACTTCAGAATATTTTAGCTGAAGAGCTCAGATTGAGTAAATTCTAATTCCAAAATTTTAAGTCACCTACCAGAAGTAGTAGAACATGAGAAACTTCTAATGTAGGTACCAGTTCCGTGAGACATCTCGCCACGTAAACGACATCTCCACCACAATTCATTCGATCCGAAATCGCTTCCACGGACCATGAGGACCGTGCCGTTGTGCGCTGGTAATTCCGTGGCAGCTATAAATAAGGAAAATATCGATCAGGTCGAGGTTATAATATCGATCGCATTGATCGATTTTACCCAACATACCACGTATAGTTTGTGAACGCTTGCTTCAAAAGCACAGCCTCAAACTTAATTATGTGTGGTAACTAACTTATAGAGACTACGTGTAGATACTGTAGATACAACATGCAAAATCGTTAAAACTACCAACAGAAATGCTGCTTACCTTATAGGTACATAGGTACCTACCTATCCGATACTGAAAGATTTATAAGGATTTAAAAAACACAATTTATATGCGCACACAGAGAAATGGTTGTCTAATGTTACGAAAATAACATTCTTAACATAATTTGTTTGTTTTAAGAGAACACATAGGTACTTATAATATAGGTAAAGTTCTTTAGGTAATATAAAACAACCACAATATTTGCTTTAAGAAAATAATTGTTTTGATTTAAGAAAGTCGTTGTTTTGTAAATAATGTAAAGGGTGCCAATAGATGGCGCTTTAGTTTCTTCAAGTACCTATTTAGGTTGTTTTATATTGAAGAAATATTCTTATTACAAGTAGGTATGTAGGTAGGTATATGTCTTGTCTTAAACCAAGAATGTTATTTTCTTAACATTAGACACCATTTCTCAGTGTGTGTGTGTATAATCAAAATTCTAACTGTTGCTGTGGACCTTTTAGAGCATCCAAACCTCTTTACTTATAATTAACTCATTCTCTCAAAAAATTAAATTTAGGATTAGTACCTATATTATTATTATTTCTTATTATTATCTTTGTTTTGCCGCGTCAATAATACGGAATATAGTTAAATTAAAACATCTAAATCAACGACATTTGGTTTACAGACGGACATATGGAGTTCCCGTTTGGAGAAGGTAGGGAATGCGTCAATTGTGGCGCCATCTCCACGCCATTATGGCGTCGCGACGGCACAGGACATTATCTATGCAACGCATGCGGACTCTACCACAAGATGAACGGCATGAACCGACCTCTCATCAAACCATCGAAAAGACTGGTAAGTAACGATCGATAAATCAATATACCTATAATTATACGTTTTTATTTGTGTTTTCATCGTAAATTTATAAATCAAAAACCATTTGGAATGAATGCGGCTGGGTTGATCCTTCTGTTGAGACAATTTCAGTTTTTCACAGTATGCATTCTTTGTTAAATAGCGTTGTTTCATCTCCATGAATTTTCCATTACTTTTAAACACTCGATACGAAGCTCAAACAAGTATATCTTCATAAAATTCAAAACTAACAAAATACATTCCTAATATGCTGAAATAAAGTCTTCGTTGATTGGGTATTGATTCCATATTGTTATGTATTTCGCGTCCTTGTGCATTTAGTACCTTTATTTTCAATAGGAATCATCCCTTATATTAAAATATGCATTTTGCTCCAACAGACCGCCACTAGAAGACTGGGGCTATGCTGTACAAACTGCGGTACAAGAACAACGACGTTATGGCGGCGGAACAACGACGGCGAGCCGGTATGCAACGCCTGCGGCCTTTACTTCAAGTTACACGGTGTGAATCGGCCTTTAGCGATGAGAAAAGACGGCATACAGACGCGCAAGCGTAAGCCGAAGAAACCGGTTGGCGGCGAGCGAGAGGAGAATGGAGGCACGTCAGTGGATGGTGAGTCTACCCCTCATGCTATTGGTTGTTATCTCGGGATTCCAGGGCGTGGCTTAGCAGGCCAACGAGATCGATTGAATTGAGGGGAAGGTGAGGTGGGGGGAAGATTGATTGTCCCCTGATTGCGGGGTTTATGATCCCCTGGTAGTGGGACTTGTGAATATCCGATGTGTTGTTGTGTAAAATTTAAATTGGTGACGTTTTGTTGCTTCTTTTATGGTTAGTTTGCATTTTTAGTGTGCGTATTTGAAGGGTTTTAAATTTGTTTTTGTGGATTGCGGATGGGGGAAAATTAATAAATGTAAGGCGGGGCTTGCTATGTTTGTGCCACGGATACGGGGAATTTTTCCCCAAACGATAGACCACCATACATACCACTGCGTAATATGGGTAGCCTATGTGTTAGTAAATGTATTCCATGGTATTTACACAGTGTAAAAATTGATTTTTCGATCATCGACACTAATAAGCCAAATAAACATACGGTGTGGTCATTTCAAAAGTATCCACCCTTAATAACTCTTGACCTGATGCGATTATTGCTTTGCGTGAAAACACGTCGATTTAGATATTGACGGGGAAGTTCAAAAATGGTATCTAGAGAATTTTAGGTTTAATCCCTTCGCCCCCCAGCCACCCCACTTTGATTGAATTTTCAAATGGCACCCCCTATCTTGTGATACATCATTTGAAAGGTCACAAAATTCTCTACTCAACCATGATAAATAAAGTGAAATCGATTGATTGGTTCTTAAGATAGACTACACAGAAGATGGAAGGTATGAAATAACTCAACCCTTAATAACTCTTGACCTGATGCGATTATTGCTTTGAGTGAAAACACGTCGATTAAGATACCGAGGGAGAAGTTCAAAACTGGTACCTAGAGAATTTTAGGTTACATCCCTTCTCCCCACAATCACCCACTTCGAAATTTCAAACGGCACCCTATATCTTGTGATACATAATTTGAAAGGGCATAAAATTCTCTACTCAACCATGATAAAAAAAATTAAATCGGTCGATTGGTTTTTAAGATAGTCTAGATTCTAGAATAACGGCCACCATTATTTTCGTTCGCGAAGAGTTCGAAAACAGAATGTATTTTTGTCTAGCAAATATTGGTGGCCATTTCGAACATACCATAAAATAATTTCTTATTTTATTATTTATTTTAATTTTTTATTTCTTATGACTGTAATTTAATTCAACAGTGTATCCAATCCGCAATGTTCAGCTAATAATAATTGATTTTATACCTTCTATCTTCTGGGTAGTTTATCTTAAGAACCAATCGATCGATTTAATTTCTTTTTATCATGGTTGAGTAGATAATTTTATGCCCTTTCAAATAATATATCACAAGGTAGGGGGTGCTATTTGAAATTTCGAAGTGGGGTGGCTGAGGGGTGAAGGGATGCAACCTAAAATTCTCTAGGTAGCATTTATGAACTTCCCCATCAATATCTAAATCGACGTGTTTTCACTGAAAGCAATAATCGCATCAGGGCAAGAGTTATTAAGGGTGGATACTTTTGAAATGAACACATGGTATATGTATGTGTATCGCTAAAGCAGGTGTAAGATATTCTTCAAAAGGAAAACAAAGTTCTTCGTTCGCTGCTCAATATTTATTTATTAGGTTTATTACCGGTTTCACCCTTGTAGGGCATTATCAAACCACCCAACGGATCTAATTGTCATCGGTACGAACAAGGAATTGTGTAAAGATTAGTGAAATAAGGGAGCCTTCATGTTATTCAGCTAAATCTTGTTTTTAGTGGCACAAACTTATAACGGAAAAGCAGTTGACTGCTTTTCCATATAATTATTGAGCAGCGAAGGACTTTGTTTTCCTTTGAAGGAAGCCAAATAAATGTTTGTATTGCCGTTACTTAGCAACTTAATCAGCCAAAGCAAATTTTTTACCTATTTTTTCTTTATTTTTAAAGTCATCACTTTAGTTTTCAGTGGCTTCACATATCATTCTGTGCGTGTATTAATAATTGTTCTTGGTGGCAAAATCATGTTTAAATAGTATCTTGCGCAGTAGGTATCCATCTAAAATTAACGAATCTTAAAATCAGACAACCGGCAAAAACTACGCTTTCTTCCATAAACGATATACCTACTCTATATTTCTGTATACATATATTTGAATTCTTTCCAAAATGTCAGTACGTGAAGTACCTACTAACATAGTCCCGCAATAGGTACGTAGTTACAGTTTTTGCATTATTTGCCTAAATAGCAGAACCAAATTATTTCTAAACTACTTGAAATTTGTTTGAAGTGATTTATTATTACAATTTATTTAGAGTGGATTGCGCTACCAATTTTAAGACATAGAACAACTGCTTGCGTACAGCGTGTTCGGAATATTGGACTGCATGCAGTGGCGTAACTAGGAGTCAGTGGGGCCCCGTGTGCGAACAGAAACAATGGGCCCCCACTTTATTTAATACTTTCAAACCCTTAAGCCCTTATTTCACTGCCCACTGACTTTTTATACTGTTTATACGTTTTTTATATCTACTTTATACAGTGTGTTTTACGGAACGTTGGATTGTATGAGTACTTTTGTTATTATTGGAGATAGAAAGTCGGTTAAATAGACAAAGTAGTGCATATTTATGTGCTCTTTCATAATCTGTTCAGAAAACAGTTGAATTCCAAATGGTTTCCAAACTATTTTGAAAAAAACAAAAAAAATCATTTTTTAACAATGATCATAACTTCTTTATTTGTGATCTCATCAAAAAAAGCGTTTTGACATTATAAAGGCACTTTTTCCCTACAACTTCAGCTTAATTTTTTTTTGTCCATAAATTCGTCAGAAACAGTCGAAACTTTTGTTTTTCTTATGAACGCCATATTGGTTTTATATCTACATGTTTGGATTCATCATTTCTTTCTGAGTAAGTAATTTGGTATGCCACATGCCATATTTTGATTACAATAAGATAATAGAAAGTCGATAATAGAACATGGTGCCACGGAAGACGTTTTGTGAAATAATGTGATATCTACCCATCTGTAACCATTTGTTGAAAAAAATTGGTGAAAACCTAGAATTTATAAAAAAATATAATGGTCCGATGAAACATATTTTTCTAACTGCGGCATTTTTAACTGAAACGCACTGGGCCCGCAAAAAATAAAACCTTTTTGTACCGCGCCATAATCGGGTGTAGTTTGGTTTTAATGTATGGTGCGGTATAGTGGCCAACCGATTAACGGGACCAATTTTTTATAACAAAAATCTAACTTCGGAGATGTATCGGCAATATTGCTCCCTGAAGACATGGAAGAAAGAATGGACGATATACTGTTGGCCTTACGATAAGGTATGTGGCTCCTACAAGACAACTGCACATAATGCCCGAAGTGTGAGGAACTATTTAGATATAAAACGTATTAGAGTAAGTAATTGCTACCTATTCAGAAGTATTATGGCCACCAAAATTGCCGGATCTTACTCCTTGTGATTTTTATCTATGCAATGACTTATAAAATAAGGCGTATGGTGTCCATAATTTTGGAAACGTTGGGGAGTACGTGACACTGTCATCGCCGCTTTCAATTCGATTGACAGAAGAACCCTCGGTAACGTCACCAGATTACGGAATGCTGTGAAAATGCCTGCGTGAACATGGCGAGATTTTTAAAAACATTATTTCGTTTGTTAAAATGTTGTTACTTTTTTATGTTGTGTAGTTAGTACAAACTAGTGACCCCTTAGATCGCTGACATGTGTAGGTCGCTGTTACGTGTAGAAGGCCGAAATTGGTAGATCGACGAAGTTGGTAGATATTAGCCGAAATAGGTTGATCGCTAAAATCGGTAGAATGATGTAATATGTAGATTCCCGAAGCGTACGAAGAATAGTGAGTTCGATAGACCGCCGAAGTTGCGGCGCTCTATCGAACTCACACGAACTCGGCGGTCTAGCAAAAAATCGGCGATCGCTACTATTGGTAGACGGCAAATTTCTTGTAAATTAAGATCTTGTAAAAAAGTAACCAAAAAACTATGAGTGCGAGACGCGTTTATGATTCGCAATCGTTTATTTGGACACTCCTCGCTGCGCTCGTAGTGCGCCAATTGAATTTTTATACAACGTATATAACAATGTATTACTATCTGGTTTGGTTTTATAATAGACTTACTGTGGCACATCTTTTTTCAGTTTCATAATGAAGAGTGTACACACATAAAAATTTTACGGAGTGAATTCGCACGTAGTTAATCGTACACAAAAAGGAGTGAAATTTTCTTCGAAAATCAGTTGATTGTATCTTAAAAATTGTTGTTATACATAATTTCGGAGTTAATTTAACTACACAGCAGGTAGTTGAAAATAGTTGATATCCGACAAGGTGAAAATTTTCACCGGCTCCAGCACGACGGTGTGAAATAAAAATTAACACCACCCAGGGTGTTGAAATAACTGAGAAAACGAGAGAAAATACTTTTTTTATTCATTCAAACTCCGCGTGGAGTGAACAATTTCCAAAATGGTACGATTTATTTCAAAAAGTGTAAAATTTGCCCTCTTGGCAACAACAGTACGTCATAACGTCGCCACGAAGGCGGTCGCTTCGCAGTTCGGCCACGGGACTTGTGCTGTAGGTTAGGAGTGAGGTTAGTTTTTGATTACTTGTAATATATTACATATTAGTAACCTATTTGGCATGGAGCAGTCTATTTTCATCTCCGTGTTAAATACGAAAACAATAACAGAGAAATTTTAGGTTTCGTCGCATTTAATACGACAAGTATGTAACGACAGGTAGGTACTTGTGCGTTGTATATTACCCATTGGTTGTGGTCACAAGCTTTTATATTTTTGAACATTTCAGCTACATTATAATCATAGTGACTGTCATTGAAGATTGAGACGTATTGACCGCACCCTGTGCCAGGGGATGAGGTTTAATTACCAATTAATAAAATATATGTTCGTAAGTTTTACTTACTACGAATGTATCTGATAAGTATTAATTCCCATTTGTATTACAGTTTTCTTGTCTTAAAAATTAAGTATAGAAGAAGAAAACGCACATTTTACTATTCCATGAACGTCACGGCAAGTGGAAAGCAAAATTTACACCAGTTTTTCACCACGAATTCAATACATATGTAGGAGAAGTCACCAACAACTTGCCACAAAGGTACAGTGATACATTTTAAGCAATGTAAGATATATTTTCAAACAAAATAGTTATTGATATTGCAGCTTGAGACATATTTACAGCCTCCGTGTGCCAGGGGATGGAGTGGCAGTAAAACTGATACATGTTTAGTCACGTAAGTATTATTTACTACATATACAACTGATACGCATTAGTTTGGTTTTGTATTACAGGTTTCTTTACCATTAGAACTTAAAAAAGGAAGAAGTGGAGTATTGCCTGTTGCAGTTGACAGACAAGACGGTGTACTACTGATTATTATTTATAGTATATTTATATGTAAGTATTGTGGAATAGATATAATATTGAACAAAATAAAGGATTGATATCTAAATTACATGAGTATTTAAATTAATAACTTTTCTGTGTTACAGTCACTGTCACTAAAAAACAACTAACTAAACTGTTGTTTCTTATTGACTAGTGATCAGAACACAGAAAACTGATTAATTGGCATATTTTTTATTTTTGCTGGCCCCCGCATCAATTCTCCCTTTGGTATAAATTTAACTCCGTATAGGATAATTTTAACACCCGCGCGGTGAAAACAACCAACTCCCTAAAGATTTATTTTCAACTCCTTTTCAAATAATAATAACTACAAAAGGAGTGAATGTACTCCCTAAAAATTCAACTCCGTCCGATCTAACTACATGCGCAAATGGTCGCGAGGGAGATCCATAGCGGTGTTGAATCGGTGTTAAATCCAACTCCGTATTTTTATGTGTGTAGGTAGGTAAACACTCCAACCACAATTTATAAGATTGTCAAAACAAATAGTTACTCTTACAAAATAATCTAGTACTTTCTGCTTTGGACGTATTGTGATACCGTTTTCAGTGTCATAATGATACCATACGAAAAATGTCTAAATTTATCGTATATAGAGCACGGAATTGTTTCATATGGGTAGGTACTTCTCGCTGCGCTCGTCGTGCGCCAACCTACTCATGCGCCAATTTCGGTCTTAAAAACTTATTTGTATGATGTATAACTTTTCACTTTGGTTTCATAATGGACTTACGGCAATTCTGTTTTCTGTGTCATATTAAAAACCGTTTGTAACCATTGTTACAACTATGAATATATTCTAACCCCCAATGCCTAAATTTGGCGAACGAACGCTTTGGGTCAGTTGGGCACTCCTCGCTGCGCTCGTCGTGCTCCAAACAACTTATACGCCAATTAAACTATTATAAAATATATGATAATGTTTTCAGTTTTATAGTGAAAGCCGTAAATATTTTAACCACAATTTCTGAATTTGACGTATAGACGCATTGCTTCACATGAGTACTCCTTGCTGAACTCTTCGTGAGCCAAGATAGATCAAATGCATTGAAAATGGTGATATACAGGCAGGATGTAAATATTAAATAAATTAAAAATTACGGCAACAATCTGGATTTGAGCAACGCCGTTGGTTAGAGTTAGAGTTTGTTAGAGTATTGTGCTAGCGACGCAATGTCCCTGTCATCTTTAATATGATCAGAAAGAAAAGAATTTAAAAAACATTCACATATCGAAATAAGTTTTTTTATTAAATTTAGGCCTCTTGCGGGAAAGTTTACTTTCATTTGGGTAATTTTTTTGTGGTCAATAGGAGCAACTTTTTATCAACTTGCAAATTTTGATTTTCCAAAAACATCAGCCTATTGTAAATGATGTTTTTAATGAAACACACATGAATTGGCGTAATACACTGATCCTACCAGGCACGTAAAGTAAATACACTTTAAAAGAAATGTAATTTAGAAGTCGTAGATTTGGACACGCCGTTGTTGACTCGTACATAATGGATATAATTCACTACTATAATTATACACTCGCGTATAGCTAGTGTATAAACTGCGCATTATCTGTTACATTATCGTGAAAAAAAGGTTATTATTTATACGCAATTTACTTAATTAATTGAATGATTATTCTTATAAAGTTTTAAAGGAATTTTAAAAACATGAAACTTAAAACAGTGGCCCGTCCTGGATTTGTTCATTTGTTTGGGCTTATTTTGATACCGTTTTCAGTGTCATAATGAATGTCCATTTGAGAAATGTCTAAATTTGTCGTATGGAGTTCATATGGGCACTTCTCACTCATCATGTGCCAACCTACTTATACGCCAATTTAATATGCTAATTTAATTTAAAACCCGTTAGAGGTTTTTGAGATTGTTTTTTTCCAAATAAAAAAAAGTCTTAAAAATATGATGTATAACCTTTCACTTTGGTTTTATAATGGACTAATTGGAATTGTTTGTCTTATGAAAACCGTTGGTAATCATAGTTTTGGCTATATATTCTAACCCCAATGTCTAAATTTGGCGAATGGACGCATTAGTTCAGTTGGGTACTTCTTGCCACGCACGTCAAACATGTTGTTGAACCATATGTCTATATGCAGAAGCACCATAACGTATTTAATTATTATTCAGTTTCTTGGCTACCAGATTTTAGCTGGCGAGATATAAAAGAAACAGTTAACAACATTCCCACAATAATTATGGGAATGAATAATAGCTTCTATTAAAGGAATCAGGAGCAACAGGAGGGAACATATCGTTCTTTTATTCATAAATACTATTGTTGTATTGGAGCAGGCCAAAGAAGAATATTCTATGCATTTATTTTTTGGAAAGTTGTTTTGATAGTTTGGCATTACTATGGGTTATGACTGCATATGTATAATAAAGGTTTTTAAAAAGAATATGCAAAGAAATATAAACGTGTAACTGAAATGCATTGTATTTAATTTTATTTTTTTATAAAATACGTTAACAATTTATCTATTGACTCTAAATTAGTACTCTAATTTTAAAAAAACCTTAATTATTATTAAAATGACTTTCGAATTATAACTTATTGTTTTACTTTAGAATATAGAAATAGTCTCCATGAGAAATGTTTTAATATTATTTAATAAATAATCACATGCTGCAAAAGTAACTCAGCCCAACATTACAAAAGCCCTAAAAATTAATAAACATGCATGTCATAAAAAATATTAGATATTTACACATCTAGTCATAATAAGCCTAAATATTAGATTACTATTATATTATACTGCGTGTTGCACTTTTTCCGCGCAAAACTCTTTCACATAGTAAATGTCACACCAAGTATAATATAGACTTATTGGTTTTCGTTATTCCACGTGAAATAATTAAACGGCTCTAGGGTTCTAGTTTCTTTACGAATTGAAAAACCCAATAAGTCGACATGATACTTTTTATTCAAAATGACATTTACTTGTAGACAAAAATTCTTTAAAAAGATTCATATGTAGTTTGTTTCTTCCTTCAATGGTATAATTAGTTGATTTTTAATATTTGGAATTTTAAACTTAAATTAATTTACCTTCATTGTTGTTATCGGTATTGATTGTTTTCTTTCTTCGTTTCCACATTGTTTGATATGTATTTTATTGTATATTTTTCTCTATTTTGACGGTATTTCAAGCGGCTGTAACTTTTTAAGGATTTGAAAAACAATTAGGTAATTTGTGTTTTCCAATCCTTAAAAAGTAACAGTCATGTGAAATAACAACTAAACATAATAAAATAGAGGAAAATACCATCAAAGAATCCAAACACGAAAAAAAAAATACAATCAATACCTGTAAAATTATAAAATTTAAAAAAATACTTGTCAAACGTGCAAATTTTGTATTTGCAGTTTGTACCTTTGAGGGCGTTTCGCCATGTCCATCGTATACCCAACTGCTTTTCCAATTTAAATGTTTTTCTCTCTTCTCGGGTTCCTTGTGCAGTACGGTGTCGGCTATGCTTCCTCTATTATGTTATCGGTAAATTTTCTTGGTTGACCTTCAAACTAAAACAAAATAAAGATTAATTTTGGAAATGTTTGATTAAAAAAGTAACCATGACTTGCGTGCCAGGGGTTTTTCTGTACAGTACAATTACCAATGTAATTACCACAGTTTGTACATAAGGATAATCGTATTCATGATGAAGACATAATTCCTAGCATAATACACTATGGTTATATCGCTATCTGCATTTTTGTTTACCTTTGTTTTGTCTCAAGTAAATCATCTTTCTTCCTGGCCCGACACATTGAAAATATGTATGGTTAGATTGGTTAGTTAATAGCCACACTCTCGAAGAAAAGACTCATCCCTATAGAAAATGCATCCCGCACGTTGAATACCAAGTGATTAATGCATAGATTAATGTTTTGTGTTCGCATCAAATGTCAGTCTTCGATCACCAGTTTAATCAGGTCACCGAAAATCTTCAAATTTAACAGCACAACCTCGCTCGCAATATCTATAGCCTAGAAGCACACAAAAAACAATTAATTAAAGAATAATATACAAAACGTTAAATTATATACTTACCAACATCATGAAATTGTGCTTTAATAAAATCCAGGCACTGTCACGTTGATTGTAAACAGAGAATTGGAGAGAACTTAGCTCCGAGCTCCGAGCGCTCGACGAACACATAATGCCGATCCAGCTGACATCTCTCGGCGAAACAAATGCTGTAAATACATTGGCAAAATTGGCAAAATTGCCAATTTCAAAATATAATTTAAAAAGGTGATAAAAATGCAATATGATAGTCATAGCTCCATTTCTTTCCTTGAATAGAACTTAAATTATCAAATAAAATTCAAATGACAGCTACAAATTACATCACCATGTGACGAAAGCCACGCCGTTTCTCCGGCAGATGGCGTTACAGTCGATGTACCGTAAAACTGTCTGTTGACTGTCTGTTGTTATTTATTACACGTATTTTTCACTTTCAATATAAGTAAAATTCACTTTTCGATTGCGCTTTCTTCCTTTCTGGTCCTCAGTGGCTGTATAGTTGCCACTTACCGCTAGTGTTTCTGATCCCGACGCGCTACAAATGTATGTATATACACACGTACACAGATATGTTCGCAAGTCTTCTCCTTAAAAATGTTTAACACTTTGATCGCGGCGGGTGTCACTTTAACTCTTACCGTATTTCTATATGAGCCCGGGGACATTATTGTCCATCTGATTATCTTTTCGGTGTATATTAGCGTAATTTCAGCGCGTACGGGACCGAAATCTGATGGTTCTCGCAGCGCGCTCAAGCTACTGTCAAGTGTCAACAACAGTCGCTTAGCAACGTACGTATTTGACAAATTTTCTGACGTATCTCGCGGTACACCCAAAATTTCAACCGATTTTAGCGAAAATCGGAAAAAATTTCTCACCTCGCAAACCACATTTTTGCATTATCATTTCTGTAATAGTTAGAAGAGCGAAAAAGATTCAACGGTAGCCGCTTGGGTATTATAACGCAAAAGTGGGATCATAGTTTTAGCGGCCGGAATATTGGGCGAAAATAGTCTCCGATTACTTTCACGGTTTTAGTATAATAGACGTGGGATAAATACATTCCAAAAGTTTACTGTAACTTGATTATGGGCACATACATACTGTATCACTCAAATATATTTTTCATGACACCATGCGATTTTCAGATATTAAAGAAAAACTCCAATTCTGTCGGCTTGTTGTGTTGTAAATACGGCAAGTGGCATACCAAATTACTCAGAAAAAATTCTGATTCCAAACATGTATAAAACCAATATGGCACATGGCGTCTATAAGAAAAATAAAATTTTGGTTTGTTTCTGCCGAATTCATTAGCGAAAAATTTTAAACTAACATTCAAATTGTAGGGAAAAAGTGCAAATACATAAGTTATGACCAAGTTACATTTTTTTGTTTTTTAAAATAGCTTGGAAAGCAGCCTTGAAAGTTATTTTCTCTATTGTTAGAATTAAAAGCTTATTGTTTGTGTATGTAGATCTTAATAAAATTGTATTATTACTAATATTTTTAGTTCTTTATGTAACAATAAATATATGGTATCGAGTTTAGAGTGGTATCCGTGGAGGCTACCTACTTTTTGAAATGGTCGACTTCATTTATTTACGTTATGCTAGCATCTTATTGCAGCCCAGGGGCGCAGAAACTGCTCAGATCTCTTTTTTTAACCCGAAATCATACACCGCGCTCAGTTAATTTTTTGTTTGTTTGACAAATGCCAACATATCGTCAACTTAAAAGTAAAAGTCACTAACTATAATTTTTACAATTTATCGAAACAGTAATTAATAGTAGCCATATGCTTATAAATGTGAATCTTATACGAGGAGGCGATGACTAAGTGTTCTAAGTTGTCTAAAATCCATTAAATCTCTAGAAAATTACATTATATTTACTGGTATTCCTTCTTAAAGTCAGGTTTTCGTAATTATTAGATTTTAGTTAGTGACTTTACCTTTAAGCCGACGACCTCATATTTTTCGCGAGACCTCCCATACACCCGGCCGGCTCCACTGGGCCCCCTGGCTCGTGAGCCCGTGTGCGTCGCACACCTGCTATTTACGCCATTGACTGCATGTATATATCAAACAATTTCTATTCCAAGAATATCGAGAAAATTTGATTCTAAACATGTTTCCTTAATAACTTTTTTATATCTCCTAAGCCATCGTAATATATCGACCAACTATTCGGCCTTGATTGAGCCTAATCGCAGTAGGCTGAGTTTACACCTGAATTTGAATTAAGTACTAAGTAAGAAGTAAGTAGGTACATACTCTATGAAATGCAGCTCAAGAACTTCTACATCTGCAGCCAAATTCAAACAATACATGACATATATACAAATCACTCTATATAGGTATACATGCGCAGGCTGACTTGTACCTATAACACTTTATATGCAATTTGTTTGTTTATGTTTTTAGTTTTTTCAACGAAATATACTTCGTTTATCGTATTATGTGGCATTTTCTATTATAATACCTAATTTCAATTTTTATAATTAAATATTGATTATTGATGCACATTTTTATATACGTGGCACCACTGTGAGACTGATGGTGTGATATAATGAAATTCTAATACAACGTTCATCATTGTTATTCTTCATCTGGTGTTCATCGGAGGTAGAATTTATAGGGATTCCTGTTACTAAATTCTCAACAAAACCGCAGATAGATTGGACTTGTTTTTCGTGGTGCGATAAAATCCCTTTCACACGAACTATAGGTAATTTATGGATCTGTCCATACTAATTCCGCTGTAGATCTCAACTCGATTTGCAGAAAGTGGTAAGGTGATGAAGGTCGCGTTCCTCCAATTTGTCGCTTCTTCGTGCAAATTGTTTACCCTTCCTCCACCTGTTGTTCATCGGTATGAATTCATGGTTGACTCATAACTCATGGTTTTGGGTTATTCCATCTATGGTCGGTTATCCTCATGGCTGGAACATGCCTTAGCTTTTGTTAAATGAAAAATTTTGGGCGATATGCATTGTTTTAAGTTGTTGATGTAACTACATTATTTTTTTTATTTCAGAGCCGAAGTCAACCATCATCCACCACAGCAACCAACATCCAGTGAGCCAACCATCGAGCACGTCCCAACAGCACACGCATTCATCGCAAGCACATGCGGAGCAATCGGCGAAAATGTCACCGAACGAACGACCCTATCTAGGGCATACCTCCTTACTTCCCGCTACGTCGACGAGCGCCATAAAAACCGAGCCTAGCTACGACTATAATTGTCTTCAGAGCCAATCATACCCTTACAATCAATTATTCGGCTTTCCGAACGGGTCACCGTCGAATGCTGATGTTGCTTACCACCACCAACATCACGTGACAGCAGCGGCAAAACTTATGGCGTCATCGTAAATGACACCTATTCTCAAAATACGTATCGAATATTTTCAAGTTGGGATTGCGTTGCTTTGAATATTGAATAATTACTGCATTGTATATAGTATATTCGCCCTTAGAATGCAGAGACAGTAAGAACAAGGAATGAACAAAGAATTAATTTAACCAATCATATCGGCTAAATTGCATTCCAAATGGATGTTAAAGTAGTTGCATACACTACGTTATTTATTTCATACGTTGACGTTTGTTTTGGTTGACGTTTGTCGTTTTTTTTTTTGTATATAAGTACAGTCAAAAGCACCTGAAAATAACCCCTAGCGCGTGTGCGTTACACATTATACTGATGACGTTACAAAACATTGTGAAGCCACTGTGGTTTGACAGGATAAATCACATTTGCAATACTAGAAATCACGATCCACTACGGTCTGCTCACGCGCATCGGCTCCGCCTACAAATGACATGCGAGAAGGAAGCAGAAGTAGCGTTAATATGGCGTCAATTTTATGGCTGCCTGAGTAGCCAATTGTTGTCGTCGCCGGTAGTAATGACATTTATGCGAGAACTAGCGTTCGTTGCCATGGTAACTAATATGTTGTTGTGACGTTCAAGTCTTATTGACAATTAAAGCGTTGGCATGGTTGTCAACTTGTTAACGTACAGGCGTACATCACCTACAAAAGTCACAAACTTACGGATGTATTTGGTTGGCTAGGTTTCCGTGTCAACATCCTTCACGCAGTGGCGTCATGCGCAGAAATGACCGAATTTGAGACACGAAGTGGGCAGACCGGTACTTATACTGTCGTAGTAGAAATCAAAGTTTGCTTTTGCATATGTGAGGTTATGATAAATTATGCCATTAATGCTGTAGGTTTTCATGATGCGATGGTAATTACTGGCGATTAAGGTTATAAGTTTGACAATTTGACAATTAGTTGTCTGTACTGTCACTCGGCAATGTCAATTATTGGCGATTAAGGTTATAAGTTCGACAATTAATTGTCTGTATTGTCACTCAAATCCGAATTGTTTGTATTGTTATTCAACTCCGTAGATACGCAATCATAGTAGGACATACAATTTTGTATGCACCTCAGGGATTACTTGATGTTTATACCCTCGGGCGACTTAAAAAGCTCGAGGCCGGATAGGCCCGAGTCACCCTCGGGTCATAAACATCCGGGTAATGCCCTTGGTACATAAATAACTATTCTTAAACTTAGCCTAATGCCTACACGGCTCTTCCGGACATGACTTTATTGACAAAAAGTTGTTGTTAAGGTGTCCCCTACAACCCCTTTCAGTATGTCGCAATCTTTATGGGACATACTGTGTATGACATATTTATTTATGCAGGATGTCCCACAGTTTCCCCGCAACACTTCTTTTCTGGATAGTAAAAGTCATATGAACTTATTTGTTATCTTTATAACGTTAGAAATAATAGCAAAATTTTTCATTTTCTTTCAATGTTCTAAATTTTTTTACTTAAATTTATTTACTTATATTATTGTTATGGGTATTGGTTGTGTTCTTTCTTCATTTTTCCATTGTTTGATATGTATTTTATAGCTCATTTTACAAAATTTTGTTGATATTTCAAGTTGCTGAAACTTTTTAAGGATTTGACAAACAATTAGGTCCATATGAAAAGTTTTTCTCAGAATGACAATTGCTTTCTAAAAAAATGGCGGGAAAAAGTGGGATATATGCAACGAAAAGGATCCATTACTAATTAATTATTTTGAGAAAGAGCGGGATGTGGAAAAGTCATTTGTTTCTCAAAGTACCTAATAATAAACTTTATTTCTCCAAAATACTGTGTACCTACAGGAAAAATTTGTTGGTTGGTGTCTGGTAGTTTTTATTTCTTGTACCTACTGTCTTCTTAGTTTCTTAATTTAAAACAAAAATAATGAAACAACTTGCCCCAAAAGTTTTTGTCATGATTGAGTTCGACGTTGTCAGTATGACATCAAATTTCCCTAAAATCTTTGTGCTAAGTTTGGCAACATCCTAGATTTGTATCATCTACGTAATAAAAGTTTAGATGTGCATACACAGCAGAAAAACATGACAATTTACTACATTCTTGTTTCCTCGAAAAAGAATGAAAAAAAAATCTGATAGAAATGATGCAGCTTTGTTGTATGAAACACATTGGCACACTTCTGATGAAATCATGCTCAAACTGTTCCTGTGTTATATGACGCTATGTTTGCAACGCAACCTACCGCAATCTAAGGGTGAATGTGGTGTATAATAGTTAGCTACGGAGCACCATCTATCTTTTTTTTTGTGAAACCTATAATGCTGTTATTTTAATAATGTGCAAGTTTCGATATTATGATCTTTTAAATTTCAAGAATTATTCCATTATTAACAATAAAAAATATAGTAAATAAATGCCTTCCTAACTTGAACATGTTCAGACTATTATATTGTTCATGAGAGTTGTATAGATGTAAGTTATATGTCCACGCTGTATATAGACTTCTTTTAAATGTAAAAAGACATTCTTATTTTTTAATGTTTATAGCTGTATTAACTTATATCATTGTCACAGATTCATAGATAAATTGATCATCATGTGAAACATTACAAGTGATCTTAGTGTTGTAGTGTTGTATTTATTATAGTTTTATTCGTGTTTCCTGTCTTTGTGCGCGGGCCTTATCAGGTGAAATGTGTTTTATCTTGTATTTATTTGCGGCAACTTTCAAATTGCGAGCAATGCAAACAACACAAGGCAAAAAGGAATCATACGATTATTATATATTTTGATGCTCAATAACACTTGAAGTAAGTTTGAACACCGATTTTTTATCCGGGTTCCAAAGTTTCAAGTTTAAGTTGAACATCAAAATACAGAATATTTTGTCCATTAGCAACGTTTCTGCCGTATCTCTTCATACTTATTGCCTGATAAGATCTATAAATATTCGGCACACCTGTATATAATGTGATATAAAAACAACATACAAAAAATATTTTTCAGATTATAAGTTTGAAATTTAGGATCTGAAAAACTTTATGAAAAAATAATACATTTCCAATCTGTAATCCACATTTGTACATTATGCTTTGGATTTGTATGGTGTAGTGCGTCTGCTTTTAAACAAGAAGGAAATTTAAAAACTATCCTACTGTATGATTTTGCTAAATGATACTTTTAGGTTAGGATCAAATTTGTCTAAAAACTAGATAGTTTCTCAGTGCTGTAATAAAAAGTAATATAATATAACAGTAAGACCCAAACATTTATTAATAAATTATAAAATTGATTCTTAAGACTTATTAGTTATGACAAACATTATGAAGGAATTGTGTAACTTGAGAAACGTTTAACAGTCAATGTGCAATATTAAAATTAAACGTTCTAAAGTAAAATATTAAAAAAGACTGATGGATACCTACTAAAAATGTTAAAAAATCAAATGTGTTGGAAGTATTGCGATTATGTGTACTGCCATAGTGTTTAAATTCATAAACTCATTTATTTTTAACACAACCTAACGGTTATAAATTGTACATAAAGCAGTGTATGTAAGTTTCTTTATTGTCTTAGATTTCGTTGTAAATACCGCTACGTTTAATTATTGTATTAGGAAGTATTGTGTATAAAATAATAAATGAATACTATAGTAATTTTTGCATTTTTTCTGCATCTCTACACAGAGATGCATTATCCCATTATCGCCATTAGTAACAAATCACCATATTGGTTTACTGCCTTATCTCATAATTTTTCGTTTTTCAAATGGAAAAGTTAACTTTTTTTTCTCCAGGATTTAGTGAAGATTTTGTGTAGCGTTTTGGAGAGATTTCTTTGAACTGAAGGCAAACTCAGGCTCAATGTTTCCACAACTATCCTGCAAATTCGTATAAATAATGGATACAAAAAAGCTACTATTAATAAAATACATATATGTATAATTCCATGAAACATAAACAGTTATTAATACCTACTTTTTACCCGACAATTCACAAACACATTAAAAACATTCTACATGAATTCAACAATATGGCTTCTACGACAGCACCACAAAATAGTGTTGCAGGTTTATTAATAAATAGTAAGGACAAAATATTTGTTTTTAGAAAAAAAGAGAATACAAACTAGAATGTTCTGACTTAATAGGTTTCTTAAAATATTAATTTTTCTAAGACTACTATCTTTTACTATAGCGTTAAGATTTAAGAATATTTACACTAATTTTAGTTTCCGTAAAAACTAAGGTGGGTATTCATAAGCCATTTGTTAACCTTCTGAAGGACTATCTTGAAAATGGTCAAGTTTTCATTGCACGCTATTATTCTTCTTATTATTAAATATGATGCTCAATCATGTTTTCAACTACTTGGGACGTGGAATGAATCACCCAGCATACAAATAACGTTATACGTGCTCTTTTACGTATTATCAGACGCATAACTTGAAAAAGTTTCCTAAAAAAGCCCACTGTTGTCCAACCAATAAAACAATCTAAGTCGGTCATCTATGACCGTAAATAACTCGCAGCTCAGACCCCATATCGATGGGAGCTGTTTACACGTTATTTCTAATGCCAAATCAAAGGCATATTTAAAAATCCATCTGGGTTTGAATTTTCCCGAAGTGAATTATTTCTTTAATTTCACTGGGCTAAGACGCGATAGTCTACTATTCTCGCTTTTTGAGTACCATTAAAATAATAACATAAGTTACAACCTTGAAAACGTTTTCACAGTTCAGGTGAAAGGTGGTTCAGATGCCGCAGTATGGTTTTGTAACCCTATTCAAATGATGGTTAGGGACATTTTTTCAAGTTTCTCAAAGAGACTTTTTTAAATTTTTGCCAAAATTATTTGGTAGAAAGAGTTTTAGGCAATTGAAACTTTTACCTAGCATGAAAATTTAGGGATTGGATTTCTTTCTTTTAAAATAAGTAACATTATGTGTTTCATATTAACAAGAAAATACTGAAAACCACTTACTTACATACCTACTTATAAGTTAATGAAAAAATAACACACCAATTTAGTAAAATAATAGTAGTGATTTAAAGTGAACAATATACAATAGTACATTCAATAAATAAATAAATATGAAGTGCGCATGCTTAAAAAACCAACATTTGCAGAAGTCAAATGTACATAGAGTTATATAGGTATGTATAACAACGCACAAATCTATAAATCGTAATTATGATAATTAAGTCAAGATCACAAAACATTTAGGTCGTTAGAATTTTGTGCCATTTCTTACACAAAAGTTTTGTTATTTATCTTCGAATTTTGTGCCCCCTCTACGCGTACGCCTGGAGCAGTTCGCTCCCACATACAATGATCCTGTATATTAGGGTGACCAACTTTTTCAATTGCCAAATCGGGACGCTTGGGGATCGGGGTTGGGTTGGGTTAGTGGAAAATATTAAACAAAATGTGCTGAACTATAAACAAATTGTACCATTGGGTAAACTGACAACAGCAAATGTTTACTATGACCTATAATATACGTTTTCACTTTCAATAAAATAAAAGAAGCTTAAGAAAAATGACAATATAAATAAAACAAACATTCTTTAACTTTCACTAGTTAAAACAAAAAAGAAACATAACACAACATAAATCAAACACAATTCTACAATTTTTACAAATTGCACCACAAGAACCTAACTTAAAACAACATTTTTATTATGATAGTATTTTTGAACTAAAAATAATCATTAAATAAACTGTATGCAAATATTGAAACATACCTATATCTGAATAAATATAAAATAAAACAAAATATAATAAAATTTAATAAAGTTTCTTTAACTTTTACAAATTGCACTATTACTTGACTCTACTCTTCCCGTCTAGACGATATCTTATTTTTTAAAAACGCATTGTTCTCTCTTCTTCGTTCTGCAAAATTGGTATTTGTACTGTCTGCTGCAATGAATATGGATTTTATTATTATTAATCAAATTTTATTATTATTAATAAAATATTATTAATTATTGAATTTTATTGGATAATTCTTCAGCCGTCTCGCGAATGTTTTCGTGAACATTTAAAATATTTATTTGAATACATTTTTGGACATCAAAGTATCTAACCAGGTGAGGGAGTATTTTTATGTCTCTGGCTAGATGAATCAGGAAATATTGCCACGAAATTGCATTTCCTCACATTTCTTCTCAACTCTTTCTTTACTAGCGGATAAAACACATTTATTATACTTGCTTCTGTGTTAGTTCGTACGAAACACATCTTCTTTTCAAACATTTACATTAGAAGTTTTGACGTGCAGTCTATTAATCAAAAATTGTGGTTGTGATACAGACAGTGGTATGCATATGTGCCTTGTTTGCAAGCCAAAATCTTTTCTGGTTCCCCTACTGTTACGGCTCTAAAACAAGTACTTAATTTCGATGAACTTGCTACATCATGCATTGGTTCTGTATATTAGTATGTTTTGCAATATCGTTTCGGCGACCTCCGCCGATGTAAAACTGCATTTTAGTTCTGATTGGGAATTAGGCCTAGTAATTTAAAAAAAAAAAACGAAATTGTTTTTGTAAGTTGTCATTGAACGTGCTTCTGCGTTTTCTGTCTTTGTGTTCCATATTTTTGGAAGAAATTAATGTAGATAGAAGAAATCCCAAGAACAGAATAAAATAAATCGGTAACATCTATTTTTCTCTTTCATTCCAAATTATTAGGATCAATATATCTGTGATTTGCTATGGCGCATTTTATGAATACCAACAAATGTGTAAAATAGAAATTTGATAATAACAAAAATATGTTTTGTATTTTGTTGACTGATTCAATTTGAAAATCAAAAAATAAATATGATCCAACGCGACCTGGCCACTAAATCATGCCCCGCCCAAACGATTTCACAAAAGACTAACATGCATTTTTATTTAAGTCAGATTAGTTTTTTATTATAAGCAATAGCACCGTTTGTACACCGTCACAAGGACCAGATTGTCACCCACCAACCGGTTATTCACTACACGTGTTCACATAATTATTATGGTCGCTAAGGTTGCGCTTGAAATTTGTTATAGATAGACAACCCGTCTTTCAGATAATAATTGGGAATCTAATTTATGTTCATGGAAATCTTGGAAATTCGAATTGTATTACAAGATCCTGGACATAAGGATAAAATTTTCAAAAATCGGGACGAAATTCGGGACGCTTTACAAGCCGGGACGAGTTGTTAAAATTCTGGACTGTCCCGCCCAAATCGGGACGGTTGGTCACCCTACTGTATATCTCCTTGTAAACATCGTTTCGATATGGTTGCGACTGTTTAAAAATATGGCTACAGACGCATTGCTCTACTTTCAGCTATAACTACGTATCGAGTTGGAGTATTACAAAAACCATTTCGGAACTAATTTCTAGACACGAGGATTAAAAAAAGAACGCAATTTATTTTTCAAGTTTTTAGGGTGGTGTTCCCCGTTAAAATAATCGTGGCACTGAACGACACAATCGGTATAAACCCCTCCTTCAATCGTCGTTCGAAACAAAAACTCACTAGAATAAAAAAGATTTATACATACACGAATAATGACAGTCGAAGAAAATAAAACAACACTTTGGTAAAAATGCTACTCTAACGAAGCGTAAAGATTGCGACACGTCAATTTACCTGGGGTGACAACGGCAACACTCAACCCGATCAAATATTAATCGGGCACTCAGCGGACAACGATGTGAGCGATTGTTACGCACGCCTCCCCTGATCGGAACGAGGTGTCAAAAGCCACGCGTTTGATTGACCTGTTACGAGGGCTGTTTGCATCATAATAACGATGACATATCAGAAACCAATTGTTAAGTAAAACAAGGGTCACCGTTGTGTATGTATATAAATGGAATGCGATCAGATTTTTCTAGTTATTGTGGTCACGGCCGGTGAGAGGTTAGTCCAGGGATCAACATCTCGAAGAGGAAAAAGGAACAAGCTGTATGGGTATGTTACTATACTTTATTAATGAATTATATGTAAAATAATGGCAAGTTTTACTTTTTTACCTTTCTTCGTGAGAATGCATGAACAAAAGCAACCTATATTAATTCGGTAAATTTACGCATATTTGGTTGATTATACTTTTAAAATAAAATGTAACTGTATTTATTTATTAATTTTGAAGACAAAAAAATTGATTTTTTACGTACTTGTGGCGTCACGTAACTTGTTAACGAAGATGGCGGTGAAAACATATTCAACTTTTGGTTTGCTTTTAAGTTTTAGTTAAGGATTTTAACTTTTAGTTAAAATCTTAATTTTTTGATAAACAATGTTTGACTTATGTAATTTGGTCTGTTCTGTCTTGTCTACCCCTACATTTTTCATTACATTGATCATTATAAATACTAAAAACAAGATATATTCTAGTCCGGCAGCCGAAATGAGTCTGGTTTCAAAGAATGTAGTATCACAAACATTAAAAAAAACACGGATTTTCTCGAGTCGACTAATTGACCGCCGCAACAACTGTTTTAGGGGCTGAAAGGGGCAGTGGCTGCGTATCGTCGGTTTGCACCCAGGGCAGCTTGCTATTATGCACCACAAAAATAACACATAGTAAACGTGGTTACAGGACTTAATTTTGCTTAAATATTCCATCACATTATCAAAATTAACAACTTTTCTGTCCTTTTCGATAGATAAAAAAGAAACATTGGTTAGTCGCGCTGGGCTCATCGTGAATCTTAAGTATGATTTTATCAACGTTAGTTTTGAAAAGTTTCTGCCACATGAAGCCACCGAAACACAAATAGTTAAAAAAATCTTACACACAGTACTAACCTCAGGAACAGACTCTGAATATCCCCATTATTCGATGAATCTGAGAAGCTTCACTAAAGTTCATGGCGCATCAGTCGTATAATATCTCCAAAATGTCTTCTGCAAAAAATTCATCGATTTTTGTCAGATTTGGAAGAACAGATCTTCTTCTGGTGATGTTAGCCGAGTTTTAGCCTGTAACACTAAATGTTACAAGATGGTGTAGTTCTTCGTAAAATCTATTAAGACATTCTAACAGCTCTCTGCAGCTCCTCTGGCAATGTTAGTCCAGCATCTCGGGTCATTTCTCCTGGCAAAAGTTGTTAAATGTGAAATCACCGGGTAATATTATCGGATCCATGTTAATTTTTATGGGTAATATCACCGCATAATACCTCTTGCAATTACCGGATAATCACCCGGTATCGGAAAAACTGTCAGTTGTAGATGGTTACCAAAATTGTAGTTCGTAAAATTTGCCATACATCTTTCTTCCCATAAAATAAATATAGGAGGATACAAAATGGGACAACATTTAATAGTGTGATTATCTGTAAATGTCGGCTTTTCGTGAAAAATATTGGTTTTCTTTTTTTTTACTTTTTTGTTAATAATTCGTCTTTATTTCTATTTCATTTTGCTATTTATTTATTATTGTGTATAAATTTCAATTTAGATGCTTAATAACTTTTTAGCTGTTGATCATAGACCTACTGGCAGTGGCGTAAATAGCAGGTGTACGAGCCGGTCGAGTTTTTGGGAGGATTCGCGAAAAAAAAATAAGATCGTCGGCATAAAGGTAAAAGCCACTAACTAAAATCTAATAATTACGAACCCCTGAGATTTTAGGCAACTTAGAACAACTTATTGATCACCTCCTCGTATGATTCGCATTTATAAGCATTTGGCTACGAATTAATTCCCGTTTCAATAAAATGTAACAGTATATTAGTTAGTGACCTTTACCTTTAAGCAGACAATGTTGGTATTTCTTATAATTGTTCAAAAAACATTAACTGAGGGGCCCTCTGAGCGCTGTATACGGTTTTGGGAAAAAAAGAGATCTGAGCTGTTACTAATAAATGATGTGGAGCATTTTAAAACTCAGGCCTCCACGGATGCCATTCTAAACTCGATACATTATATTTATTATCAACTAAAGAAGCGAATGATAATTAACCCAGGTGAGGATAATTTTCGGAAAAATCACCTCCGCCTGGATTTAAACCAGGAACCCTCCAATTGCCGGTTGACAGCTCTCCCAGTTGAGCTACAGAGGCGATGGTTCAAATCCAGGCGGTGTTTTTTCCAAGAATTATCCTCACCTGGGTTAATTATCATTCGCTTCTTTAGTTGATTCTATATTACTGACGAGTTTACGTAATAACCTTTTTCCCTTGAATTATATTTATTGTTACATAAAGACCAACAATTTTTTGTAATAATGCAATTTTATTAAGACTAAGCAAGATAAACTTTTAATTCATTAGAATTAAAAAGATAAAATAACTTTCAAAACTGCTTAGTCTCAATACATAAATTAAACGTTAGTCTAAAAGTACTAAATATATGTAAACACATAATAATAAACTTTTGATATACTTACAAACAAAGTATAAATATAATGCTTATAGCAATAATACCAATGTTAAATCATTTGACATCATATTATATAACACATCTAGGAATGTATACTTTTATTTACTAACAAAATAAAATAAATAATTATATTATATAAAACATGTGGTATTATAATGAAAAATAAAAGATACATTATTTGTTATTAGTTTTGATTATATTATTTATTCAAATTACGAGTCTTATTGCTTTTAAGGACGCAAATGGTTTAATTAAGTTTAATTTCCACATTCAGCTCATGAGCTCTTTCGTTTTCTATTCCTAACAAAGCTAAGCTGGACAAACGAGTCTGTTTCATGGTAGTGCGTAATTACGATTTATTGAGTTTTGAGAATGTCCTTTCAGCACTGGCGGTGGAAACGGGAATAGTTAAAAATAAAATAATAGCTGTGGATATCATTGAAAACGTAGTACACAAGACACAGTATTGAATTAACAACAATTATTGGGCAAAGTCATATACAGTATTTATGTTTTTTATTTCGATTTTGAACGCATTCCTATATGATAGTAACTGCGGGTGAAAATTTGTAGATAAATCGTCTGCATACGTCTCTATTAACGGCTGGCCTAGCCGATATACATAAATTGTCGTTTGATGCCAAGCTTAAAATCTCCAGGAAAAATTGATTTGAATAAGTTAGTAACATTTTCTAAGCTGCTTTCTTTTAATTGTGTAATTATAATATCTAAAGTTGAATTAAATATATTAAGTTTTCCTCATCATTATTTAACCTTTGGTCATTACACAATTCATCAAATTGACGTTTTACTTTCCGTAGGGTTTTATTTTCAAATTTAATCTGTATATTCCACAATTTTGCTACATTTGCTGCTGTCGTTAACGCAGATTGAATTGTTTCTCAACTTGACCAATGACCACACTGTCATACGCTCTTTGTAACACATGAGCTGCCTTTTGTAAGTCGTAGTTTTTGGATTGTAACCATTTTGAAGCCGCGTTTAATGATGGCAAAATGTCTGTTTGAATAATTATATGAGAAACCGTTTCGAAGCATTCCATTTTCTT
Source organism: Melinopterus prodromus (assembly GCA_964023965.1). Classification (NCBI taxonomy): domain Eukaryota; kingdom Metazoa; phylum Arthropoda; class Insecta; order Coleoptera; family Scarabaeidae; genus Melinopterus; species Melinopterus prodromus. The sequence goes on along the minus strand of OZ030393.1, from coordinate 43,406,830 downwards.
TTTAATACATGTTGCATCATTTCGCTCAAACGTGTAAAAAGTATAAAAATTCTTGTTAGTGCGCAGTCAAATCAGGGTTTAGGGGTTTCAAAGTATTAAAATCGCAGAACGCAAAAAAACAAAATTCAATTTAAGAAAAACTGCCTCCCAGTGTATTTTTATTTTAAATTGCTGCTTTTGAGGGCTTTGGTCGTCGTTAGTAAAAAAGAATCTAAAAAACTCTTGTTAGCCAAACAGCATAGGCTTCATCAGAGTGAGGGCCCATTGTCTCTGTTCGCACACGGGCCCACTCACTCTTATTTACGCCACTGCCTACTGGCTTATACATTTTCTGAAAACTGGTTTATTGGTTTCTTTTTTCAATGTGTTAATGTGTCAGATTGTCCATTTAAAATTCTTAAATTATTTGACATTTAGCACTCTTTTTATTTATTCCAGAATCAATCATTTTATCATCTAAGAGTGACTATTTTTGTTTCTTTGTCCTTATTGCCATAGAATAATTTGATGAAAAACGCCCGTCTTTGACATTAATTTCACAATATCTCAGAAATAATTATCGAACATTTTGTAAGCTTTATTTATTTTTAATTTTCACCAATGGTTTCTTTGAAAATTACTTTCCGCGGTAGAACTCGCAAAAATAGAAGGATTCTTTATGCGTTTTCATGAATTGCAACATACGATTTAGAAAAATAATTATTTTCTTCTCAAGACACTTTACACCACTACCTTTACCGTTTATTCGGTGTGCTTTCTTAGTCGTATACCACCCGTGGTAAGTTTCTATTGCAAATAGATTTTTTCCCACGACAATTTTCGTTTGCGCGGTACCTGCTTGCTTCAGCGAGGGTCACCTGTACCGTGCATTTTATTCAACTCTGAACATATGCCTATGATGCAGTTTTAAATTGACAATAAGAAATTACGTAAGTACAAAAAACTTTCCTATAACCTTACATTAAATATCCTCTATATCCTTTTAATGCTTTATTGAAGCGATAAAAGGATGACAGGACGAAAAGAAAAAAACGAAATGCACAAAATTGACTAAACGACGAAAAGAACAAAAAATGACGCAACGAAAAATGACAAACAAAAATAATGAGGTCAAAACGTCCAAGAAGGCCACGAAGAACGAAAACGACTAAACTGACAAAAAGGACGAGAAGAACGAAAAGGATTAAAAGAATGAAAATGATAACAAATAAACTAAAAATAATAAAAGTATGCCAAGGACGAAAAGGAAGAAAATAATGCCTATGTTCAGAGTTAAAGAAAATGCACTATAAACAGAATAAATTAAGTATCCCTTAAGTAAAAACTGAGCTCATGAAACGGGAAAATAAAAACAAGCTATATTTTGTGTGAAAGATAAGTAAATTGTTAAAAAAGGTAATGTTAAACAGTACAAATTTGGAATAGCAAACGCTAAAACTCGATAAATACGAAATGTACAGTAAATGTCAAACATTATGAAAGATGTTGATGATGATTGTTGATTTGTATGCCCTTTTTTTCTTCCTTTGTTTCAATAGGTAGAACATTGCCTGCTCCAGTTCCATGCCGAGTGTGCGGCGACAGATCATACGGAAAACATTACGGAGTCTACTGTTGTGATGGTTGCTCATGCTTCTTCAAGCGAAGCGTGAGAAGAAATATTTTATATACTTGTATATGTAAGTCACGATATCCTTCCTCCAAAACATCTCTAAATTTTCGTTTTTTTATATAGCTGGAGACGGTCAGTGTGTTGTTGACAAAGCGAGGAGAAATTGGTGCCCCTATTGCAGATTACAACGCTGTTTTGCAGCAGAAATGAATACTTCAGGTAACATCGTAACGAGTACTACAAAAGCCACAATAGTTCTTAATTTGTTAAACATTGAGAAACGACCTAATATATGTATGTTACTAAATGTATGCACAAAAGGAATGAGTCAGTGGGGCCGTGTGCGGGCAGCAAAAAATGGCATAGGTAGTTTAAGTATGAGTTGGCATTTTCATGTTATTCCTATTTACTACGTATTTGAGTGTTTCCCGCTATCAAAGTCTTTAACAACAAAACAGAGCACGGCATTACATAATAAGAAGAAAACAACAAGTGTCTTGTGGAGTACCCGTTTTCTTTGTTTGCGGAAATGCAACAAATTTTCTGTAACTATGTAAAGGTGTACGAAGGTTTCCATCCTGTCATACTCGTGAACTATCAATAATTAGATAAAACGTTGCACGCAAAAACCAGTATCTAATTTAATTTAAAAAAAGAGGAATCGGTATCGTATTTTGACATCTAAAAAGTTACAATATGAAAAAAAAAATACATAAAATTACATAATTACGAAAACATTACAGTTCACACCACAATATGAAATTAAAAATTTTATCGACTTTATAAATTAAATAAACATATTAAAAAATAATACTTCCTTTTTGGTATCAATTGATCTAGTCAATATGTGCACAAACGTCCCTATGCGAGAAGCAATAATGGTTTTACAAGGTTTTATATTACAACCTAAATTCATATAATGTCATAATTTGGATAATAGCAACATTAAAGATATTCGACTGCTTTGAGGTTCTTGCCCGGTAGTAATTAACAGAAATTCAAGAAGTATTGGGTAATAACGGGTCTAGACCCGTTAGAGTAGTAGACCCGTTACATTAGTACCCAATACTTCATGAATTTCTATTAAAGATATTGTAAATCTTAGGAAGGAATATATATGGACAATAAAATGACAGTTTGCGTCGCCATCATTGACAAATACATTTAAAATATTTGATATAAAATGGAATTTATGGGTCGTAGATAAAATGTCGTGTTCGACTCGTACACAACGGTTATAAATCGCTCATATGTTTACACGCTGGCCTACGGCTCGAGCGATTTATATCCTTAGTTATATGCTCGTCAAATAATATACTAGTCTATTCACTAAACAGATTCATAAATAAACGTTCGACGAAAATAATTCTTTTAATTTTCTTAAATTGTTGGTTTTTATTCCATATCTATTGTTTCAAAATGTAAACCTAAACTTATAAAAACGCTTTTCTCCAACCCCCTTAGTTGATCTTTTAAATTTTTTATAAATCTTTCAACTCGCAATGTTGTTATTCAATGTTGTTATTCAATGTCAAAGAAAGTAACATATTGCTAAATTACCAATCCAGTCATCTTTGGCCATGAATTATTCGCAATGCAGACAGGATATTGATGGGAGTTTATGCAAGTTATTTGTAATGCCCCAATAATCAAAGCTGTTTGAAAAAGTCCCGCTGGGTTTGAATTTTGCCGAAATGAATAACTTCATTACACTAGTTTCACTGGAGTACCCATCGGATGAAAGTTTATTCTAATGTACGTGGGGTTGAACAGTGCGGTGGCGCTGCCTAGCCCTTCGGACAGTGACACCGACGACTTAGTTCTTGAGGGCCAGCCGCCCCCTGTCGAGGTGGGCGACATCCCTCCTTCAGAGATACCAGCTAATGTTAAATACAAGCGTTTTCCATTCATAAAGGGTCTTACCGAAAAATTACAGTCTTTGTTTAACCACCGTGAGATGAGATTTGGTAACTATTGCCCTCTCACTTTAAGTAACATTTGCTTCTCTAATCTTAAGGATAAAACCCCGGTGGATTATAGAAGTAATGTTATATACTCTATTGACTGTTTAGACTGCGAAGGAACTTATGTCGGAGAAACGAGTCAGTGGCTGAAAAGTAGTATGGCGAAACATCGTAGCAATGTAAAGTTGAATAAAACACTTTCAAGCGCTCTAGCAGAGCATGCCGTTAGTCTTTCGCATACTTTTAATTTTAACGAGCCGCAGCGCAGGTTCGGGCGACTGAAAGGAGCTACTACTTTTTTCTGAAATGGTACACATTACCATAACCGAGAACACCGTGAATTTAAAGTCTGATACCTCACAATTAAGTAATATCTATACTTACCTTTTTGAAATTTACAAGGGACGCATTTCCAAGAACTTGCCTAACACGTTCCATTAATGTTATCATCTTTGTCGTCACGTATCGATTCGGGTTGGTCTCAATTCCTTCCACTCTTACTTTTGTCAACCGTTCAATTTCGAATTTCAAATGTTCGCGCGCGGGTGTCCTTTCGGCCGGTGGTGTTGGTCGTGTAGCTTGATGTTGCTTCCAAGTGTCACCGACAGATGTTTCATTATTGTTTAAATTTTGAGCCGGCCGACACACCACTGCGGGGGCATGGACGTTTGCAAGTTTTACGTTGGTTTAATGCCCGTGAAGCCACTCTATTGTGCCTAAGCTTCGTCTGGTCGCATACCAGATGAACTTAATTAGCTGTTGATGTTTGAGATTTTTCCGCCGAAGTTCGACCTTCTCAAAATCACCATATTGTAAGTTATTTTTTCTTTCTTAATTGGTAATTAATTATGTCTGTTTGTAGTGATTGTCTGAAGAAGATTTTAAATCAAAACCGAAACGTAACATTGAATTAGGTAAAGGGTGTTAGTCTTTAATTGGTCGATCCCTGTCAAGTTTTCCTACTTTTGTGTCAACAAGTACGACCGCGAATATTCCTACCTAAGTTTATTCTAATGTAAGCTTTAGACCCCTCTAAAAAATGTCCGGGCCGTACCTGTGTGCCGTACACCTCGCACCCCTGCTAGTTCCGCCACCAAACATGTCCCTATAGAAAATGGATCAAATTAAACTAATCTCATAGCCAAAATAGGGATAATTTGTGTGTTATATTGGTCTATTTTAATGTTTTTGTCCGAATATCGACATTGTTTTTTTTTTAATATTTACACGCTTCAAGAAGAGTTTAGTTTAATACATTTATTACCAATGTTATGAGCTTCGAAAATCGATATTGATAACTGTTGCCCTATCTTATGTAACAAAATGGGTATATTTATATGAGTTCCGAAAAAAATAAATATAGGAACTAGAAACAAATTATAGTTATAGATACTGTGGGTTCTTGGTTCGGAGCTTGATAGTTCTATGCAGTGCCGTTGTTAGAAAATGAACCATTTTAATTTCATTTTAGTTAAACGATTTAGAGGATAAAGTGATATCCATGGATCGTCGGATGTTTATTTTTATCTTTTGCAAGAAAAAAATAATAAGAAGAATTCAGATCAAAATATCCGGCGCCTCCACCAGTTATATTCTTAGTCGATTTTGAACTTTTAAGCATTTTTGTAAATAAACTTTATGCGGATTGTTAGATAGGCGGAAACAGTGACTCAGCTATAAGGGGATGATCTTTTACTTTTAGTATTATTAGTTTGGATGTTTATGTTCGGTGTCATACACATTACCTATAATAAACTAACATTTTAAATTATGATTATGGTTTAAAAATATTGTGAGAATATGATAACAATATTTGATTTCTGAAAAGAAGAAAAACAGTTGAAAACTAAAACAATATCAGAGTGTACGATTTTGTCCCTCTTTCCTTATCTTAGGTGCACTGCAAGAATTTCTTTTACGCAGATTGTATCCCACTAAACTTGCAATGCGTTGGTTTTTTAACAGTGAATTCGAAGTGATTTTTTCATGATTTTTTCAAGACACTTGATCGATGGCCATTCACAGTTCACACAAAGCGTCTATATTATAATTTCATAATTATTGCTTACTGCAGAAAGCATACACAGTGGTTAAAAACATAAAGAGTAAACTACCTATTGCTTCATCGCCTTTGGTTCATCCCATTATAGTTTTGCATGTTTTGCCTTTTTCAAAAATGTATTTCTAATAAAGCTTAATTTTGTATGTAGCTGTTCAAGAAGAACGAGGTCCAAGAAAACCAAGAGATCAACCGCCACAGCTCAGGAAATTGACACAAGAATTTCCACCAATTATTCCTACGCTTAGCAGTTTAACTTTAACAACATCCCAATATGAAATGGCCGCTAAAATCCTCTTGGTTTCCGTTCAAAAAGCTCGAAGAAACGCCGTATTTTCATCACTAAGCAGACTGTCGCAGAATACAATCTTGGCCAACATTTGGGCACCGTTATTTGTTTTAAAAGCAACATTTTATGAATCTGATAGTTTGGTATCATTGCCAGTCATTAGAAATACCGCTCAGTATATCAAGTCGCTTAATCTTGACGAGAAAGACGCTGAGATTCTGGAGAATTTTCTTTTGTTGAGAGCGGATCTTATACCAGGGGAAGAAAGAGATTTCGTTGGTTTCAAGCGAGAGAAGTACGTGGAAAACGTTGTTGTGAGTACTCTTGACATTGTGATTATTTAAATGAGAATGTTTTACTTTGTTACTAGGATAAATTGGCGGACAACATAAAAGTATGTAAGTTATTACTGTGTCTGCCAGTATTGTTTGTTCCTACTGCTGGTATATTACAAGAATTATTGTTTAGGCCAGTTATAGGTACAATACCTATTGAGAGTGTGATTTCTACAATATGAACTGTTATTTAAATAATCAAATTAGAAATCAAGGTATCAGTATTTTTTAAACCGAATGTTGTAGGTATATTTTTGGATTTTATTTATATCCAGGTATGTACTATGTCTGACGGAATAACTCATCATCTATTTTTATATAATACAGCCATGTAATCGACTACACCAGTATAAGTCGTTAAAAAAGCAGACAACCTATATTAAGATTGCACATTACAATTGTTATTACATATATTTTCTTTTTGTATATTTATTCCTTTATCATTATTTATTATATTTATTATTGTCGTATAAAATATGAATGCATAAATTGTGTCTGGTAATAAAGTCATGTTGCAAAATATTCTGGTTTATTATTGTATATACTCAGTTTACACTATAGTCAACAGCCAGCAACGGATTTCCTTACACCATGAAGAATAGAGCTAGAACTATCATCATAGTCTGTCCCTTGTAGCATAACAATAAGATAATCGCGTCTCACAGCCGCCCGGGGATGGATTTTGCCACCCTTTATTTCTAAAAGGTTAAAAAAGCTAATTAATTAAATTATTATATTCGGTCTGTGGCTTTGTAATATCATAGTTGAGAACATTTCAAGCGCACATTTTTGCACATTTAAACTTCTCGATGCCAGACTGAAATTCCGTTTGACATCCTAGTCCAAAAGCTAGCAAGCTAGCGGATTTCGTTACACCGCACCATAGACAATAGGCTAGAGCTTTCCTAATCTATCCTTTGTGTAGAGCAGTGGTGCAAAACTCATGTATGGACGCGGGCCAAAACATTCTGAACAGAACTTCGGCGGGCCGCATATAAAGAAAATCTAAAAAGTTATTAAATGGTAATACATTTTTTTGTGTCATTTGTAATTAAATATATTTTGTTTCGTGATTATTTTTTCTGGAAACTCGGTATCATTTTATTAATGCGATAATGAAATTTGGAGTCTTAGACTAATCATTTTTCACAACGTACCATATTGTTTCCTCAAACCCGCAATATAGAGATATTAGTAACAGTTGCTTAAATTGCATATATTGTAAATCTAGAGTAGCAAATTTATTATGATTCTTTCACTAACAATATTTTGCATTTATTTATGCGTGTGCGTGCAAACACATATCCGGAGACAACAAAATAAATAAAAAAATTACTATAAGGATTTCTTATCAAACACTTTTCATTTGAAATAGTGCAGCTTACCTAAAAACTAAATACGAATTTTCATGAACATGAATTTTTTTACAGTTTTCCAAAAAATACAAAATAGCTTCATTACACTTCCACATGTTTAAAAACAATTGCTTTTAATCTCAAACCCTCATTTAAATGATATTTACGGAGATATTTTAAGAAAATTTTAATGTTGAATATTTTGATGCCCAAAATATTGTTCCCGGTTATGCCGTGTGTCAAGATTTGTAAATGCTGACGTTTCGCGAACCATGTTGCTCGCTTCTTTAAAGCTATCCAATCTTGCTTTTTTGAGAAGGTGTAGGGACAAAGGTTTGGTACCACCATTCCTGCGCACCAAGTACCATATCAACACCGCTGCCGCTAAGAAGATTTTGGGGAGAACGGAGACTGCCTTATTACGTGAAAGGGTACATTTTACGTACTGAACTTTACAGGACATTACAGATAAATTGCTAAAACTTCATCTCAAATTAGCACATTGTCAGCCGAAGATTGGAATAAGCTTGATTCCACCACATGGAGTAAGGCGGAGTTCTAGTTTGACAAAGCAACTGAATCTCAAAAGAAGAAGTTTGTTAAGTTAGAGACTCTGAAGGTTGTGACCAAATCTACTACTGTGGAGAAAGTAGTTATAAATATGTCTAATCACCAACTCTCCACTGGTGAATTGTCGGTCCTAGGCAAAGGATTGAACTTTGCAATCGCACCGATAAGAATACCTAAGGAGGAAATTGTTACGGAAGTAACAAGCCGCATTGTACAAAATTCCAGGTGTACAAGCAGAGGATATTCGTCAAGAGGTTTCCAGGGTAATTAGGAAAGCTGCTCCGCCGAAGAGCAATATTACCAAAGAAGAGAAGTACTCTCTGAAGACCATCAAGGACCAACAAGGATATCACAGTACTACCAGCGGATAAAGGGAATGCAACGGTGATATTGAACAAGGAGGACTATAACCGGAAGATGAACGATCTATTGGACCCAAATACGTACCTTAAAACTGCGAAGGACCAAACAGATAAGATAGGAAGGCGAGTGGAGGAGTTGGTTAAATCATCATCAATTCCCGAACAGGAACAAAGAAGCCTTTTTGTTCAAGCCATAGAGCACCGAGGATCTACGGTTCGCCAAAGATCCACAAGGATAACGTACCTTTGACACCAATTGTCAGCGCAAAATACTTGTCGAAAACCAACCAACCGTTTATAGGACAAACTACATATTTTGTTAAGAACCCAGAACATGTTATTCAGATTTTGAAGGAAGTTATTGATCCGCAGGATATACTGGTAAGTTTCGACGTAACATCACTCTTTACGTGTTCCGGTTAAGGAGGCAGTCGAAGGCTTTCGGACAATACTTGTGCCCCTAGGTCTACCAACCGATGTACCGGATCTTGTATTGTCTCACCACCACATACTTCAAGTGGGCGGGAGCGATGTATGAGCAGTTGCTCATACATCGCTCTAGTTAGAGGGTGCTCCCTTGGGATCTCCTCTTTCACCGGTAATCGCAAATTTCTTCATGGAATTGTTTGAAGAAAAGGCGATTAGGTCATGTCCTTACAAACCCAAGCATTGGGTCAGATATGTTGATGATACCTTTGTGGTTTGGCCACACGGTAGAGATACTCACTGCGTTCCTCAGCCACCAGAACAATGTCAATCCTTCTATCAAATCCACGATGGAAATAGATCAGCTGCCATTTTTGGATGTGCTGGTATACAGTACGTCAAGAATGCTTGGACATACTGTTTACCGTAAGAAGACACATACCGATCGGTACTTGAACGCCAAATAACACCACCATCCCCAACAGAAGAGAAGTGTTATTAATCCTCTGTTCAGCAGAGCCGAGAAGGTGTGCGACTCCAGCACCTTGGACGACGAACGGAAACACTTGGAGTGGGCTCTGCGTCAGAATGGATACCCCAACTCTGACATATGTAGGTAATTATCATTGAAGGCTTGTTGAGAAGCCATCGAAATCTACAAACATCCTGACAACATCAATCGCGAGGACTGTAATGACATTAGTAGGGTCTGGAAATCGATCCTAACGCGGTCAGATGGAAAAACACATGGAAGCGGTAGCTCCAGATGTTCGCAGTGAGGTGTAAATTTAGGTATATATGAGAGATTGTCTTGGTAGGTCTTCAGTAGTCAATTAGCTTTGAAGAAGCGAGCAACATGGTTCGCGAAACGTCAGCATTTACAAATCTTGACACACGGCATAACCCGGAAGCAGTTTATTTTCTAAATGATTCTGGCCGTGAAAGCCTACGTACTTAATTGTATACTGAGGTAATTGTATACCGGTGCCAATATATTATGAAGGGAAAGTCTCGTATTTTGTGCTAGATCCCGTAAATCTTTATTAGCACATCTATCTACAATATCTCGACTTTACATTATTTTCTTATTAACATCATTAACATAACTATGTAACTAGGTGATATGAAAACACAGAACACTTGGATATATAACAGTAAAGTAGTTCAAAAGTTATCAAATATCAATAAAATGAGTACACTTAATAAACTTATTTTTATAAACTGCCATACAAGATTATATTAATTGATTATATTAATTGTGTTTGTTGAATGATGAACATTAATTGTAAGTAAATTATATTTTTTAAGAAAGTTGTTTGATTTTAGTTTCCCAACAGCAACATTTGTACTTAAATGAGGTTTTATTTTTTTAACTCAATTCTTATGGGAATATTCGAAATCAGCAAGTCCAGACAATTACCAAAAATTTATATATTTCTTAATGTTACCGACAATAAATGAAAATTTATCGACCAGTGTTATCGAAATTAGCTCGCAGTGTAAGGCCTTAATAAATATTTACTTACCATAGTAACCATCTTGACAAGAAAATGCAGCAAAGAACGTTTTTCGGTCTAATTGTGTCTAATTATTCATAAAATTATTTCACATGGGGGGTATTAATAAAACCAGAATAAAACACATTTAAAAATGAATTTTTTATTTATTGCTATATTCCTTAGATAGACAGAATTTGAGGACAGGTTGTCAATAGAAAATACATCAATTTGTGCATAGTATATCTTCAGGGGGAGTCAACAACAGTGTAAATAAACTCTTGCGCATTCTCAACCGTATTGTTAAAATAAATTCAGTAATATCTATTGATGTGTTTATTGTATGCTGTCTTCTTTTCGTGTACCCTCAAAATATTAAACCGAATATCTCAAAAAGTTTGATATGTTATGTGTGACCTTTACTTTAACAATACAGCCGATTATAAAAGTTCTTTTCTGGGTATTTACAAGGAATTTACAACTATATTTAGTGTACTAATCTCGTACGTATCGCGAGGGATAGTGGCTCTACTAATAAATAATACACATTGTATAATTATTATTGTTACAACACCTCAGTATATTTAAGTATTTAAAATTCAACAACATTCAGATAATTTCTGCTTTCTTACTGATTTATCTTAACATCCACAATTATTACTAGATATACCCTATAGATTGTCTATCTTCATGGAAGTTTCCCTATAAATATACATTATTTTCATATATTTACTTATAATTCGAAAGGAACACTTAAATCAGAAAATAAGTAAACACCAAAAGATTTCGAAATGCGCTAGCAGATGGCGCTACATTACCGGTTGCCGCAGCCGGCCATCAAGTATTCAAGTTACATCAACCGACAAACAGATGGAGCGACTCAAATCAATTTCAAATTCCGTATGTGAAAATCTTGGGGTAAATGTGCATAGTTATGGATGTTCCACGATGATTGTCTAAAGACCGTACGAAAAGGTAAGTTATGTTACTCTAAACTTTTATGGGGTTCTAACGTTTTTTTCCTTTTTAAATTTTTTTTAATGGATCAGGGAGTCTACAGATATAGATAATGTGCCGTGGATTGATGTGATCATAGTAGGCGGGGTTAGTGGTACCCTGTGAGGTGCTTCTTCTATTTTTTCTAAATCCACCGCTCCTGCCGAATTTTGTTTGCACAATCTAGGACTAACCTGAAAAAATAAAATAAATATTAAGCAAATAACCAAGGTGTTGATTAAGACGGTTTAGCTCAGCTTTTAACTCATGCATTTTAGAACCTGTTTTTAATGGTCCTTGCTGCTCTCCAAAAATTAATGCAACGTGATAGAATTCTATAAGGAAGCCAACATGATAACTTGAGCCTTGAATTTTAAAAAGTGTTGCCATCGTTTTTTATCGGGCCCACCCGGACAACAGTATACTCTGTTTGCGGAGGGAATGGGAGTTTACATTTACCATTCCAAGTGATAATTCATAATAAAATCTCAGCCTAATGTTGAGTTAATAACAGTATGATATAACACAGAATTATAACTACTTTATGGGTCCATGAACTCAGCCCCGCACATTCGAAATTTCAAATTTTTTTATGTCAAAGTTTTGTGCTAGTTTTGTGCCGCAAACTAGAAGTTTTGTGCTTCTTTCGTTTCCGAGTTATGAGCATTTTTCTGAAGGGGGGCTGTGGATATGCCTGACCTAACTTCCAAATTCGAAATAAAATCAAACATTTTTCGATGCTAAAGTATTGTGCTAGTTTTGTGCTGTTTTGTGCAGCAAACCAGATGTCTTTACATTTATTCTTTAAAGATAAAATATTAAAATTTTCAAATGTTCTCGAGCATTTCGAGTGGTATTTGGCGAATGACCTGAGCAATGTGAGCTTCCAATTTCTCAATCATAGCCGGCTTATCAAAGTACGCTTAGGACTATAGGCAGCCCCAAGGGAAAAAGTCTAGAGGTGTGATATCACGTTATCTAGGCCAGCGTTCTTCAACCTTTTTACGCCTGCGGACCGGCAAAAGTAGGAGAAATATTTCGCGGACCGGCTGACGATTAAGGGGTAATACCATCCCTGGAGGTAGAAAAATAATACCTAAGTTTAAGCATGTAGTAGTAATGTAAAAATCAATTTTATTCAAAAATTAAATGTTCTGCTAATGTTTGCATTTCAAAAACGGTCGGATATGTTAACGAATTCATACCTGGAAAGTAAACTGCTTCCGGGAATTCATACCTGATTGATTTAAAATTTCTACATACAGATTTTATGTATTCACAAAACCTAGTCCAGTACGTAGGATTTTAGTAAATAGTATTTTCTGCAGTTTAGCATGTTATTGAACACAAATTGGCCACTCTTTACTCGACAATTTTGTAACCAAATAGCTGTAACCAAAGAAAAGTTTTGAAAATTTCGTAAAAAACTTGATAGACGTATATGTATCGGAGAAGATTGTTTCAATTTCACGTCACTCGGCTATTAGTTGGGTGACATACCCGACTCAACGTATTTGATGATTTTAAAACAAGATTTTTTGTTAATGTTTTTTAAGTACCTACATGATTTTAAATTCTTGTGTAAATTATCTTCTGAATAAAATTGATTTTTACACTTGTACATGCTTAAATTTTTTTCGATCTAAAGAAACGGACGCTTATACACACACTATAACATTTCGATGTTGGTGGCCATGTCATTAATTCTTATCTGAGTTGTGGTATCCGATAGTGGTACAGCCTCTAATTTTGCAGCAGCTTGAGAACCCAAAATTTCTTGAACGACATCTAAGATGCAAACCTTTACTAACTTCTCACCAATAGTGAACGGTTTTGTGTTTTAGCTATACGAAGAGCTACGAAATAAGACGCTTGAACCAGGGACTTGTTACTGTAGTAGTCATCATAATTTTCATTTGACTTTTCTGAATTTTCGTCTGATCATGTAATCTTTCAAAAAAGGCCAGTGGCTTATCAGTAAAATGTTTATGCTTTGAATGCAAATGACGAGCTAGTTTTGAAGGCTTCATACCTTCATTTCAAAGAATTTCTGAACATACTACACACAAAGGCAGTGGCGATAGTTCGCTTCCAGGGGTACAATAAAACCGAACTTTAACTACTCCTCATCATATTGCAGAATAAAGTTACCTTCTTTGTTGTCCTTTTTTGTTTGTATTGTATATTTAGAAGTATCGACACATTTGTTTTTCTCTGGTCCTTCTACACTTGAAGCACTGATACTTGGCATAATTTCGATTCCATCAGTACTTTTCTCCCGAATATTGTCCTTGCATCTACCAAAGAAAATTAGAACGTTTTGCTGTTGACTTTTTTTACTTCCATTTTGTACGGCGTCAAGTTTTACGAAAGACAATTTATTTTCCGAAACACCACACAACAAACTATAACGCACCATAGTCAAAAACAATATACGCTCGAGCTCGATAAAATAAAAGGCAAACGATCTGACACAATACTGGGGTGGGCATACACGAATCATCGTAAACTATGTTGTATATAAAGGTGAGCAATGTAGCCACCACCAAACTAATGACCGTACAATATTCTAGTTCAAAATAGAAGAAATAAATCCATAAGAAATAAAGATGGTATGTATTTGGCATATACTTTGTGTGCATGTTTTACACGCATTTCTATTGGCTGGTATTACTGCCATCTAGTGATAGCTATATTATGAAGTATAGATAATCAATAGAATAATATAATAGTAAATACAATAGAAACCACAATTAAGCAACACACAATTTGCGACGGTTACTATATTTACAAAGAAATACCTACAAATGTTTATTCTTGCCATTAATGACTCGTAGCTGAGAGCCAGCCGCCGCAGCGCTCACCCGCTTTGACACGGGCGCAATTTTTCGCGGCCCGGTAAAATATTTCTGCGGACCGGCGCCGGTCCGCGGACCGGCGGTTGGGAAACGCTGGTCTAGGCCGTCAATCCATTACGGGAAATTAACCGTTCATCGAATTTTTCTGGCAATAAAGCCATGCTTTGACGTGTGGTGTTAGTTGTGTGGCAAGTAACACCGCCTGCGCCGTCTTGTTGAAACGAAATGTCGTGGAGATCACGCGCTTTGATTTCAGGCAGCAAGTACGCTGTTATCATGGTGCGATAGCGGGCGCCGTGATAACAGACTACATACTTGCTTCCGTAGAAGCCGTTCCGGGCTATGTCTTTCCATGATGAAATGTCTAACAATTCTGAACAAAACTTCCACCACAACTTCACACGACTCATGCGTTATCTGTCATTAAATCCCTACTTAAAAAAAGTACCTCTAAATGAATCACCCGTTATATGTATAAGTAAGACATATTAATATTGTTATAATATAAAGCTCTAAGGTAATTATTCAGATGTTGGTATGTAGGTACCTATTACTGACATTCTGGTATTCTAGAACTAACAGCGTATTATTTAGCAAGATTGGGTTTATAAATGTACGTAATTTGTGAATATGTTATAAATGATCAATAGAAAATAAATTGCTTCCGGGTTATGCCGTGTGTATGCCGTGTTAATTCGTAAATGCTGACGTTTCGCGTACCATGTTGCTCGCTTCTTCAGAGCTAACTGAATGCAGCAACTTGAAAGCCTACGTACTTATTTAAATGATAGTCTGTAAACTTTGTTTGCCACTTTACGTATACCGGGTGACCGACGCCATAGGTACTCCCTTTATCTTTTTTGTTTATAAAGCTGGAGGAATAAAATTTGGGAAAGTGTTAATAGAAACAAAATGCCATTCTTTGGGATACTCTTGAGGCTAATATGGCTTCCGTTTTTTTCCGGAAATGACGTGTTAGAGGAACCGAACATTGCAAATAACTCGAAAACGAAAGGAGCATAGAACTTCTAGTTTTCGGTACAAAACAGCACAATACCAACACAAAACATCTGCATGATAAGATAATTTAATTTTATCGAAAATTTGGAATTTAGGTCCATAGACGCCGCAATTAAAAACTGATAATAACTCGGGAACGAAAGGAGCACAAAACTTATGGTTGCGGCACAAACTATCACATACTATCAAATACCTGTGACACCTATTCATTTGTTAAGTGATAATCGGCCAATGATCATTTATAGCAGCGTCTAGATTTGGCATTGTGAGAATGAAATGAATGTATAATATTAAGAACTAATATTAGGTCTTTGTCACGTTTTAAACACGTACAAAGTACAGTTCAGTAACACAACGATAAACACGAGTTGTAGTAGTTTTTGAGTTATATAACCACAAACAGTGCCGTTAAACTAGTACGTAGTAGAATTATCAACACGCGGGGTCCATGTCCGCAGCCCCCACCCCACAATCAACATTTCATATGTTTCTTATGTCAAAGTTTTGTGCTTGTTTTGTGCTGTTTTGTGCCGCAAACCAAAGGTTTTGTGCTCCTTTCGTTTCCGAGTTATTAGGAATTTTCGTATGCGGCGTCTATGGACCCAAATTCCAAATTTTAAGTGAAAACAATTTTTTTTATGTTGTACATTTGTGTTGTGCAGTTTAGTGTCGAAACCCAGAAGTTTTGTGCTCCTTTTGTTTTTGAGTTATTTGCAATTTTCGGTTGGAGAAAATCAACAACAGTTTATTATAATATATACAGAAAATGCCAAACACGTTGTTTACCGACTATTTATAATTTATATGTGAAATCGGGACTACATATTCATAAATTGCGTACATTTATAAACCCAATCTTGGTAAAAAACAGACTGTTAGTTTTAGAATACCAGAATGCCAGCAGATGAAATATTGCCTTAAGAGATTTATATTATAATTATAACAATATTAATATATGTTACTTATACTTATACTATCAAATATCATATCATATCAAATATCTGTGACAACAAAATATTTGTTAAGTGATAATTGCCCAATGATTTGTAGCGACGAGATTTGGCATTGTGAGATTAAAAATAATGCATAATATTAAGAAATAATAGTAAATCTTTGTGACGTTATAACTAAAAAACTATTTAGCAATGTTAAATCTGAATTCCAGGTGTCCATTATTCAAGTACAAAGAACAAAAAATGAAACCGATAAAAAAAATGTTGAATAGTTATATAGCCACAAACAGTGCCGCTAAACTCGTACGTAGGCATTATCAATACGCGCGCTGGGTACGCGCGCTGCCTGCGATACCCGGGGCCCGGACGAAAGAGAGAGACGGATAGCTCTCAAGTAGAAAAATGCTCAAAAACGGAAAGAGCACAAAACGTCTGGTTTACGGCACAAATCAGCACCAAACTAGGGCAATACTTTAGCATCGAAAAAAAGTTTGATTTTAATTCGAATTTAGAAGTTAGGTCAGGCATGTCCACAGCCCCCCTTCAGAAAATTGCTTATAACTCCGAAACGAAAGCAGCACAAAACCTTTGTTGTGCGGCACCATCGAGATAGTATAGAAGAGGAGGAGTCATATCAGCTTAAAATTGGGATCACTTTATGTCAAATCATACCGCCCGTTAGTCCCATAGTGTCAAATTGACAAGCCGATACATTATATAGGTTTAAATAGTTTCTAGTGCGCTATAAGTAATTTTTCTAACTAATTAGCATGACAGTATGTGATATAAGAAGCTGTCGCAGCAGAAAGGGTCCTGGCTGCAATAAATCAGCGGGAATTACGTTTCATCGGGAAGTGACGTTAGATGTCAGTCAAATGACAATGAACAGGCCCGTATTCAAGAAAAATTTGACTTAGTTTTTCGTTTATTTAACAATTACATGTAGGTTTCCAAAGATTTGTGCGCAGCAGGAATTATGGATACAGATTGTAGACCGATGTAACTGGAAGCGGACAAAGTCCAGTATTGTGTGTTCGAAACATTTTATGGAGCTATGTATAGACAGAACATCACCAAATCGCATCAAAATAATAAAATAGTTCTGTTTACAGGCCAATAGGTTACAAAATGTTTAATACTTATTTGGTCATATTCATATTTGTTCCACTTATAAGTTTTATTTTACATTAAGTTAAACAAATGCAACATTTATTTTACATTATTTGTTATAACCTTAATCCAGAGTATTATTGTGTTTATTATACATTTTCACTTTCTTTACTTGATCAAATATATGTGCTATGTTGCACTGTCTGCAAAATTACAGAAAAATAATTATAATTAGTCCGGGCCTGTGCAGACCGACCGTCGTATAGTCCCATAAGCCACACCTACTGACGCCGATTTGAGTATATGAAAAACGTCGTCATAGCGTCTCCTTTCTATACTATCTCGATGTGCGGCACAAAACCTTTGTTTTGCGGCACAAAACCTTTGTTTTGCGGCACAAAACAGCACAAAACAAGCACAAAACTTTGACATAAAAAAATGTTGAAATTTCAAATGTGGGGGAGGGCGGCTGACGTATTGTATCTTATTTCTAAGATCACAAGACATCATTTAAGCAAAGAAACAATTTTTTTCTGTTTTTCAAAAAATCTAGCGAATAGGTAGTTATGTCAAGTTAGTTATGACAAGTGACAAATGTATGAATAGCTTTTGTCGTTGGGTTTGTCAGAGTAGCTTAGAGCAAGTTGTAATGAGTCTGCAATTTGACAACACGCTATAGCAAAATGTCAGTGCATGATGACCGATCATCATCGGTCATCATGCACTATACATCAATGAATACTGATACTGCCGCGCTAAGCAAAAATGTCGTATCTGACAATTTGTTAGCACTTTACATTTTCCGATCAAATCTAAAGATGGAATGATTCATTAATTATTGATTGATCTATTAAAGAGAAAATATAGAAGAACTTTGCAAAGAATTCGCAAAAGCATATTGTAGTGTAGGTAGGTTCCATATTCCATGCATTATCCTAATATAACGGAAAACCGTGTTCAACGTTCAACAACGTTCAACTAGGACTCAGGACTCAGTCCTAGTTGAACGTTTGTACTGGTACATTCGATCCTGTGTTTGTCTGTTAAATGCCGTTATCGTCGATTATTGTGACTGTACTGAGACTGTTATTTGTTCCCTGAAGAAGCCAGAATTTACTGGCGAAATATTGGAGGAAATAAAAAGGTCTAACTAGTTGGCACTAGTTGGCTAGTTGGCACTTTTATTTGAGGCTCTATTAACCCAATAATAACACGGTTTTCCGTTATATTAATAATAAAGAGCAAAAAAGTTTCCTACCCGAACTGTGAATCATTATCCTAATGTTTTAATATTTTTTAATTATCAATAAGCAATTTTTTAATATATTTAACATCGTGCATCGTACTCCAAATAAAACAATAAAGCACTAACGTGGTTTGTATATCTGTCTGTCGGTTCAGGTTCCCCACCGAAGAGGGTTGGCCACAGGGGGGTGTTCAAAGAACAAAATGGATTTTTGTTTTGTGCAGTTCTTTATCACTGATTTTCTTAGAAATTTCGAATTTATTCGCGGGTCGGATAGGATTGGTAACTGGCAGGTTTTCGCCTGGTCTGACCGGTATTCTTAATTGTATGACGGGTGCTGGATGAGAACTTTAGGTTGCACGACGATTACAATCCTTTGACTGTGGTATTTCCACTACAATTGTCACAAAGCAGCTATGCTATACATCTTTTCAGTCTGAATATAGTTGTCAATGATATTCGCGTCATAGCAATTCGTGGCTATTATTGGATCCTAAATAAACTCTTTATAATAGCCCTCACACAATTTACATATAGTCACATTATATAGTCAAGTGATGATGAATTAACTTACATTCTGACTATTTTCAATAATAATTTCCTCCGTCCTATCCAAACTAAACTGCCTCCGCAGTAACTTTCCAACTCTATCCTTCGGACTTAGCGACTTATAGTGATTGTACGGGGTGCTCAGATCCTCCTCTTCGATCCTCTTCGGCCTCCTGAATCCACACAGCGAACTGGTAGAGGCACCCAGCAATGCAGCCGCGACCTCGCTCGCGGATACAGGTGTTCCCAAAGACATGGGAGTTTCACTAGAGGTACTTTTCACCTGTAAAATGCCAAAATTTAATTAGAAAAAGTCCACGACTCTTTGTGTGGTTGGTTGCGTGCTAAAGCGACATAACATCTCTTAGACTTTTGACCAAGACAAGTAGTAGTGGTTTGAATATTGACACTTTGAAATGTTGAGATTTAGTTAATTCTGAGCTTCCTGCCCGTTGACTCCTGTTTTGTTCTAAATGACTGAGACAAACGAATCGGTGGGTAATTCTACAGTTTTTGGACGGGATTGCTGTTAGACCAGGCAACAGAGATTCTCGTGTGACAAAAATACTAGCAGGAAGCCGACGGTCCCAAGTCACGTGGAACAGTCCGTAGACGTATTGTGATATGTTTCCTACTCACAAATATCATTTCTTAATTTGTTATAAACAAAAACCCACAAAAAAACGTGTTTTTTTTTCTTTTTTCGCTTGTAAAAACTGAACCGATGGAGGAATCTTGTTGCTGTCGAGAGACCAATTGTAGAGAATGAAAAGACGAAACAAATAAACCTTCCATGGACTTGATCGCATTCAAACTAACGGAGGAAATTCGGGAAAACCGGAAAAAACTGCGTCTTTTTCAAAATTTGAAAACTCCGCGATTTTTAAAGTAGTAGCGGTGGCTTTTCGCGACAAAGTAGCGATTGCTAGGTACTTTGAGTGTGCACAACCCAGAAGTTGTCCGATGATTACTTTTTGCACTATTGCGATTTAATTGTTTTTTATGCAATATGGTTCGGCGAGCCTGGATGCGTCGGAGGTGGTCCGATTTTAATTTTTTTAACGTATTTCGAAAGTAGAAATATTGTGCTACAAAACGTCTATTCTGATTTTGCGTTAAAATGTTGCAAAATAGGCAAAAGATGCTTTCAAATAAGACCGAAAACTGCACCGCGCTCCAAAACGGTCGAGTAGTGGGGGGGTAGGCGGCAGACGCGGGGAAACGCGTATCTATAGTAATCCCAGCGCGTTGCGCGTTTCCCCGAGACCCGAGTCGGCCGCCTACCCCACTACTCGACCGTTTTGGAGCGCGGTGCAGTTTTCGGTCTTATTTGAAAAAATTTTCGCCTATTTTGCAACTTTTTAACGCAAAATCAGAATAGACGTTTTGTAGCACAATACCTATACTTTCGAAAAAACTACAAAAAATTAAAATCGGACCACCACCGACGCATCCAGGCTCGCCGAACCATATTGCATAAAAATATTTAAATCGCAATTGTGCAAAAACTAATCATCGGACAACGCCTGGGTTATCCACACTCAAAGTACCTATCAATCGCTACTTTCACGCGAAAAGCCTCCGCTACAGCTTTGAAAATGGCGTAGTTATGAATTTTTTAAAAAGCCGCTGATTTTTCCTGTTTTTCCGAATTTCCTCCGTTAGTTTTAATGCGATCAAGTCTGTGTAAGGTTTCTATTTTTTGTTTTTTCATTCTCTACAATTGGTCTGTTGACAGCAACAAGATTCCTCCATCGGTTCACTTTTTACAAGCAAAAAACGAAAAAGAACACTTTTTTTGGCGTTTTTTTTTATAACATATTAAGAAATGATATTTGTGAGTAGGAAACATATCACAATACATCTACGGACTGTTTCACGTGACCTGGGACCATCGGCTTCCTGCTAGTATTTTTGTCACGAACTCAGTCATTTTCTGTTCTATTGCCTGGTCTATGTAACCAGAATGAGAAAATAGCGCATTGCAACCTTACGGAAAATAAGTAATTCAGTTAGTACTTTGTTGTACAAATCACGAAGAACAGGGGACAAACATAAAAGTTTTGAAGGAAACAATGTATAAAGGTGCTAATACTTCATGAAAAATGATGTATAATATTGCGAGTAACAAATCCTATATGCAATGGTTGCCCAAAAATGATTTCTTACATGGTGTACACTTAAGTGAGCGCGCTCCCACTGTTTCCTCAGTTAGTTTTAAAACAACAGAGAGAGCATCTGCTCGCAGCGTGTAATTCTGAACGGGAGTGGAGTAACCAGAACGCGCTACTTTTAGTCCAAACATTGGAGCTCCATGAGATTCCTCCTACTGGCATAATTGGACGAACAGTTGCAACGTGTGGAGTAGCCCAGTAACATTAGACAAATTACGTAAGCTATTCTATCATTTTTGTTGTTATTTGCAAGTTATACGTTACAAAAAAAAAACGGCATAAGAGTAACGACGGATTCATATGCTGGGTGTTTCACGTTCCACGTTCCATTTATTTGAAAACATAATAGACCGTGCTTTATTTTATAATACATCCAACAAAAAACAACAACATGTAATATTGTTGTTTTTTTTTTGCTGAAGTGTACTGTATTTGGAAAAATCCCATAACAACAACGTGTACCTTGAGAAGTTACATCGCGAGAAGTTACATCGTGAGCAACTACAGTTAATAGGAACATCGCATCGGTGAGTTTGCTACCTAATATACATGCTATGCGTACCGCTATCGCCGGTGGAGGTATTGTTATTTATTTGAAATTTATATCTTTTACAGGAATACATATAATGTAATATATCGAAACCGGTCAACTCTTGACTACATATTCATACTGTTTTTTCCATAAGATGTGATAGTTTTTAGAGTTACAATATTTTCAGGACTTGAAAGATGAAACTACTAATATTCATAGAAATAGGTTACCTACTGTGTTCCGGTTTAAATCTTGTAATCCATTTTTAACTAACTTCAAGTAAGCAGCCGGTTAATCAATACCCTAAAAATATTTTTATATACTATTATCTTTTTACTTTATCATACGCAGTAAGATGAAGTATTGTAATCGCGCCGAAAAAAAAAATAGATTTTAGCGGACATTTTTTTACCAAGGTACAAAAAAATGTCTGTGTGTGTGTAAACGATTCCGGAGAAACTACTAAAGGTATCTGGACGAAAGTTCATATTTAGAAGTTTTATGACCAAACTTCAAAAGGGTCCAAACGAACTGGCTTCATACTCTTAGCATTTTTCAACGATTTTGCAAATGAGCCGTCATTACGGTAATTTCTTCAAAATAGATAAACAATAAATTAAAGTAGAGGAAATTTTGTATAATTTATGTCTCTAACATTTTTTGGTAAAATTGATAGTTTAGCTGCAGGAGCAAATTCTATTTGATCGAAATCGTGTCTACATTAATAGTAGGTAGCCAGGAAATTTTTTACTTTTGATAGAATTCAGAACGTCAGCGGTTGCGAAACGTCAATTCAACACGCAAATGCATGGAGAATGTGATGAGGAGGAGAAACACGCGCGCACGTACGCTATGTGAAACAATATTGAAACAGTTTGGTGTTTCCATGGTGTTTAAAAAGTCAATGTGTATTTCAAGTGTGGATTGCGGATAGCAATATTGTTATGCATGTTTCAAGAATTTTGCAAATGAGCCGCCATTTCTGTAATTTCGCCAAAATAGTTAAATAATAAATTAAAGTAGAAGAAATTTTGTATAATTTATGTCTATGACATTTTTTGGTAAAATTAATAGTTTAGCTTGTAGGAGCAAATTCTATTTGATCGAGATCGTGTCTGCATTAATATAGGATTTGCCAGATATTTTTATTCTAATGATAGTAGGTAGTGTTAAAGCTACGTTTACATTAGGATAGTACGCAGTAGAGTTAGTAGGTAGAGTAAGTACTATCCCGCTACTAGCTTAATGTAAACAAGAAGAGCTAGTATTAGTAGAGTACTAAAGATAGTAACTGGTAGAGTAGAGTAGATAGCACATGTGACTAGTACACTATCCACTTGCCTTGCCCCATCATAGTCCGCACTCTACTCTACTCCGACTCTACCGGTGTAAACAGCAGTGCCCGGTAGAGTAGAAATAGTTCCGGGTTAATTAACATTTAATTTTATTTTAAAACGAGTTGTCCTATAAAAACTAGACATAAGATCTTGTTTAAAGAACAATTTACAAATTAAATGTTTCATTCTAACATTACCTATCTGTACTCTACTAATATTTATTTTGTGTGTAAACGGTTACTCTACCGAACACGGGAAAGTAGAGTGACTTGGATAAATAGTAGGCAAGCGTACTCTACTACTTACTATCTTAATGTAAACGTCCCTAAGGCTGATTTTTTGACAATACCTACTGTCAATATCTGTCAAATCCTGGCTAATTCGTTTTATTTTAATGCAAATACGATCGATCTCGATAGAATCTCATGCAGCTAAACTATTAATTTTATATATTGTAAGATAAAGTCATGTGCCTGGCCACATCATTATTTTATTAATTATTGATTTATAATTATTTTTATCTTGACTACTCATTCCTCTAAGAAGTTACGTTGAAAATTTCATGATCATTGAAAAGAAATATAACGTACCTATATCTTAATCGCAACACATCAAAAAGTAAATGCAGCGTCAATGATGGCGGCGGCGCCGGAAAATATATGATTTTCTGTAACAGTTTTATTTTTTGACAATACCTACTGTCAATATCTGTCAAATCCTGGCTAATTCGTTTTATTTTAATACAAACACGATCGATCTCGATAGAATCTCATGCAGCTAAACTATTAATTTTATATATTGTATGATAAAGTCATGTGCCTGGCCACATAATTTTTTTATTAATTATTGATTTATAATTATTTTTATCTTGACTCCTCATTCCTCTAAGAAGTTACGTTGAAAATGTCATGAACATTGAAAAAAATATATAACGTACCTATATCTTAATCGCAACACATCAAAAAGTAAATGCAGCGTCAATGATGGCGGCGGCGCCGGAAAATATATGATTTTCTGTAACAGTTTTATTTCGGTTTAAGGTGGTCAAAATGAAGGAACTGCAATCATAATTTTCGATCGGCTGTTAAACCTGAATGTTTAAAATTTTGTGGACAAACTATACGTTTAAAGTTTTAACAGTAATAAAAAAATAAAATCGTCTAAGTTTTATATCTGCATCTGACACAACCTTTATGGTTCGTAAATAATCATTTTAAGTACTAGGTTTTATATTGGTCTGTATAGACTATAGAGGGTATTTATAAAAGGTTATTTAGACCCTAATTAATTAGATTTATCCTTATACAAAGTATTATGGTTATCAAGATATTAACAATTGTATTATGGAATCTTTAGGTCTTACGACTGGATCTGAGACAATTTGATCTCGATATCAACCGTTGGTTGTTTATAAAACCTATCAGTGTCGAATATAATGGTATTTGTTTTTCTATTATTTAGTTGAATTTTTAAATTATTATATCAACCAACGTTACTTGTGGTCAATTCCACAACAATGTTACTAAAAGTTGGTCCGGATTTTTTGTTTACGGATTACTCCTGGGTTGAATTACACTGAACGCTCCTCCTGATTATCATTAAAATCCTCAAACATAACTCTCTTTATAACAGTTATCAAACTTTGCGTAACTCTACTGTAGTTCAGACAATAAAGACCCAACTAGGAAAGTATTTTTTGAAAGGTTCATAGGACAAAGCAATGTCAGTAGAGGATAAACTGAAAAGTCTTGGAGTGAGGACATGGAAGAGACATGCGTTGGATAAAGACGACTTGAGGGAGATCTCGGCGCGACCGAAAGACCATCACTAAAATCTAAAGGAAGAGCGAAAAGCAGATAGATTTTACGACCGCAATTTTTGGCCGCGTTATTGTGATTTGGCTATTAATTTAGCCCACTTAGAGTTCACTTACTACACACCATGGCGTGGTGAACTTCCTCCTGGGTCTTCAAAGGCGCGGAGGTCTGGAACTTCGAGGAGGCCATCGTCCTGATGAATGTCGGATCGACTGGCGATTTGACCACTTGTGCTGTGGCGACGGTGTCCTGTACTATGATCTCAGCGATTCTAGGGCCGGGGTCTTCGATGATTGGCGTTGATTCTTTGGAACGATGATCGAGGTCGCAGATCAAGAGGCTCTCGTCGAGGCTGTAACAACGTAGAATTTAATAAGAGGGGGTAAAAGACATTGTGAAGTTTTTCATAGTAGCACTTACCAGTGACTTTCCCTTTGTCGGTAAATTGAAGCAAAAAGAAAACATTTAGAAATGCGATAAATATGGTTTTGTATAATTTTCACAATATCAATATTTAATTAAGTAACGTGCGACATGGGGGGGGGGGGGGAAGAACCCTGAATCAAAGAAAAAATATGTCGTAAATGTTAAAAGGTCGATTTACTACGATTTCTCAAGAGCTTTGCTAGAATGGTGTTTAGGTGGCGACGAAATTTTCAATTCTACTGTCCGCAACCTAGCTTCCAAAGATGTCCCTATGGGTCAAAACCCCGAAGATATTTGCAGATGTGCACGACAAACAGCGTCTGGCGAGACCGTCGAAATGCACACGCGAGGCATCAAAAGAGACTCGGAGAAAGCGTAGAAGCGAGCAAAGTTCTCAAAGCGAACAGAAAAATGATATAAATAGTCGATGTACCTCAGGAAACTGGACTTCAATCATTAAACGCGCTTTTCTTGAAATAGCTTTTGCGCGACTGGTTGTATGATATTTCAAAAACTATTGATCCGATCAACTTGAAATGTTTACTACATGTTCAACAAACATTGCTTTATCGCTTGATAAGTATTTTTTATTTAATAGCAAACAAAATTATAATATTTGTGAGCTAAATCCATCATTTGAGTTTGAAAAGTCACAATTTCCTCAAATATAAATACTTTTTATTTTTGGTGGATGAAGGGATGGAACTACTTTTGTATAGAATATTGTTACGTAGCTTTTAATGGGGGGATGGCTCTAGGTCAGGATGGAGATGTAATAAATCTCGCACCGTTGTTTACATTAGTTCGTATATTGCTGACTACACAGAATTCCAATACAACAACTGATTGGAGTCCGTGAAACACGATAGCTGACACGATAGCTTTATATGAATTTGGCAAGACGTCATGACCTGTTTAGGGCCCGCAAAAATCCTGAGTTAGGATTCTTGGTTGCACACGGCTTTTGATATAAGTTAATGTTAATTTGCACGTTTTGAACGCGTGCAAGGAATGTCTTTGTTCCGATTTGAAAAGCCTGACGTATGCATTTCTAGCCAAGCAACTCTCTGCAGTTTGGATGGGTTGGATGACCTGGTCTCAATTATACAATGTAATTAAACTATACTTCGCAACAATATAACGGCATTCGACATTATTGTTTCAGATCACCTTGAGTGGAGAAATCTCGTCAACCATAGACAGCCGATCTTGCAGCGTAATGGTCGAGGGGGGTCTGCGGGCGTAGTTGTTGATGGAAATTATTATATATATTTTTCGGTAAATACCCGAAATATTATTGTACTAAATTTGATCGCATACCTACTAAATTTGATCGCAACTGATCGCATACTGTCGTCGATGAAAAATGAAAAGAACGGGGTAAATTTAGTATAAAAACGGAACCCCCCTTACACAGGGTGTTAGTAAATAAGTGTGACAAACTTCAGGGGGTGATTCTGCATGAAAAAATAATGACAGGTTGCTATATAAACGTATATCCGCAAATGCTTCGTTTTCAGCGAAAAGTTTTCTTAAAAACTGACGCTTTATTTATTGCTCTGAAACCGGTCGAGATATGCAAATGAAATTTAGTGGGTATTAAGAGGTAGTTATAGCGCATTTTCTGACATGCAATTAAGAATTTTATGTTCCTCATTGGCGCGCATACGGGTAATGATATCAATTATTTTAAAGAAAAAAAATGGTACGCCACTGGGATATTTCATATTAAAAATCATTTTGAAATTCCTCGTTCAATTTGTGACAGAAACTCTCTCTGCCCTTTTTTTGTAGGGGGTACCGTTTTTATGCAAAAACATAAAACACCTTAATGGTCTCAATTTTTTTTAAAGAACTATTTAATACAATAACATTAAACTAAAACAATACCAGAAAATAACACTAATAAAATTTTAAATAGGCGCAAAGCGACAAAAATGTTGAAAATGACCTCCCTCAGACAAGATTGAATCGTCAGTTTTTAAGAAAACCCTGAACAGCCTATATCTCAGCAAATGAAGCTTTTGCTTGAAGCAACTGTCATTATTTTCTTCATAAAAAATCACCCTTCGAAGTTTGTCGCAGTTATTTACTAACACCCTGTATCCGCCATTTTCATTTTGAAAACCACAGAAAGATGTTAAACTACAAAGATTCCGGCATTTTTCATTGTTTGTTCGGTCTGCTTTCGTTTATTGTACACTTATACAGAAATGTACTATTAAAATTTATTAACAAAAATATTTAATAAAAATTTTATCTGCGACCCGGGGCACTTAACAAACAGTGTAAAACTTTTGATTACCTTCATCCTTGAACTAATTGAAAAGAATAACGTAACATAGCTAAAAGGAGTAACAATTATCAGAGATAATGAAAATGATTACAAAAAAGCTATACTTTTAGCGGCGATGTCGTCGACTGGAGGCGCAATTATGTAATTCCCTGGAGTTTACTTAGCCCGGCATTTTAGCTTTTGTGGAAGGAAAAATGAACAATAACAGCGCCAATTTCAGCCATCCTCCAGCATTTTGGACGGTTAATTACTTCCTCTGCCGTTAATTAGAAATGTGACAGAGCACAGCCCTAGACAAGGCCATCCATTAGTGAGGGAATAGAGATGGTTGTCATAGAAATTTCAATTAACTTTGTTCGGTTAGCAGAGCGAGAGAAGGGATGAAGAAGTGCCGTCGAGTAGAATAAAAAGACGAGATTTGATCATTCATAATTCATCGCAGCATGAGAGAATTGTTACCCGCCCATGGTTCTCTGACGAATCTATTTTCGGCAATTTGTCCAAATTCTCGGTTTTTTATTTTACGCTTACGGCAAGTTTTGGTTAGAAGTTTGATTTAAAATCATGTTACTGAAAAATTCGATCTATATGTAGGCATATCGAGGAGAACATTGTCCTGATCTTGTGGGTTATCAAATTATAGAAAACAGCCTCTACCATGGCAGAAAAAATATCGCACAAGGAAAACGACGAAGCTATTGGTATGCTGTATTATTGGTATGTTGTATAAAAAACACATAGAATAAATGTGAAATCAGTCCACGACAGATCAATGTTTCTTTTTGCTTCGTCAAATTGTACAGGGTGAGTTATTAGTATCCCGGCGGTCGATAACTACTAAATCGTTGGAGACTGAAAAAATGTTTAACACAAAAGTTGTTTGACTTACGAGTTTTTATAACGTAAAATTATTTTCATTTAAAATGTGTAAATTATTTAAATTGTACGCCCTTTATATTTTATTATTATATCAATACTAATAAATTTGTTTATCCAACCGTATAGGTTGCTAACTGTCAGCGTTGATAGTTCCCGAGGTATTCAATTATTTCCCCAAATATGCGGAATATGCCTGTTGCAGGATCTTCTTTAAAACTATGTGAAAAGAAGAATTAATTAACATGATCTACATCTATGGCGAAGTCGACAGAAATACATCCAGCATCCAGAATGTATGAACAGCGAAATCCAGATAGACGGCATCCCCTACCGTGTTATAAACAGGAATAGGTTGCAATTTGAAGAAACAGGTAGTATTAATTACCAGCACAAAACAAGAACTAAAACGGTGATCAAAGAGGTAAGAGGAGGTCCTACATTGTAGCCAGCAAGGTCTCCAGACCTCAACAAACTCGATGTCTTTTTATGTGAACGACCTGGTATACCAATCAGCACCTACTACACCAGAAAACGTGAAACTTCGTATAACCAATGTTTTTGACAACCTTAGAGTAAATAAGAGGTACATGTTAAGAAATATCTGAAGATCTTTTTTACAGCGCGTTAATGCTTGCAGAAAAGAAAAGGGGCGTCACTTTGAACAACTTCCAAATATTAATTAAAATAATATTGTTGTTAATTGTTGTGTAAATTGTTGTGTAATGTTTTATTAAGTTTATAGTTTGTTTCATTTGCTTCAAATAGGTTACTAAATGAACGGGGATTTATTTTTTAATAAACGGTAATAGTATTAAAGTTTTCTTTCTTAAATTATATGTGAATATACTACTACTGATTTATAACTAAGAGACAAACAAAAAAGAAAGAACATAATGTTACACATATTTCTTTAAGTTGTAAATATCACGAAAACTACTAAAATTGGACATATGACATATTTGACATAAATTAAAGGGAACTTGATGGACAATTCAACTAGAACATAAATTACAGGCTGTTTCATTTAAAAACTCAAGGAAAAGCGATTTGAAAAACATCAAAATTCACTAAGTATTATGAACACCCTGTATAGCGAATGTAATATTTTTGGATACTATCATCCACTAGCTTTGACTATTGTCTGACATAGTTTAAAAACAAAATCTGCAAAAATGCCATTTTTACATAGTTTTAAAGAAATCGTGCAACGGTCATATTTTGGAAAAATAATTCAATATCTCAGGTACTGTTAACGCTGCGAATTACCGTCACGCCTAATTACCGTCACAATTCCGTCACGCCTAAATGCAACACCCTGTATAAATGAAAATAATTTTGAAACTAGTGAGCCAAACAACGTTTGTCTTAAACATTTTTTTCTTTGTCTAACGATTTAGTAGCTATCGACCGCCGGGATACTAATAAGTCACCCTGTATATTATTAGCAGCAATGGTTATGTTTGCTAGGCTACTATTGTCAAAATTAAAGAAAAACTGGGATTTTTTCGATTGGCATCGAATACAGGAGATAGCAATCGGTTAGCTAACGGCTCTTTGGTGTCCAGTACGAATCCTAGGAAATAAATGTATAATTTTTTTTGGACACATGTGAGAAATTATTATTTAGTATACGGAATTTGGAGGGGGGTATTATAAGTAATCGATGGCTAGGAAAAGGTGACAAGGTTACAATAGAAATCATGTCACGCCTAGTCAGGGTCAGAAAATGAACAGAAGACGGATCCTTTTTGATGTAGATGTATTTGGGCAATTTTGCTGCAGGTATACCTACTAGGAGTAATTATTGGTGATTTGCGAAACTTTCTGGCTCCTGTGCATTGAGTGAGGCTAAAAGCAAAATTTTTTTCCGTAATTGACACACTAAATTCCAACTAATATTGTTGCCTTAATCAGAGTTATTAATTTGTTAAAAGAATTTTTCGGACGTCCAATGGACACTATAGAAATTTGAAGTTTTGACATTTTTTCTGCATTTTCGGTTTTACACATTCCCTCTCGATTGCATTTCAACTAATACGGTCCATAAACACGAGCCAATCATTTTTATAGCAGTATAATGAACATTAGAGTCACGACAATTTTAGTTAGGATTCACTCGTAATCGAGTGAGAATGGATAAAACGGTCCTACGATACGAATTTTAATAACAAAATAATAAACAATAGAAAGATAACTAAAAAAAAAGATAAATTTACTAAATTATCGAGAAAGAATGTTTAATACCGAAAATACAATTTTTTAACAAATCTCATTTTTACGAATAGAAATGCAAATAATATTCGCTAATTTACCGAATAAACGAGCAACCATGATTAAGAACAAAGAAAAAAATTCACAAATTAATAAACGACACAATTGTTATTACTATTAAAATATTAGTTGAACTACTAATTGTTGCTATATTTATCTGTGTAAAAAAATAATCAAAAATATTTAAATCTTTAAGGGGGTATACATACATATTATACATATATATCTTTAAGGCATGCAGGATGTCTCAATAGTGCGATCTCTGAAGATTGTGTGTGCCTCTGCTAACGAAGATATTTGAAACCTGATTTCACTCATATATGTATAGAACATTTTAAAATTATTAGCGTGTATACAGGTGTTCCATACTACTACCAACCCAAACATATGCTTTTTTTTAAATGGAACAACCTATATTTCGGTACAAATTTGAATTCCTCGCAAAATTTTACGATAACGTAAAATAACTTTACCTACCCTAAACTTTATACTTTTTGATTTATTGGCATTTTTATGGAAAAGCAGCAGTTTAATAAAAGCAGTATATCTCAATACCAGTTATTAATTTTATTGCGCACGCTTTGATTATGATTAAGTAAGAAGCGTGCTATTAGCGTGAATATATTCAGGTATACCTACAATATCCAAATTGTGTACAGATTGGTCATAATCTGGAACAAAATGTAGCAAACAGTGTTTCCTAAGAAAGTATTTTTTTTAAATGGTACACCCTATATCTAATTAATTTTTTGGGTTCTACGCATCGTTCTGCACAAAAAAGTATTAGTACACACTAGTGCTAAAATAAACCATTGCAGATCTTCTCCATAAAAGAAATCGATTTTTCTATCAATAAGTGCTTCTACCTACATTAACTATTAAACCAGCTAAGTATTTACCTAAAGTACTGTTTTCTCGAATGATTTAATCTTTTTTGAATAAAATAAAACATTTTCGCACATCTGCAATTTATATTATAATTTGAAATAAAATATTACTTATACCGTGTAGGCTATGAAAAACTGTGCTAAACACGTTGAAACACATGAAGGCATCTGTCAGTGGTGGTGATATTGTTAGGGTGGTTAAGTTAGATTTGCATAATTTTGGCAAATAAACCATACTTTTTCCAGGAGGAACATGGTGTGGGTTTTTGGCGAATGCGACAAAAATGCTTTATTGGCAAGTAGAGTGATAGATATCCTGACAGATACCTTAATAACTTCTTTAGCACAGTTTTTCACAGCGTACAAGGTATAAGTAAAATTTTATTTCAAATTATAATATTACATTGCAGATATGATAAAATGTTTTATTTTATTTAAATAAAAGAAGATGAAATTATGCGAGAAAACAGTACTTTAGGTAAATACTTAACTGGTTTAATTGTTAATGTAGGTGTAGAGGCTCTTATTGATAGAAAAATCGATTTTTTTATTAAGAAGACTAGTTATCTCACCAACGGTTCATTTTGGCACTAGTGTGTACACTAGTACTTTTGTGTACAGAACGATGCGTAGAATTCAAAAAAATAATTTGTTACAGGGTGTTCCGTTTAAAAAAAAAACTTTCTTATGAGAAACTGTTTGCTTTATTTTGCTGCAGATTATGACGACACTGTACGTACACAATTTGGATATGGTAGGTATTCATGATAATAGAACAGTTCCTACTTAATTATAATCTAAGCGTCCAAAATAAAATTAAAAACAGTTATTGAGATATACATTTTTTTCTTAGACTAGTTTTTCCATAAAAATGCCTAGAAATCAAAAAGTACAAAGTTTAGTGTAGGCATTGTTATGTTTCATTGGCATAAAATTTAACGAGGAATTAAAATTGAGTCAAAATAAAGGTTGTTCCATTAAAAAAAAGATAACATTGGGTGGGTACTACTTTATGGAACATCCTGTATACACGCTAATAATTTTAAAAAGTGCGCTTCTGCGTTCTGTATATATGAGTGAAATCAGTTTTAACATATCTTCAATAACAGAGGCACAATCTTCCGAGATCGCACTGTTGAGACGCCTGTATACTGAGTGGTCGTAGTAGACCAACTTATGCTAAGGAGCACATGTCCTGGATTGCACCATTTGCAAGCTGCATCGAGTTAAAGAGATCCGGATGATTGTACGAACTTCTGGAACAGCGTCGTGTCAGGTACCATAGGATGGCTCTTTTCAAACCTATCTAAAACTTTGTTCTTTTTGAAGAGAGTTATTGAGCAGAAAAGTTTTATTAGCAATTATATTATTGGTAATTTTTTGTACCAAGTTTAGCCAATATTATGCACCTTTCATTTTCTTTGGTGCTATTGTATAAAAATGGTATCATATACAAATTATTTGATGGTCAAATGAGCCCGTTTCTATGATACGTCACATAACCAACTGTATTCTAACTTTTTCTTGCACCATGGGTCTACTGCGCAAAAAAAGTGGATCCTTCTAAGTATGATTAAATAAAATATTGAACAGGGTTCTCTTTTGCCCTTTTGGGCTACAGAGAAAAAATTTGGTACCGGAAATATTACACAAATATAATAGTACAATATTACAATCTATCAAATATAGGGCCCATAGTTAGTAATTACTCACTTAAATAAACAGTACATACTTATTTTGTTTGAGATGAGCTTCAATTTGAAAGCAGTGCGTAAAGTTAAGATGACCTGAATCAGTAACTGTATTGTTGTCTAGTTAATTTTGATACCTTAATTTAAAAATTCGTGAGATGTTGCCAGTTATGTCCCAACATCTAATTATTGCGATATGATTTACACTTCATCGTTCACCCCGTCTTATAAACAATTAAGAAAAAAAAACAATTGAAAGCAAAAATCAACATGAAAACAATAAGAATTCATATCCAACCCTCTATCAGGTATAAAATCACCGCAAAACGGCCTCTAAAATCCCTCGCGGGGGTTCGAGGTGGTACGGGCGGTCAAATTACCGCGTAAAACGGCGGCAAAAAGGCCGACCGAACAATTTGTACTCACTCGATGGGCGGCGGCTCCGGGAGCGGTTTGTCGAAGCCTGCCTTCCCTAATAGCCAATATGTATGCATGGTCCCCTTGCCCTTTATCTCCGTCGGTCCTCTGTACTCCAGCTGGTAGCCGCCGGCCTTCTCCAGTCTCTCCTTCGTCGCTTCGGACAGATGAATACGCCAGGCCGCCCCTGGAAAAGTATACACGCCAAATTCAAATTGTGCTCGGTTCCAATTGTTTTATGGAGGGTTGGAAGGGTACGATTCTTTCCCGCTCGGTTGAGACCAGCCACAGCCCGTTTTATTGTTTTCCTTTCGCGGTGGCTGGAAATGGAGTCTTGGGAATTGTTATTGCTAGCCGATTTAATGCCAGTTGCAGGTGGTAATGTTGGAATTAGGGATACTTCTCTGGGGTATAGGAATAACAGTAATTTTGGTTCGCGGTCGAAGGGGATGTAGGGTTGATGGACTTTTTCAATTTCGTATGAAAATACGTGTTACGAATACAATCAAAATTGCCGTGTAATTGAAGGGACCAGCGCACTTCGTATAAAAGGATGGCAATTCGTTGTAGGGAACCTTATACTAGTGAACAGGATGGTGGGGAGTCGTCCATGAATCTAATTATATATTAATTATTTATCGGGTTTTCGAGCACCGCTAAGGTTACCCAAAAGAAATCACCACCCATGTTTCATTCTTCGATTTTTATCAATGCACTGAGAAAACTCTATAGGACTCATAATAATAATTCTCATAATGTTTATGAAAAAGTATATTACCATTTGTGACAAGACTATTGAGTCAAAGTATTCCAATACGCATATGTTAAGTACAGTATATTACATACTATAATGATGTATGAGCAGGTAGAGGGTGCAACCATGGTATCACCTCTTTCACCGGTAATCGCTAATTTCACAATTTAAAACACAAGCATTGGGTCAGATATGTCGATGATACCTTTGTGGTTTTGCCACACGGTAGAGAGAAACTTACCGAGTTCCTTAACCACCTGAACAATGTTAGTCCGTCCATCAAACTCACGATGGAACTAGAAGAGGATAATCGGCTGCCATTCTTAGATGTGCTGGTATACAGAACGTCAACTTGGAACGTCTTGGACATACAGTCTATCGTAAGAACAAAAGACACATACCGATCGGTACTTGAACGCCAAATCACACCACCATCCCCAACAGAACAGAAGTGTTATTAGCACTCTGTTCAACAGAGCCGAGAAGGTATGCTACTTCAGCACCTTGGAGGACGAACGGAAACACTTAGAGTGGGCGCTACGTCATAATGGATACACCAAGTCGGACATACGGGTCACACAAAGAAAACCGCACGTCTCAGAGGAGTGGGCTATCAGAAAGAATCGGTAGATTACTGAAGAAATCGGGTATCACGGTAAGGTACAGATCACCAGCTAAGGCGAAGGATCTTTTGCATAACCCAAAGGATATCACACCACTCCTCAAGAACGAAGGGGTATACAAGATAACATTTGAGTGTAGAACTTGCTATGTAGGACAAACAGGACGAAGCATCGAATGACGACACCCGGCTACGCAACATTCAACAGTCCGCTGTTGCTCAATACTGCCACGAATCGGGACAGAATGAATTTCGATGACATGAAGATGTTGGCAAGGGTGGGTAATTATCATCGAAGGCTTATTAGAGAAGCCATCAAAATAAATTTACAAACATTCTGACAATAACAATCGCGAGGACGGTACTGACATTAGTAGGGTCTAGAAATCGATCCTAACGCGGTGAGGTGGACAAGCACATGGGAGCGGTAGCTCCACATGTGCGCAGTGAGGTATAAATTTAGCTATATAAGGGAGATTTCCTTGGTAGGTCTTCAGTATTCAGTTAGCTCTAAGGAAGCTGAAGAGCAACATGGTTCGCGAAACGTCAGCATTAACAACTCTTGTCAATCATTTGATTGGTAAACACGTACTTCTTACTATTGGCCCCGTGCACAGTATAGAGTGGGGGAATTATAAACGTTTTCGCGCCCGTTGCGGAATATGTATCCGCCAGAAGTTTTCTCGATCACCGCTACACGCAAAGGCGCTGTAGTCGACTTTATTATTTCTGTCAGCTGATGGCGTTCGTAAACGCGCTCTGGCTACAGGTAACTACACCACGTCGGTAATTACTAGCGAGAAAACCGCCAATATAAATAAGAATATTTTTATACCAAAAGTACGATCAACACATTTTTTTAATTTTTCAATTTTTTTCATTCGCCTGGACTAGATTTTTGAAAACAGTGAAACCCGTAATTAATTTTCAAAGAAGAATTAACAAAATTATTCTGTACAAGTCGGTTGAAATATTAACACAACCGTATTTTAAGGGACCCAACTTCTTAAGCAACTGCGAAAATCAATAAGAATTTCTGAGTCGGGATAACATCTAGAAGAAAAAACAAAGTTAATATTTTCATATGGGGACGTTAGTATAGGGAGCTATTGAGGCATAAATGCTGTAAATAAGTGCGAAAACAATTATAAGCGGAAATGAAATTTTTCGAAGTAGCAAACTGTTATGTGAGTTGAAATTTAAACCAGGTTAACATACATTTGTGGCGTTATTTTCAGTTTTTAATGACATTAATTGTATTTTGGAGATGCAGTTACAATGTACCTATATAAATTTGTAATAACCGCCACTATAAAAAATATAATTATTATAAAGCCAATACGTTTGATTTGAATTAGGAATGAGGCCGTCTGTTGTGAATGACGTCTGTAGAGTGGTATATGTTTGTGTATAGTACTCACACAAAATGTCGATGCATGCAACCCGAATTAATGTTTTACTGTTCTGTTACGAGTGCCAATTTGCTTTACATGAATATTACATAGAATCTCAAAAGCAGATACAAATTATAGACCTTAGACATTCAGATATCATTAAAATTTGAATAAAAAACACGTCTTTGCATCTCGACTTAATTGTAAAACGTGACAAAAAATAAAACCATGTTCTCATAAAACTTGTACCTCTTACTTAAGCGTTGCGGACCTATTCGTAGTAAAGAAACTGTAAAGTTTTACCTAAAACTGTCAGAGATAAGTGGTGACTGATGAGTAATGAGTAATGAGTAGTACACATCATCACGAGTAATAATTGATTTACTGATCACCAGTGACGGCTCGTGCATTGGTTTGCAGGTTAGCGCAACCCCCAAACATAACACGGAAACAAAAAGAGTTTTCGAATAAAATATCGAGCATTTTAGCGAGAATTCCAAGCGCAAGTCGGCTATACGGCCTAGGGGTACGCACAGAAAGAAAGCAGGTTTCTTGCTTACTGGTAACAGGCGCTTATAAGCGCCGGTAATTGACACATATAATGTTATGTGACCGCACATAGACAATACAGGTTTGTCACACAGTACAGGTTTGCGCTATGTCAGCGCCGACATTCGGCGCTAGTTTGC
Organism: Melinopterus prodromus; assembly: GCA_964023965.1. Taxonomy (NCBI): domain Eukaryota; kingdom Metazoa; phylum Arthropoda; class Insecta; order Coleoptera; family Scarabaeidae; genus Melinopterus; species Melinopterus prodromus. Next base: position 43,369,444 of record OZ030393.1, on the reverse strand, counting down.
CTGCTTTCTTTCTGTGCGTACCTTAGGGCCGCAGCAAGGCCGCAACCGTCTTCTACCGCTACACTGCGTATCGTCCACATGAAACCCTTTTCTAAGTATGAACATTTACTATCTGAAAAAGGTTCTGCGGGGAAAGAAGTGGGACGCCGTGTATAGTACTAAACAATAACAGGGATTTAAGACTCATGGGCCGTAGCAGCCAAAGATAATTAAGATTAGAATATTTAAGAATAAGAATGAGCAATTTTTTAGTGCACAAATAAAGATATTTTTCTATAAAACATATATGTCATATAAAACTGGTAGGTACTTGAAAGCTGCAACCCCAATTTTCTACATCACGAGCCGCCACTGCTGATCCCTCATCACTCAATCACTCAATTAACCAACTCTGCCCAACTCTGTTCGATATTCGATGCATCGTCTGTCTGTCCCACACGATCCTCTATAGTCGCACGTTATCGTGTAATATCCCTTCGTTCTTCAGTAGTGGTGTGATATCTTTTCTGTTAGCTATTGATCTCAAAAACTGATTACTGTAGGTAAGAAAGTTATAAAACCGTTTTTATAGAAAATTATCAAATCATGCTTCACAAAAATGTAGCACTTAACTATTTTGTGTTCAATCCTGGCCTGATAAGAGTCCACAGTTCTTACAGTTTCCGAGATTCCAATGTAGACGCATTATGTTCCGTGAGACACCCTGTATAGTTTTTTATGTAGTGATGTTGACTGGGAGTTTTGAGATTGTGTTAACAATATTCATATAAATCTGTATACAAACAAATGTTCTGGTGTCTAGTTTTGTATTTTGTTTCAAATTTAATTTAGTACGTATGTAATTCAATGAATTCAGTAATTCAATTAATTCGGTAATTCGCCAATATTTGTGAAACGATTGGTCTAAAAAGGGCAAAACATATTTTATTATTACTGAAATTACTATATTGATAACCAATTTCCAAGAAACTGGTATTTTTCGAGATAATCGCAAAACCGTAATTTTCCCTTCGTTCACACAGAAAAAAAACAGCCTTTAACAAATTTTCGCGATTGTAAAATCTAATTTTACTAGACTAATATTGGTATGATCTCGTTATGGTGAACACGCTCTCGAGGTGTGTCCCTTTATTTTAGTTACATCCTGTATATAAATAGCGGGCAAATCGGTTTTGCCCGCTATTTGAAATGAAAATCATTAAAAATTAAAATACTTAATACTTAATCACTCTCATAACCCAATTTATTCTTTATTGTTCACAACACAATCCCCAAGAGATCTTTTGGGGTTTCGGGTCTGGACAAATCCTTGATAAAGTTTAACTAAAAATTTCTATTCGTTTTAATTAAAAAACTTTTTCCTTTCACATCCCCGAGACGAACCGATACGCAATCTCTTTACGCAAAAAAGTACCTCAAAAAGTTATTATCAATGTAGAGTTGTGAATTTTTGAGTTGCCAATAAATATTATACTTCATTGCGGTTCGCTCGGGATTCCTATCGTCGGGAAATGACTCTTGACGGAAGTCACCTATAGATAGCTCTTTTCGCACTTTGCTTATATCGTCGGTATTATAAAGATAGCGTTGACAAATTATGGTAGGTTTGCAAGTTCTCCTTCGATTTTCGTAACGTAGCTGTCACCGCACCTATTCAAGACGTTCTATAATATTCGCTCAGGGAATAATGGCCGGCGACATTTTGACAAGGGTTTTTCTAATTTTTTTTTTTTGAAAGTCGGTGCTAGATAACAAAGCTAGGCACATGAGCGTTAATCCGTTAATCGTTAATTAACGAAGTTAAATTTTTCCTCAGCCTGTATAATGTATATTAATGGCAATCTATATTTTTGGTGGGATTGCTCTATTTTTATATTTTTATTATTTATTTCTGTATACAAATTTGGGATAGCCTTAAAGTTTTACTAGCAAAGATTAATGGTCCCAAGTTTCCATCTTGGGTGTTTTTTCGGTACATTGCCCTGCGATTGATATGGATATGCCCGTTGAGTGAGTGAGACGTACCAGTTTTTTCTCTCAATGTTTATTTTGGCCGCGCAATTAAACACGTAGTCGTTGGTAATTTGTTATTTTGCTCGCTTCACTTCGATGTTTGTTTATAATTTCATTAGAGATCAGTTCCCCTCTGAGAATGAATCTTTCTCTCTTAGATCGGATTTCCTTTAAGTTTAGATTTGGATTACTTCTAATTTTGATTTCATTTTCGGAATTTTGTGTAAAGCATTTTTTTGGAATTATTATTTTCTTTTTGGCGTTGCATAAACGTTGTTTTCGCTTGATATCTTAATGGAAATTGAAAATAATCCAATTCAACTCTTCATACCATCGCTGTACAGCACAATTTGTGTTGTTTCGGTACTGAAACATCTAAACATTAAAAAAATTCATCCCCTATTGGCCCAAGAATTAGCAGAACATTATTCTGATCATAGACAAGAATTCTGGAAAGAATGATGGACATTTTATTGGCGGTCCAATGTAATCGCGGCGTATCATGTTTTCTAATTATTTAAATGGGACTGTCAGTATACATAATGATTGTCTTTATTGGGCTAGGGAAAATCACCACTGGATTCAGAAAGCCTGTACCCAATATCTACAAAAATTTAATGTATGGGGAGGACTTGTCAGTGTTAAAATTGTAAGACCTTTCTTTATTGAAAATAATTTAACGCCTGAGACATAAACTAATGCAGTTCAACTACAGTTTGAATTACTGTTAGTAATGCAATGTTATTTCCAACTGAAAACGGCTGTAACTTGCCAAAAAATAATATTTTGTTGCAACAAGATGATGCTCCGTCACACTACGGTATCATGTGCGACGTTTTTTGGACGAAGCGTTTCCAGGAAGATGCATAGGAAGAACAGTCCTTCTGAATATGCCACCTATGTCCCCTAATCAGATGCCATTGAACTTCTTTTCCGTGGGGCACGTAAAAATCAAGGTATACACAAATCAAATTTACAACTCAGATGATCTTAAAAAGAACGCACACATATAAGTCACGTTAGAATAAAGCATGTTCAGACAAATCAAAACTTTTTGCGTCTCTCTCCCACTAATTAGTTCAGTATATCGCTATCACAGTTCGTTTTATCTAAACGTGTTTTGTCAAACAGTTTGCGTCCTTATATCACTTGCTAGTTCAGTATATCTCATTCACACTTTGTTTTGTCGAAACGTGTTGTTTGTTCCAACGTGACTGACGTATGTACGTCAACCATAAGCAAAAAAAAATCGACATAAGAGCCAGTTAATAATGCCTGAAACCATTCACAACGTGGTGAATTCATTTTAGGAACGTGATATTGCCAGCTGGTGCAGGGTAGGTTAGGCAGGTGAAAATTTATATAATTTCTAACTCCAACGACTGTAGAAGGCAGAGCAATTTTTTTTAAATTTTCTTAGTTTTGTTTAATAACCGCATTATTTTATTCATTTCATTAATGTATCTTTTAACCTATTAAAACTTTGAGGTCGTTTTGCTTAATTTTTTCTTATGTAACCTATTCAATATTTTCTACATACTGTTGAATACTGATTAAAAAATCGTACCAAATAAAAGAATGGTAGTCTTAGCTAAGTCGCATTACATTGCTAGGCATGATAGGGTGGGAACAGAGTGTGGAAAATTCTGTTCATGAGTAGAATATGGAGTATCTACTGAACACTCAATTTTTTGATATTTTGTGGTATACCCTTGTTAGGTTTCCCATGGTACTCCTCCCACCGTTGCACTCCACGATCTGCGCACGATTCAAAACATAAGATAACATGACCTCCAGTGGGACACCTCTGAATCTATAATGTTTCAGCTTCGCCACCAAGATTGAGTGCGACGTGCAGGCAAGTGCTTTGCTCAAGTCACAGAAGTGAGCGAGGAAAGTCCGATTGTCCATGGACTCATGTATGGTGTTCAGGAGGCTCTGAATTGCGTGGGTCGTATTGAGAGATCGAATTGATTTGGTAATAACTAAGTAACTACTTGCTTGTGCAACACCTATTCAACAATCTTTGAGAGGGTCGGCAACATCGATATAGGTCTGTAATTTGATGTAACTGATGGATTACCTTTCTTTTGTCTATTGGTATGACAGATGAGATAATGGTATAAAGACTCTAGGTATCTTTATTCTATCAGGAAATACCCCAAAACTCAAAGATGCATTGGTTATGTCTGTCAATGGTTTTAGTATCGCAGGTGCCACATATTGGATCAAGTTCATCTTATTTATCACACTTTTTATATCAGTGGAAGTTATTGGTCTCAGAAAGAAACCCAAACCACTTGTCTTCACCAGCTTTACAGATCAGTATGTTCCAGTGGTATAATTTTAATTAAGTTGTCGCCAATGTTGCAAAAAAATTCATTGAATTCCGCACAAGTGGGTGTGTGATTTGTGGATAAGCTTTTCCTGCTCCTTTCAGTTTCATGGTTTGTTTATTGTGTTCTGTAAATTCCTTCGTTCTGTTTGTAGATGTTTCTATTTTGTAATTTATTTCATTGCTCTTTTCAGCTTGTAGATGTAGTAGGTAGTGTTATTTATCATCTCTGTGCAGTTCAAACAGCTCATTTTCACTTGTCCTCTTATGTACGTTCTATATAATATGTAATTGTAATGACATCGTAGTTAAGAATTAGAAAAGTAACTTAAATATAGGGATCTGTCAATAGAAGTTGGCCGAACGTATGTAGGGAATGAAAGTAAACATTGTTCTGGTGATTGTAGGTTCATTGCTTATAAATATTAATATTTTATCTTTACCTTCCTCTGTATACCGTCTATTAATAAATATGTGTTTTTACAGATCTATTCACAACGCTGTACGAACTTTCTGCAGGTTTCCTTTGCTATGCATCCTAATGTCGCAAAGCATAAAGGGTCTTGATTTTCAAAATTTGGTTGTGCTGCAGTGATACCCGCAAAGGGAGTACCCTAGGCTTCAGCGAAGCTCCGTACTACCAATTTGGCCTGATTCTCTTCATTACTTTTCAAAATCTATTAGTGTAATTTTAGTATTTATATACTATATTAAATGAGATGTATCAGAGAGTTTCAATAAATAATAATAATAATACTAATGTTTATTTGTAACTTGATCCGTAGTAGACATGGACAATTGTCAGAGAATATTACGAGGATATTAGGGTGGTATCGATTTTATCCGCTACTTACATTAATAACATTTAGCGTTGATGAGTAGACATAAAAAAAGGATTTGCAGAAAGCACTGCTAAGTAGTAAATCAACTAAGCACATACCTGTAGATTCCATCCTTGACGCAGTATTGACGGTATCGCCAAAAAGGCAATACCTCGGCATAGTTAGACCGACGACACCAGCGCAGCAGGGACCGGTGTGCAGTCCAATACGCAACCTCAGCGGAGTGCCGGGCAGATGCCTTATCCGGAATTTGCCGCTTTGGTGAAGCAAATCGAGGGCCATTGTCGCCACCTATAACGACCAAAATCAAATATCGTTACGTACGGAGGGAATTAGAGGGTTGACGACTATAGGCAGTATGCCCTCACACCACTACCAGTGTTAAGTGTGATTAGAATTTAAGCCGAAATCCTATAGCCCAGAAGTGATCTAAATTCGGCGAGCAGGCGGGAAATTATATGGATAAGTGGGATAAGTTCTGTTAGCTTAGTGAATGTTTAAAATTATTGTCCTTTAATATTTAAGGGGTCGAAATTGAGAGGGTTTATTTACCTAGTTACCTAACGTTGTTACTTTGAGCTTTGGGGTACTTCGGGGTATGACTGCACTTAGTAAAGGCGATCTAGGAAATGTAATTAAAATATATTTCCGGCGTGTCGGGATTATCTTGCGGAATTTCTTATTGAGGTAACTCCGGGAACAAACTTGACACTCGCAACTATAAATAAAAAAAGTGTTTAAAACCATAGAGCAGACCATTATTTCAAGATAATAGAGGAAGCTTTTGCAACGCTAGCGTTCACAGCTAAGGAAATTTTATTATTATCGTTACGCGTCACCTTAGAAGAGCACTTGTCATTTCAATAAAGAATTGCCCATAACTTTTTGCAACAACCCCATAGAGAAAGAAGTGATACAAATTCCGAATTATAAAATTCTACAGCCAATAATGGTACTGGGAAAGTGCTACCCCTAATGTCGCCTACCCCCATACGAGTATAAAACAAAAAATTCGACTAAGAAGTGCTATTAACGAACATACATCACGCTAAAATTATTGCATAACTTCCCTAAGTACGTCAAATTATAGGCAATGAAATGTACTATTTACCGTTGAACGTTCGGAGTTTTGCTCTTCGGCGAACAACCCTTAAATGACGATCATGTCCGTATGCAACCGTGTCCGCCGGCAATCATATGTCGGTTGGTTGTTGTTGGAAAATATTTATAACTTTTGCAAATATTGTCGCATACGTTTCTATCATATATCAAATTGTAGGTAATTAAAAGGGCTTTCTCACTCTTCGCCGCTCGGAGTTTCGCTCGACGGCGAATAACCCTGAAATGGCAATAATATCCGTACGGAACCCGTACGATGAGCAATTACACATCAAGTGGCTACTGCAGAAAAACATTTATAACTTTTGCAAATATTGTTGCATAACTTTCTATCGTATGTCAAATTGTAGGTAATTGAAAGATCTTCTCACCGCTTGCCGGTCGGAGTATTGCTCGACAGCGAACAACCCTTAAATAACGATAATGTCCGTACCCAACCGTCCCCGCTGGCAATCATATGTCTGTCGGTTGTTACAGGATTAAAGGCAACTGGTCGACTGACACCTCTGCCACATAATACTGACTGCTTAATCAGCTTACAAGACATGCAAAATCTTTATCGCTCCAGCTCGTTTACTTTTATTGGACCTTTTTTAATTACCAGGTTTGATGACTGTTAGAGCCAGTTCTAAACGCGCCTTGAAGTAAACCGTTATTTATTATTCAAAATTGATGAAATATTCAGTGCAACTTCTTGGAACATTAAGTATTCAATGTCGTGCCTTGAACAAAAGGAACATTACTTGTACGTCTTTCTGTTTTGTCAAATATAGTTCAAATCACCCACATTAGAAAATAGTTATTTATTATACAAGGGAAAAAAGCGGACCCATGTTTATTAAGATCTTCCACTTTTTTCGTCTCTTCTTAAAACTACCTCAAAACTGTGAAATATGTATATGACATCCAACATTATTGCCAACATAAATTCGATTTGGAGTTTAGCGTGCATGAATGCCAATCAATAATTCTTTTATTTTAAAGATTATATTATTGATAGAAGGTATTGCAGCGTACCCGGGTCATCTATTTTATCGCACTAATAACACATCCTAAACTTCTCAACCGTTGAACTCAAACAGGGCGACGCTTTAGTACATACAATCAGCTGATCCGGCGACTCCACCTTGCCCTCAGTAAGAGATGTACTCAGAATAGCGTTTTCTATAAAACAGTTATTGGAGAGTTATAGAGTTCTATAAGGGTTTCTTATCGAAATCTATACGCTGCAGATCTATAACATTATAGAATCTTAAGAGCGAAAACACAGAGTCGACCCATTTGTTTCCGGTTTCCTACCAGAGCGCTATCGTACAAAAAGTCGAAAGACACTCCGGGCGGTCGAAGCGCCGGTAGTGGAGATCCAAATGTTTCACAACCACGTCAGATCATTAAAGAGACATGGATGGGTAAAAGGAGGTGGGGAAGCGTGGAGAACATATCCAAACAGTTTGTTTTGATCGGTAAGTAACGAGGTACGTAACTTTATCGGCGTCCGTAAAGGGACCTAGGTTTTAATAAGTGTGTTAGTATTATTTATAATAATAATCCTATATTCGGACTATTATTATATATTATAGTAATATACTTATTAGGTTATTTCATAACAGTATCTTTATTTGCTAGATATGTTAAAAACGTTTCGTTATTCTAAACCCGTTGGCTAAAAAAAGGTCACTGCCCATGAAGCCACGACCTGTGTTATTTACATTCGCCTACATCCCCCTTACTTCTCACGGCTATATGCTATATTACTATATTACGGCTATATTACAAACAAACGAACCAAGCTAGTTATACCGTTTATCCATCCATGTCTCTTTATTTATCTGAGACAGACACTCCGGACGCGCTGTGTCCATGCTCCTACGTTTGGTATGCCGCCATCTATTGACCAACTTGCAAAACACCGCAACATAACCTCAATTTAAAAATGTAGAATCTATTGTTGCCATACGTCAAAGCTGTATAAAAGTAAGGAAACGGTCACTAAAAAGCGGCGATACGGTAGTCCTAAGCACTGCAGAATGGAATTCGGAACACGGAAACAGCGGGAAAACCGTTTCCACCTTCGTCGCGGGACAGACCTCGAAACTAAAACTCGACAGATACTCCGGGGCGCTCCGGGCGATCAGATCTAAAAATCCATAAACTTTAATTAAATCGATGATAAACACGAAAAGGGCGTAAAATATCAATATTAATCGAAACCTAAGCACTCAAAACTGAAAAATAGGACCCCATTTTGGTTTCTCTGAGAGGCCGACTCCCACGAAAATACCGTTTTCTAAAAATTTTAGTCTGAGTATGAATCACGTTTAGTATATAGTAGTGATTTAACCCAAAATGTCGTCTCCTTGGAAGCCGATCTGTGGCTCACGTTTGGCGACTGATGGTTCGGTCTGAGGGTTTATAAGACCTGGTATCCACCTTCGACGGTTACCCAAAGGCAGTGCCACAGCTTTTATTATAATTCCGAAAATGTCCCATAAAGGCTGCCATCTTAAATAATCCCCCATGAGCCGTTACCAATTTTTAAATATCCTCTGAGCAAATATCACTCGTCCATAGGGATCGCTCAGGTGAAGCGTGACCTTCGGTTCCCAGGACCTGGTATCCACCACTGAAGGTACTGCTTTTTTTTAATGAAGGTATGGAAACATAACACTAACATACTTTAAGCGTCATTGAAAATTTAAATTTAGGACGATTTTGCACACTCCACGCCGGATAACTGGGATTTACTAACACGAGCGACCTCTCTTAAGACTTCTGCGGCAATAAAAAAAATGGTAGAACACGATTGCCGTTTTATGAGCGGAAGAACATTTTAAAATTGTACCTTAATACGTAAAACTCTAATAAAATCCTATCATTACAGATTTACTCTAGCAGGATTGTGTAGCAGAATGCTACATAATACATATATGATACAGTACAGTAAGTATTATTTGTGATCTGGTACAGATATCGACAACAGTATCATTTACTATTAGTATTTAAAAATTAAAAACAATTGCACCAAAATTTATTTTAGAATAAACGAACAATTTAACAAATTAAACACAATTACTAACACAATAGTAGCTACTCAAGCATTGTTGTCCTAAGTAAATTGTAACGACATATACACGTTCACCAAACAAGCCAAATAAACATACTAAATAAAAGCCACATATTAAAATGGTTACAGCAATTAGTGGCGCGATGTGTAAGTTAAATATTCGTCCACCGAATAGAATGCTTTAGACAGAAGGTATTTGTTAGGTATTTTTTAAATAAATTGATAACGACTGAACACAGAATTGTCGTTTGGCAGCGCATTATACGTTATGAAATACGGGCCTCGCTCAAAAACTGACGTGGGGTGGCGAGGGACTGCTAATTTTCCTCCGTTTCGTGTCCATATCGTTGTTGACATTTCAGCGTTTACAAGAAACTGATTCAAATTTGTCCTGGAATATGATAGAATGTGATATAGGTAGAGGCAAGGCAATGTTAGTACTTTGAATTTTAAAGTGATCCCTACACCTACACGACTCTCTGAAACTCAAAGGAAGCATACACCGTAGAAATCGTTTCTGGAGTCTAAATAGTATTATTTATTGAGATGATGCTCTCCATAAGATTACACCGTAACTCAGCACAGATTGTACACTAGCGAGATAGAATTTGGTAGATGACTGGTCCAATACGTTTGTCAACTTAAAAACAACGTAGTATACTCGGCAAAATTTTTTATGTACCTACTTTATATGGCCATCCCATCCCAGTGAGCGTATCTATTCCATGGAGGATATACGCCAAGAAATGTGACTTCTTCGCTAAGTGGCAGAGAGCATGTGTTTGTCCTGGTGAGCACGGATAGGTTTGGCGCATCCAATGAAAATTTAACAACTTTTCGTTTTTCCATTACAAAATATCATGCCATGCGCCTTGCACCACTCAGTCATCCTCTCATAGGCTTCGGCTTGTGATAAAAGCGCAGAAAGACTAGACATGTCCTTGTCATTTACAATCAACTTCATATCGTCCGCAAACTGGTATAAAGCTCCCAATCCCAAATGACTTCGTAAGTCGCTCATGAATATTAAAAACAACAGAGGACCCATAATGGATCCTTGGGGAACTCCAACCATCAGCTGGGATGAATGCTCTGATTTATCTCCGGCCATACATACTGTTTGCTCTCTATGCCGGAGGTAAGAGGTTACAAGGTCAAGAGCAACACCACACACCCCGTACGATTGCAGTGTCAGTAATGTTCATCGATTCACGACACTATCATCGCCAGAGCTGCGAACAGTGCTTTCTCACACGAAACTCCCGGAAGAAACCCATATTAACAGCCGCAAATTATTTGCTGTGCTCTGAAAAAATTAAGCATTCTATCGTAAAGAATCTTCTCAAACACCTTTGAAAAACACGACAACAATAACACTGATCGATAATTATTAATGTCAGTTCTTGATCCCTGTTTATAGATGGGTATGACAATGGCAGATTTTAGCTTATCAGATAAAATTATTTCAGCTTCAGTAGTAGGATGAAAGAAGATGTTGTCTTTGACATTCTTGGTATTTGCCACCCTAGCGTTTCCCTCTACGGGCATTACTTCCGTTTTATCAGAGTGAAAAAATGGTTTACTGAATATTTTTGTTTCTAATCTGTTGTCCCGTACCTCTAAGTCTTCATCCACAATGTGCAATAGGTAAACCATTTGGAGTATTTAAGGTCTGTCTTCCTTCTAGAGTATTCAGTCCACAGGTTTGTCGTTCGTCGTTCGTGGGGTTGGTCTCCTCAATTGTTTCTATTAACTTAAATACAACGTGTGTTAAATTTTGATTTCAATGCGTTAATTAAAACAGCGTAGTACGACTACGCTGTCATTATCGAGTCAATGCCTTTGAAAATTCTCCTGCTCCAAACTGCGGTACCTGAGTGGTTGTGTGATAATGGTTGGTCATTCGATAGCTCTCGAGTTGTGATTAATTGACCGCTCGAAAATTGAAACGCGCAGCGAAGTTTGATGATTAAATTTGCGTAATTGAGGACGACTTTAATGAACGGGTAGAGGAGGGTGAGTACCCTACAAAAATGGACCTGCGGAGTTTAGACGATAATGAACACTGTACTCTCATCATAATTGTCCCCTAAACTTTAGTTATGTAATTCAGCGGCATTGTAGGAAGGGCTGACTGTGTTTCATTCGGATTACCTGTGCAGTGAGAGGAAGGACTGGAAAAGTTTTTAACCATGCAAAGCGGCTAAAATTCCGAGAGGATTATATTACGCAAATCGAGTCAAAACTGATTGTAGACTGCATGCCGTAATATGTTATATAAGCATGTTATTTGTGGCGGTTTTGACATTCAGATACATTTATATATAGCTATTTATTTATTTTGAACAGATTTATTCAAATACTAAATTACATTTAGAAAATAAACTGCTTCCGGGTTATGCCGGGTGTCAAGATTGTTTATTAACACTATGTTCATTAGAGCCGAGAAGGTGTGCGACTCCAGCACCTTGGACAACGAACGAAACACTTGGAGTGGGCCCTACGTCAGAATGAATACACCAAGTCAGAAAATACGGGGTGTCACACAAAGATAACCGCAAGTCTCAGAGGAGCGACAAGAGTCAAAGGGGTTTGCTTGCTTACCATAAGTGGGGTATCACCATACGAAAGAATCGGTAGATTACTGAAGAAATCGGGTATCACGGTGAGGTACAGAGCACCAGCAAAGGTAAAGTATCTTTTGCCTAACCCAAAGAATAACACACCACTCCTGAAGAACAAAGGGGTATACAAGATAACATGTGAGTGTGGAACATGCTATGTACGGCAGACAAGACGAAGTATCGTAGGTAGAGTCAAGGAGGACAGTAGAGACACCCGGCTACGCAAGATTCAACAGTCCGCTGTTTCTCAACACTGCCAGCAGTCGGGACACACAATGAATTTCGATCACGCGAAGATGTTGGCAAGGGTGGGTAATTATCATCGAAGGCTTATTAGAGAAGCCATCGAAATTTACAAACATCCTGACATCAATCGCTAGGACGGTACTGACATTGGTAGGGTCTGGAAATCGATCCTAACGCGGGCAGGTGGAAAAGCACATGGGAGCGGTAGGTCCAGATGTGCGCAGTGAGGTGTAAATTTTAGGTATATAAGGGAGATTTTCTTGGTAGGTCTTCAGTATTCACTTATTTTCTAAATGATTCTGGCCGTGAATGCCTACGTACTTACTTAAAGTTACATTTGTTCTTATTTTTTTAATTTGGTATTAATGTATTAATTAGAAGTCTAAGGAAGAAATCTCATGCAAGTGGATAATGACCAATGATGCAACTATACGTATTCCATATTATACGCAATGCATTATAGCAACGCCAACACAGATAGAGATTTTTTGCTTTTCAGAAATATATTCTTTTATTCTCTTAGATCAAAACATATTCATTGGGCACAAGAAAAACATTTATGCATTGAATACTCAAGTTTATTTGCTTGTAGAGATTAATTTATTTGCATACAAAGAAAAATTACTTTCATTACTAATATTTTTGTTTTGCTTTACAAATATGGCTTGTTTTTTTCGCCACAAAAATCTAATTTTGATTCAAACAATTATATTTGTATTCAAGAAGAGATTTCTTCTATTTAAAGTAATATTTCTGCACTGGTTTAAATATATGTTTGTTTCTGTCGAATGAAATCAAATTTTAAGTAAGTACGTACGCTTTCACGGTCAGAATCATTTAGAAAATTAGTCGCTTCCGGGTTATACCGTGTGTCAAGATTCGTAAATCTTCGCGAACCATGTAGCTCGCTACTTTGGAGCTATCTGAATACTGAAGACATACCACAGTAATCTTCCTTATGTACCTAATTTATACCTCACTGCGTACATCTGGAGTTACCGCTCTCATATGTTTGTTCACCTCACGATTAATGTTGTTAGGATGTTAATAAAATTCGATGGCTTCTCTAATAAGCGTTCATTGATAATTCTTGTCAACATATTCGCGTCACTCGCTTTTCCATCTTATCTGTTGGATCTTTGGCCATTTTACGGTACGTAGTTGGGTCCAATAGATCGTTCATCTTCCTTTTCTCCTTGTGCAATATCATCGTTGCGTTTCCTTCGGCCGCAGGTAGTACTGTGATATATTTATTGTTCATGGTGGTATTTATTGTTTATTCTTTGGTAACATTGCTCTTCGGAGGGGTAGCTTTCCTAATTATCCTGAAAACCTCTTGACCAGTGTCCTCTGAGTGTACACCTGGAATTTTGTACAATGCGGGTTCTACTGCCGTAATAATTTCATCGTTAGGTATTGTTATAAGTGCGATTGCATAGTTCAGTCCTTTACCTAGGACCGACAGTTCACCGGTGGAGAGTTCATAATTAGACATATTTATAACTACTTTATTCTAATGAAGAAGAGAACAGAAACCATCATACTCACTTGAAAAGCGTCAACGCGGATTTCATTCAAAAAATCCACCTTCCTCAGCGTTATCAATATTTTGCAATTTTCGATATCTCGAGAAGTTTCTTATGCAACGCACATAGTCTGAACATCATACACTTCTCAAAAGGAAAACCCCTTTAACAAATATATTTACCGTACTAAGCGGAGAACAAACAACAAAATATTTCGGCAATAAATTTACATAATCAAACTTTCTTTGGTTGTTGCAACATGCGGAAATTGCTGATGATAAATTAAGTTCTTTAAAAAAATGCACAAAAGTGCCAATTTGTTCCGCTACGTTTGTACCCATGCACTAAATGTCTAATTTGTAAGTTATGGTACCGTTTTCAAATATTTCATGCGATAAGTTTATAGCCAACATAGTTTGCGGCCACCTTTTCGACATAAAGGTGGTGATAGGAAATATACTTCCCCTAGTTTACGGTAGGTACAAAATAAGCAGTTTTTGTTTCACATCAATCGGATGATTCACAACCACGTTATGGCTTGTTTGAGGGGCGACTCGTTATATAGAGCCAAGGAGCCATGGCAATACCTGTAGTTTCAAGACAGCAAGAATTTATAATTATTAGTAAAAAACTGTTTTATTCCATTTTAAATGTTAAACAATGCCTGCGTAAGTTTAATGAGTAGTGAATTTGATTTGTTAATTTGATTATTGTGAAAAAAACAGACTGTGGCGAAAGCAAGTAAGCGAAAGTAAGAACGAGACTTAGTTTTACTGGAGATTTAGTAGCTGCTAATTTACTCACGGTGGATAATTTTACTGAATATCGCAAGCAATCCTGACAATTTTCTTTGTGAAATAGTTCGTTTCTATCCTTCTTTGGAATAAAATAGATTGAAAACTGAACTGCAAATCCTTTACCAACGAGAAGAATTGCAGAATGTTTCTGCTGGAGCTGTTTCAATTTAAAGGGATGTAGATGCAAAACACGTAAAAGTTTTCATAGAAATAAAACGATAGTTCTTCCTCTGTGCAAAAAGGTAGATATAATTGTGTTACCGGCCGGTAAAAATAACAAAAGTCAACAAAAACAAAATTGCAGGCGGCATACAAAACTTACAGTCGAGGACTTAAAAATTACAAAAATTCTCAGCCTAAAGCTGGGGCAACGGCAAAAAACAAATATAAAATCAAAAAGGCTGACAGTACTCATCAATTTTATTACAAATTTTACATGAAGATTGGGTAACACTTTTCAAGAAACTATAAAACTTTTAAAAATCTTAGTGACGATACTTATGTCAACGTGTGACGCTGAGCGGTGTTTTTCTATATTAAAAAGGAATAAGATGAAGGAAGAAAGGCTTTAAAAAGAAAGATATTAATCAGCGGGTGAATGAGTTATTTG
Organism: Melinopterus prodromus; assembly: GCA_964023965.1. Lineage (NCBI taxonomy): Eukaryota > Metazoa > Arthropoda > Insecta > Coleoptera > Scarabaeidae > Melinopterus > Melinopterus prodromus. The sequence goes on along the minus strand of OZ030393.1, from coordinate 43,354,268 downwards.
CAAGTAAAAGAGAACGTAGAAAGGACTTTATATATCGCAAAATATAACTGAGTTTATTTACAGTTAATTTTTTATCCTTACTATCTAACTACTTGTGTATAACTTTAATAAAACTGTTTGAAATTATAAAATTTAGAAAAAGTTTTTACTTTCTTTAAAGAAGATACAACACATCCAGGTTACTGTTAATAACCAAATAGTACCGTACGCAAACACAGCCAAATATCTCGGCATGACATTAGACGCCAGGCTCCGCTGGAAAGCCCATGTCAAAAAGAAAAGAGAGGAACTAGGAATCCGTTATAGAGAGATGTACTGGCTGCTAGGAAGAAACTCTACGCTGTCTGTACATAATAAGCTTCTCTTGTACCAGCAAATTCTAAAACTCGTGTGGACGTATGGTGCTCAACTCTGGGGTTGCACCAAAAAAAAGCAACATTAAAATTGTCCAGACCTTTCAAAATAAAGTATAGAGACGCATTGTGAATGCGCATTCGTTCATTAAAAATGATGATCTCCACAAAGACCTCAAAATGGAGTTTGTGTGCAAAGATATCCAAAAATTAGCAAGAAGTCACGAGGAACGGCTTCATTATCACGTAAACGTTGAGGCTATCCAACTTCTCGACAACATCGCATTATTGAAAAGACTCAAGAGAAAGAAGACTTTTGAGTTAGTGTGAATGTGAGAAAGTGACAAAACCAGAGTAATTGCTGGTTGTAAGTGTTAGTTCGAAAAGCAGAGTCAGTGCTACGTAGTGCGAAGAAAAACGTGCCCAGTATACCAGGACTAACTGAGAGACATCGATGTGTGCCTGTTAGGTTAAGTTACACTAGTAAAATAAGTTAGAATTAAGTTACTCATTAGTCATCATGACTAGATTGTAATGCTCCTATTGAATATAAAGAAAAACTTCCTTTAAAAACAACGGCATATTTTTCATGCTCTCTCTCTACCATCAAAATGTACCACGGGCCGCCAGCCACTGGCTTGTTCCTTGATTTTATACAGCCAGTATTTGAAACTCCGTCAATGTCCGATATAAACATGCGCAAATATAAATAACATACCTAACTAAATCGTCCTATCTTGGTAGCCATGTATTGATTCAATGGTGGAGATGCTGGACTATTGTAGTGCCTGATAATAATTTTAAATAAATCATTAGAATACGCCTTTTGTATTCTTGGGAACCTTCATGTTCTGCCCTTGTGCCAAGTATCAAATGACAACAAGTGGTCTGTCTAACAATGGTGTAAGAAAAAGTTAAAACCCTGGGAAACCTGACATAGGAAAACATTGAATAGACCAAACTCGAAAGAAGGACACCACCCTAGCCATTGTCCAGAAGCGGGATGATCGGCTCTACGCAAAGCAGAAACAATGATTAATTCTGCGATATTGTAAGTGCTTCACAAGCCTATACATACATCGCGAGAAGCACCTCAGTTATTCTATTTATAGTACTGTAAACTAAAGTTTCCGAACCTAGTCTCTACCCACTTCTATCACCTGTCGTGTGTCGGATGCAAAAACAAATCATCAACTATTTACTACTGTTAGTTACCTGTTCGGCGTGGTCCGGAACGCGTACCGGCAGGCCCCCGACCACCATGTAAGCGTCCCCAATTGTCTCCACTTTGTACACGTTGTAAGCGTTGATTGTCGCGTCGAAGCACGTGTAGAGGTCGTTCAAAAGGTCCACCACTTGGAAGGGCGTCGAGTGTGCAGATATCGTCGTGAATCCGACAATGTCCGAGAAGTATATAGTCACCTCTTCAAATTCTTCCGGGTCAACGGGCATCCCGAGCTTTAGTTTCTCCGCCACGGAGCTGAAATTAAATGGAAAATAGTTTGTTTAGAGCTAGAATTATCATTGAACATATCTGCTGTATTGCGTACATACCAGGGTGTCGTGGCAATAATATATAAATGAAATAAGGAATGACTACCCGGATTTTATTATATCCAGCACATATTGCTATGTATAGCAAATAATATTAATCCGAGAGCCCGCGACAAAATCATACACTCATAAAATATCAGTACGAATAATTTATATGTAATGTAAAATAATTTGATTAAAAGGAAAAAGCTGTTATGCCTAAGAAATTTTGGCCGAAAGGGTGCTTAATTGCGCTAATTATCTGCTGCAATTCGGTGTCGTAGTACCCCCATAAACCATCTCTCTCATTATTTTTCCCCCCACTTATAGATAAATACATAATTCTCTCACGATAACTTGGTGTGCTTAACCCCATTTATCCGGAAGTACTTGGCACACCTCCCTGAAAGGCAGGACAGCCACTGTACCGATACCCTCATCGAACATCACGCCCATTTTTTATAACAAGAAATTTTGAGTCTTCTTATTGACAGAAACTTTGGTGTGCCTAGCCGGAAATGGGTTGCAGACCAGTTATTTAACAGACGATAGTATCTGCGTTGTCTTACTAAACACATGTGTCAAATTTGCCACAGTTATAGAAGAATATATGTATTTTCATAGTAGTTTAGTATAAGCAACCCCGGTTGGCCGGTACGGTCTGGCACACCGACTTCAACAGCTACATCGTCCGTATATCATCACAGTCATCGAACATCTCGCTCATTTTTTTGCATAACAAAGTTTACGGCTACTTATTAACAGAAACCTTCGTGTTCCTAGCCGGACATGACCGGAAGTGGGTTGCGTTATCTGCGGTACCTTACAAAACACATGTGTCAAATTTGCCACAATTATAGAAGAATGTATGGATTTTCATAGTCGTTTAATCTAACCAACCCCGGTTGGCCATCGTAATCATCAAACATCTCGCTCATTTGTTTGCATAACAAAGTTTATGGCTACTTATTAACAGAAACCTTAGTGTGCCTAGCGGGAAATGGCCGGAAGTGGTTTGCAAACCAGTTATTTAACAGACGATGGTATATTTCCACGAAGAAGCGGATACAAGAATAATGTATCATTTAAGCAAATGTGAACACAAATCCAAAATTTTGGTAAAAGCAACAGTTACAGACATTTTAATAATTTTATTAGGAAATATACATAAATCTAAAGATTTTGAAATATGGCTAGCGAGTGTTGGAAATAAATACAAAGAATTAAATTATATTAATTGTAATACATTAGCAGAAACACTAGGTAATCAAATGTGTCTAGCATTACCAGGGTTTCATGTCTTCACCGGTTGCGATTATACAGCTGCATTTGACAGAAAGGGAAAAATTAAACAGTTTAATATTTTAGAAAAGAATTAAGATTTTCAAATTCTTTTTCATGACTTAGTAACACCGAGCGACATATACGATGACAGCAAATTTTAGTTCAAATCTAATTCCGCTGTGCTGGCGCTCACTCCAGCAAAAAGTTTTAAGAACAATATTTATAAATACTATGTGGCAAAAACCTACCCATCAAAATTGCACAGTGCTACAGCCAGAACATTGTAGATGGAAATTCAATAAAAATAAACAACTGGAGCCAGTTTGGTATGTAGGGAATCCGACCCCTCTACGGGTAGACGAAATCATAAAATCCTCAATAAACGAAAATGATTCGAATGATGATGACCATACACAACACCAGGATGGCGATTCAAAAGAAGAATTTATAATTTTAGAGGCACCAAAAAATCCCTTTGTAATTATTTAAAACAATTCCTTAATATGTTGTTTAAAATTTTTTAAATTGTAATACCGCTGTTATTTTAAAATCAATTTTAAAATTTTTTCAATTATAAAAAAATATTGATTGTATATTGAACCATCAATACTGGAAGGAGAAAAACGTCAGTTAAACAAGGTAGTCAAAAATGTTTGGGCAGGTGTTTTCGTCAATTTCCGGCTAGACACAACATCGGTTTTATAATAAACAGGCTAATACATTCTTATGCAAAAAAATGAGCGAGATGTTTGATGATTGTGACGATGTTAACTGTTGAAGCCGATGAAGTAGCTATTTCATAAATTAGGTCCATAGTACTTAACAATAAGTATATACATGATTAAAAGAATAGTCACATCAAATAAAACAAGTGTATTATTACTAGGTATGTAAACACTGCTGTTATGTTTGTTTAATTATAAGTATTATAATTTAATATTAACCACAATTAATAAAAAAACGCCAAACGGGGTTGGTTAGACAACTATGAAAGTACGTATATTCTTCTATAGATGTGGCAAATTTGACACATGTGTTTTGTAAGGTAACGCAGATACCATCGTCTGTTAAATAATTGGTCTGCAACCCACTTCCGGCCATTTTCGGCTAGGTATACCAACGTTTCTGTTAATAAGTAGCCGTAACCTTTGTTGCGCAATAAAATGAGCGAGATGTTCGATGATTGTGATGATATACGGCCGATGTTAACTGTTGAAGTCGGTGTGCCAGACCGTTCCGGCTAACCGGGTTGGTTAGACTAAACTACTATGAAAGTACATATATTCTTCTGTAATTGTGGCAAATTTGACACATGTGTTTTGTAAGGTAACGCCGATACCATTGTCTGTTAAATAACTGGTCTGCAACCTACTTCCGGCCATTTTCGGCTAGGCACACCAAAATTTCTGTTAATTCTTATTAACAGAGACTTAAAGTTTCTTGTTATAAAAAATGGGCGTGATGTTCGATGAGGGTACCGGTACACTGACTGTCCTGCCCTTCAGGGAGGTGTGCCAAGTACCTACTTCCGTCCAAATGGGGTTAGGCACACCAATTTATTATAAGAGAACATGTATTTGTCTGTGAGTTACAAAATAATGAGAGTGATGTTTTATGAGGGCTACGACACCGAATTGCAGCAGATAATTAGCGCAATTAAAAACCCTTTCGGCCAACATTTCTTAGGAACACCAGCATTTTCCTTTTATTCAAATCATTTTACCTTACATATAAATTACTCGTAGTGATGTTTTATGAGGGTATGATCTTGTCGCGGGCTTTCGATCTTTTGACAACTAGAAATTCTTTTAAATCATGTATCTACCTAAATTAAGTTATGCTTTAATGTACTGTAGATTTAGCTGAAGATACCTTCTTCAAGTTATCTTTTGTATAAGTCCCCAAAACAAAGGAACGAATAAGTCCCCAAAACAAATGACAACATGGACACAAACAAAAACGAAATAAATCTTAAAACAGATTTCAGCAAAATAATAAAATTTAAATGAATAGACTTATTTCTAAGCCAGCACGCTATACTTAAAAATTTTGAAACGCTTTTTTAAGTCAATAGCATAAAACCATTTATTGTCAATAAAAGACTTCACGGCTCTTGTAGTTCGTGATTTAATTGGAATACGTTGGTCTCGTGTTATGATTGGTTCACTCGTATGAGGCCTCTGAGCAAATCTGCTAATTCGTGACAAGAAAGAGCGTTTGCATAATTAAAGCAACACGCCATGTGGAGTAGAAGCGAACCTCAACTGGACTTATAAATATTTATGTCAGCGAAATTATTCTCTCTAATCAGCTCTGCCAGATGCAAATGTTCTCAGCGTACCCTGTCTTTTCCCAGGTCAATAGCACGTTCCAACTGAACTATATGGGCAAATTTACGGCCAGCTGACAACCCCTCTTCTCGCTGGAGCCAAAAGAAGTTTATTCAATTGAATAAAGTTCTGTATAATTGAAATGTATAATTATACATGTTGTTACTATAAAAGAAATATCAACTGTTAGTGTATAATTTATTATACACGTGTCCCACTTTTTCTCACCTCAAATATTTTTCAGATAGTTAAATTTTTAAAATGGACTTCAGTTTAGACCCAGTTTTCCAATTCATTAAAAAGTTAGATGAGTTTGAAATATTAACAGTTCCGTGTTTTAAACGACTCTTTAAACTTCTTCACATATTGAGAAAATCCATAAGCCCGTATGAAACTTTTTACCCGGAATGACATTTACATTCTAGAAACAAATCAGAAAAGAGATTCATAGCTACTTTTTTTGGATTTATTTGTTTATCTTTATTCGGTTTTTTAACAAGTCATATCGGAGCTTGCGCTTCAGGCCTTACACCCCTATACCATATAACTCTCCATCATGTGCGGAGTCACACAATTTTCTCAAAAACTATGACCAGGCAAATGAAACTATTAAATTGCAATAGAGGGGCAAACGATGGTGTTTTTATTAAAAGTTTCACACGGTTTCCATAAGTACATAACATAATGTGTTTAAAGGAATTGAACTATATTCCGGCGCATCCGCCAATATGACAAATGCCAATATTTTCAGCAAGATAATAATAGCTTTACACGAGAATTTAAATACAATACTCCGTACCTCCAGTTCGCCGAAGCTTCGATATCATAAAAAGTATACCATCGAGTTTTGAGTGTAAGCACCGACTAACAAGCTAAACTACTTGGGTTCCGTCCGGTTCTGGATGACAATTGATATTTTGCGGTCCGAACTTGAGTGCGGTCGAACTGGGTGACCTCTATTGAGAATTTTCGCAATCGTTGCGGAGTGGCCAAAGTTATGACCACATGCTCGCATTGCTAAAGTGGTTTCCGGGTGTATAGCGGCGATAAACAAGTTTTGGCTTGCGCAGAGCATCGATTCGTATAATCTGTTTTGACGGTGGGTTTATAGGTCTTTTCCCATTCGTTGGTTTAGGTATATAGAAAACCGCTATATTGCTATTGTAAGCACTGACGCAATATTATACCGTTTATACACGGCATATATGACTCAATTTTATCATCACACTGGTTGGAATTATTATTATTATTGAGTTACGCAAACTGGCGATTACACTTGAATGCTCATAACTCTGAAATAACAGTACAATAAAATTGGAAGTGCGTTATGTTATACAGGGTGTTTCAGAAGTAACGGCTAACCTTCAAGGAGCATATGCCCAAGGCCGTAATAAGCATATTTTATCAAATAACGTATGGTCTAACTTAACGCATTCTTGAGAAAATTAATAAAGAACGACGGAGTCCCTGTTCAGAGCAAGCAAATGGACTACACTCCGCCACAGTTGTGTTACAACTGGTGATAAATCAATGCCGCCGGCAAAACATCGGCCTCCCCCCACTCTGGCCTTTCTCGCTCAGAGCGACAATGACCTACATTCGTAGGTCACGTACAAGAGTGATTAGCAATTTGTTTATTTTTAAAAAATACGAATCTTTTAGACTGTGGGATCTTAATGGGGTGTGTTTGTGTAGTACCAGACACGATGGATGACAATTGTATGGCTAGAATGCGACATTACTTTGATCGGCTGTGAAATGCAATTGCTGTGGTAAATCGATTTTTGTTCGACGGATTTTGCTTTGCAATCACAATGTTTGTAAATCTGCATCACATTTGGATTAGGTACGTACTAATCTCTCTATGTTGCAATTGATAAATGTTCGTAAATGTTTGTTGTTGGAAAGTTCATATTTAGAAGATTTATGACCAAATTTAGGCTGAAAAGCTTTTGGTTCAAAAGGGTCCAAAGGAATTGGCTGTTTCCATATGTAATAAATAGTTTTTAAAATGAGTATTCACAACTTTAAATCTAAAAAGTAGCCAATACTAACGAACGTATTGATACTATTTGCACATCTCTAGTGTACACACATTGTTTGGTAAGTCAGATTTATCTCGTTATATGAAAGCTCATTCGGTTGGCGTTATTGATGAGCCTAATTCCGTATATCCCAGTGGATTGGATTTTGCGGCTACTAATGATAATTTATTATTGTTGCAAAAGAGCAATTCGATCGATTTGATCCCAGTTCGTGCTAAATAGAGAAATATGTAGTTAGGTAGCTCGTTTTCAAACATAGGTACCCGTAAATTTTCTTTATATTCTTGCAAAGTAATGGTTTATAAGAAATAAGTCGTGCCAACGACTATACCGATTAGCTCATCAAGGAGTAGTCTAATCTTTTCTAAACATTTTCCTTTGTTACTTTACGTTATTATCTCTATTACTAAAGGAGCAACAACTGACACTGCAATAACAAGTCACAAAACCTGTTAAAAAACGTTCAGTTTTTAAGCACATCTTACGCGTGTGCATAATAACGCTGTTATAGACCTATACGAACAACTGCATAATATTGAGGCAAAAACATAACCAACCAACCTAAGCTTATTAACGAACAGCTCGATTTCGCTACTAAACCTTTATTTTCATATTTAAGATATTACTGATTTTTATACTGCGCAGTTGATTAATGGAAAATCCCACAAAGATGATTGTAGGAAGATTCTAATTTCGTGTGTATTGTCAAAGCCTTTCGTCGTTTTTGTCTGTAGTCAACTGCGCCATATTTCCAGTTTTATTTCGAGTAATATTAATAAGCTCTGCAATTTGTAGTTTTGGCTGAGGATGAAAACAATCGAAGAAACAGGTACCCAGAAAATAGCAATAGGCAATCGAACCGAGGTTACTTTATTCAATCTATCAGCTTTGCAATATAAACACATTACAACTATTACAAAAAGTCTATTTTAAACGCGTCGTTAACTTCGTTATTACTTCCTCTTCCCAAATGGCGATTTGCCGATGGCTGACCAAACGTTTTCCTTTTCTGAAGGCTTCGTCCCCAACCGGAAACCGGAAATGAGCGAGCGCGCGAGGTAGTCGGAGAGTAGAAAGTCCTGCCCCCAGAGCGCAACAGACATAGACTCGAAATAAATTATACCGTCCGCCGCCGATGTTATTAATTTGCGGTTTGAGAAGTAAGGGGTGGAGGCAGCTGCGGAACCGAGGATCTAAGGCCCATGCCGCGCCGCCGCCCCTAACGAGATATCGAGACATCTTGCGAGCACCGCCGCTGCCACGGGTGGAGGAACGGAGCGAGAGATAATCGACGAAGGAGGACGGAGATGAACTTTGGTAATTTGTTATATACTCATTAGGACGCCTAGGGTATTGTTGCCGCGTCGCTTATAGATTTCTGTGATATGTGGGTTGTATTTGTCGCTGTCAAATGTTTCGCTGATGCGTTTTGGGAGATGTTATTAGTTATTACGGTAAGTGAAGAAGAAGGTGTCGGATCTGCTAATAACATTCACCATGTTGCTTATATTCATAATATATATTCATATATTCATGAACTCATTCAAAACTCACTTGGAACCGACAACTCAAGCACATAACCAACAGAGCCAAGACGATCCTAATGACAACCAAGCAGGCACTCGGAACGACATGGGGGCTCAAAGCGAAGATGATGCTATGGCTCTATAGGGTGTTTCAGAAATAACGGCTAACCTTGAAGGAGCATATTCACCAAGGACAGAGAAGCAATTTTGGTCAAATAACCTATAGTCTATTTCAAAGTTTTATGTACTAACAAAATTGTATTGAAGAATTCGTCTAAGGCCGGCCCTGGTAAATAGCCGAATGCGCATGACTTGACTACGGTTGCAAAAGACCGTACAAACAATTAAAAAACAGAGAGATTAGTACCTACCTAATCCAGAAATGTGATGCGGATTTACAAACGTTGTGATTATTAAGCGTTATCGCCGAACAAAACAAAGCGACTCAACACAGCAACTAGGCGTCTCGGCTGAACAAAGTTATGTCGCTTTCTAGCCATAGAATTGCAATTCAATACTACACAAATCACTACACAAATACACCAACATTAAGATTCCAAAATCCAAATAATTTTTATTGTTGACAAACCAAGAAACAGCTGACCGACCATGACCACGCTTGTCTACGTTCATATCAACCTGGCGAATGTAGGTCATTGTCATGTGCAGCGAGAAAGGCCGCAGTGGGGGTAGCCCGAATATTCCCCGCGGCGTTGATTTGTCACCAGTTGCAACACAACTGTAGTGGATTGTGGTCGATTGTCTTCCGCTGGTCAGGGACGGACTCCGTCTTTCTTCATTAATTTTCTCAATAATGCGTAAAGTTAGACCATACGTTATTTGACAAAACATGCTTATTACGTCCTTGGGCATATGCTCCTTCAAGGTTAGACGTTATTTCTGAAACACCCTGTATAACTCCGTAATAAAACCCATGATCACCTACGGATGCACCGTGTGGTGGCCAAAAGTAGAACAGAATGCTGTCCGGACAGCTCTCTCGATAGTAACTGCTGGCTAACTGGCGCTATGGGCAGCACACCGACGGCTCCATGCAGGGCCGGCCCTAGCGTTTTTGCCGCCGTAGGCAAATCTCAATAGTGCCGCCCCCCTGATTGATTGATTAATTACTTTTATAACAAACCAACTGCAAATGATTGAAATAATTATTATCAAATAGTAAATCCTTGCGTGTATTATTTTTTATTATATTTTGCAAGACGCGGTAGTACTGTAGCGAAAACAAACATCCTACACCCTAAGTACCAAGATATTATTTTCTTGTCGAAAGTAAAACGTATTAAGAATTCTAAAGTGCGAAAACTATTTCTTGCAGGCGTAAGAATGTATTTTTCACCGGTGCATTCATGCGGCATTAATATGTTTACCTCAAATAGTGTGCCCAATATTGGCGTAGAAAGTTTTCTTTTACGGCCACAAAACTACAAGTTTTTGTCGAGCCAGCCGATGCGTTCAAGACCTTGCAACGTGTTTGCAAGTCCAGATGTGCGATGTTACGAATCGGCATTAAATGTTCATATTTTCGGTACTTTCGGTACAAATATTTGACAGTGCATATCTCGCAGTGCAATTTGCTTAGATTAATAGGATAATAAAATACTCGAAAACAAAAGACGATAGCTAATTTTGGTTTTCACCATTGATTATTATATTCGACATACAAACAATACTTTTAAAACAACAAAAAGTAAAGAATAATAGTACAATATACAAAGTTCAACCCTGAATTAAAATTAGCTCTTTCGAACCATTTTTCTGCAAAATCGCGAGTAACTTCTTTCAGATCTAATATGTTACTCAATTCATATTCAGTGGCCTTCATTGCTAAGCCATTAAGACAATTTTAAGTAGACATGGTTCTTAAGTACTTTTTTTATTAATATTAGTTTAGCAAACTGTCTATCGCCCGCTCAGGTAGCAACAGTTATAGGCAGGGTTAGAAAAAAAAACTGCTAAGCAATGTTTAAATTTGGCCCAATGTTAAGGGAGGTAATGAATTTTTAAAAACGTCAACTGGACCTTCTGGAAACAAGGTTTATGGACGCAAAATCATTTAACATCATAATTAATTCGCCAGACTATGAAAATAGTACCAATAATACCATCAAAATGTTTACTGAATGATGATATTTTTATTGAAATTTATTATAAATTATCAGTGATTATCAGTGAAATTTGTCATGAACTACTTGCATCAAATATCTCCGAAAGTATTAAGCTTAACAGAACAAAATGTACACCATATTAAAGATGAAAAGAATTACTTAAAAATATTGAAAGATGTAGATTTGGGAGAAAAAAACGGGTTTTCAGAACCGAAATATCTACACTGTTAAGTCATCTGTCGGCAAACTTCTGTCGTTTTTGACAGAATAGATATTGACATAATATCTCCGTTCTTTACATTTTCCCAAATCTAAATCTTTCAATATTTTAAGTAATTCTTTGTTTATCATGTACCCAAATCTTCACAAAAATTTTATCTTTAATATGATGTATAATTTGTTCTCCTAAGCGTAATATTTTCGGAGATATTGATGCAAGCATTTCGTGGGGAATTTTTTAATCACTGATAGTTTTTAATTAATTTCAATAATAATATCATCAAAGACTCAGCACATTTTAATATTATTTTTATAGGCGGGCAAATTATGTGTCTACCCAAATAAAAATTAACTAGCTTACCATTTCGGCAGCAAATGCTAAACCGTTAAGATGGAGGATTCGCCAACTTTTAAAGCGGCTTCTATATCTTTGGAATGTGCCAGTAAATCATTTTTACTTACAATATTTTCTTTAAGTTTGTGGATATCGCATAAAAACTCAAAAGGATCGCTAGGACTATTTTATATTTCTCCTTTGATTTTTGTATAGGATCACTACACTACAGTACACTTTCATATTATTTTTCCTAATTGATCATATATTTTTCCTAATTGATCCTAATTCTTTATAAAAACTAATGAGCTATTTTATTTAAGTATGTCTATTATTGGCTGCTATGCATCTTAAAATATAGGAATGGCCTGAAGCCTGTCAATTCCGATTGTATTTGATTGTATTTTACTATTCTTTTATTTTCTAGATTCAGGCAATATTTTAGAGCCCTTTTTATTGTAGTTCAATTAGTTTTGCCGCCCCTAAAGTTTGCCGCCGTAGGCAGTTGCCTACCGCCTAGGGCCGGCCCTGCTCCATGGAAACCGTGCTAAACCTCCAACCACTGCTGGGCATAGTCATTGAAGTGGAAGCGAGGCTAGGGGCAAACAGTCGCAAAACCAACATTAAAAATGGGAAGCAACTGCATGAGACCAGAATACTCCCTGATTAAGACCTTCAAATTAATAATTGGAAGGGAACAAGGAGAAAACACCAACAAGCCAGGAACCCTGACCTGGTACACAGACGGGTCCAAATGGGTAAAAGGATCAGGCGCAGGGATTTACGGTCTATCCCGCAGATGTGAGTTGAGTATCTCCTTGGGGACGCTAGCAACAGCTTATCAGATCGAAATCTATGCGATAAACCAATGTGCATTAGAAACCCCAAGCAGCCCTCGCGGCTCGCAGCTAAAACATCCAATTCAGATTAACCTGGGAATGCCTCCAAAACTTAACGAGACTGGCCGAAACAAACACAGTTACCCTACACTGGCTGCCAGGACACAAAGGGGAGGAAGGCAATGAAAGAGCAGACAAACTGGCAAAAAAAAGATCGAGTAGACCATGCATTGGACCAGAACTAATGATGGGCATATCAAAATGTGTAATCAAGTCAGACGTGCGACAGTGGGCTATCAGAAAACACACCGACCCCTAGGAAAATTTTACAAACCCTCAAGACATATAGCCGCTGAGGTGATAAAAGTCAGCAGGAACAACCTAAGGTGACCGGGCACTGCACCCTCAGGAAGCACCTGCACGGTTTGCAATGAAGAGGAAGAAGATGCCTCTCATACCTTATTCGAATGCTTAGCATTGACCTTCTGGAGGGAAGTAAACTTTGGAAGAGGGAAATTTTTAGATATTCCAAATCTCTACGAAAATCTTTATACATCGTTTAAGTACAAAATCACAAGTGTTTTTAGGTTGGACTCTTGGAACAAACCTCACCATCACGTATGAGTAACAACACTTGTATATTCGTTGTTGGCGTTCCCTTCTCCGTCCCAAGCATTTGAGAACAGGACAGAACATCATTTTTAATTTTAAAAACAATAACATGTAGATAAAATTTGACAATTTCCGAGATATCTCATTCAGTAGGTAATAATGAGAAGTGTAATGCCATCCTATTTGTTAGCAATAGGATTGTTGTAAAAAACAAATCAAATGTTTCGTTCTTCCTTGAAATAACAGTTATTAAAAGGAAGAACGAAAATATGGTTGTTGTTGACAACAATCCCATTACTAATAACCATCTTGTTGAGTTGCGGAATACACCCATCAAACCTATTTTTTGTTTGCGGAAATGCAAGTAGCAACCCAGTAATTTTAGATCAATATGACCCAAAACCCTGAAAAAAATAAAGTAAATCTGCAAATTGGTATATATCTTTTATTTGGTGCCCTAAATAACATACTAAAAGTCCTAAAAACCCTGTGGCTGCGTCATTGTTTTTTGGGGTGTAATATTGGCGTAAATACCCTACCTTGTGTGAAATCGCTCATAACCTAAGCTGGGCAAAGTTAATCAGAAAGTTAAATTCGTTAACTGATAGTCCGTTAATTTACTATAAATGTAACGGAAGTTAACGTTAACTGTCAATCGTTAACTTTTTATGTAAAAAGTAGGTTATGTTGAGTGTCAATCTGCCGGTGAGTATGCAAGCCTAATAACTGCGGCGTTTCGGTTGCATAAGTTAAAATTGCCTTAGGAATTACTCAAACTAAGTACAGTCCCGGTTTACCGTGAGTAATGATGTTAAATTACCAGGCAATATTACCGAGTACATGTTAATTCTTATGGGTAATATTACCCCATAAACCTCGGTAATATTATTATTCATTAGAATTAACATGTGCTCGGTAATATTGCACGGTAACTTAACACCAATATTCCGTGAGTACAGAAGTAACTAAAATAACTAATACAGAAAACTGAAAGGATCAACTATAAGCGTTTTCTCGCGAACATACTCTGTATGTTGAAGTATGTTGATACGGTTACCTGTAGTAAGTGGATGACGTAATCATTTGCTTACTTTCGGTCATATCGCGAGAATACGAATATAGTTATGTCAACTTAGTTATGTCAAGTGACAAATGTATGTATGGTGGGTGGGTGTAAGCGTGGGTGTAGGAAAAACTAACGTAACACTAACGTAACCTTAATCTTTATAGCAATTGTCAGCTGTAGATGAGGAGGGTGATTATTATTACGTGTGTAAGTAAAATGTTGCACTTAAGCAACTAACAATTTGCAATAATGTATATACAGGGTCCTACGACTCAGCTCCCGTCTTCTGTAGCTCAGTTCCTAAATTAATCTAAGAGTTTGACATTTTGCAGGCTTATCTTGTACTTCAAGGTACATTACAACAAATTATTTTTGATTATACAGGATGTACCAAAAATATGCAACGCCATGGTAATGTATTTTTTTAAATTTCATGCTGTACATTTTTTTACACATTTGGAAGCCTTTTATGGTTGCCTACATACCACCAAAATTTTATTGAAATCGGTTGAGTGACTGAAGCACAAAAAAATAAAAACCAAAAGAAAATTGATTTTGCATCGTTGGTTTTAAAAATCAATAAAAACCACTAATTGCAAAATTTTCAACGTGATTATTAAGTTAGATCTAGTAGTCTCGTTAACCAAGTGTCATTGATCCAAATTATACAGGCTGACCAAAATCTAGTGTCAAACTTCTCAAACTTCAAACCGTGTTATTGTTCTTATTTTAAATTGGAACCCATAACTATTTTTATTTGAAAGATTGCAGAATTAAAAAATAAAAATTGTTTTTAAATACAACCCCATCACAATTCCTAATATTTTAAAAGTTATTCGCCAAAAACTAATTTTCAACGTTTCCAACGGGAATTTATGTAATAAGCATCGTACGTGGCGTTGTAGTTAAGTCTGTAGGTATAGGAAATGTTAGGTTGATACCACTTCTACGAAACGTCAAGTTTAAAAAGCTATTTCAAATTCTATGTAGTTCGCTATGTAGTTTTCGGCAGTGACATCAACGTTTTTGTGTTGCTTTTTGAGAAATACGTATTTAAAAAAAAAATCTAAAATGGTTATATTTCTGTATAGGAAATGTTAGGTTGATACCGCTTCTACGAAACGTCAACTGTAAAAAGATTATTCAAATTCTGACAGATTTATATTCGTTCATGTCACTGTAGATGTCACGTCCGTACCACCATACTAAAATATAACTACACTCATCGCTATACTTTATTTACAATTTTCTCAATTTATCGTTTTTACAATTATATATAACAACGGGTTGATATTTCTTATCAACAAACAATCAAATTGCTGATCTTATTTTATTTGAATTTTGTATTTTGTACTTTGCTGCATTAGAGCGGCAACGTTCCATAGCGGTTCTCCAACCTCTGATGAAATCAGCTGTTTTCGAGTGTGACAGGCATAGACATTTCTGTGGTGACAGCACAAAAAAATATTTGTCAAAATCCTGGCTACTATGTAGTTTTATATCAATGCAGATGCGACCGATCTCGATAAAATAGAATTTGCTCTTGCAGCTAAACTATTAATTTTACAAAAAAATTTCATAGGCATAAATTATTCAAAATTTCCTCTACTTTAATTTATTATTTAACTATTTTGACGAAATTACAGAAATGCCGGCTCATTTGCAAAATCGTTGAAAATTGCTAAGAGTAAATAGCCAGTTACTTTGAACCCTTTTAAACCAAAAGCTTTTCAGCTCTAAGTTTGGTTATGAAAGTTCTAAATATGAACTTTCGTCCCGATACCTTTACTAGTTTTTCCGGAATCGTCGTCACAAAAATCGGGTACACACACACACACACACACACACACACACACACACACACACACACACACACACACACACACACACACACACACACACACACACACACACACACACACACACACACACACACACACACACACACACACACACACACACACACACACACACACACACACACACACACACACACACACACACACACACACACACACACACACACACACACACACACACACACACACACACACACACACACACACACACACACACACACACACACACACACACACACACACACACACACACACACACACACACAGACATTTTTTTGTACCTTGGTCAAAAATGTTCAGGGGACCCTAAAAGACCTATTTCCGCTAAAATCCCAATTTTTTTTTTTCGGCACGATTACAATACTTAACAATAACACGCTTTGAAGTATGACAAGTTTGACACTTGATTTTGGTCACTCTGTATAATTTGGATCAATGACACTTGGTTAACGAGGCTACTAGAGCTAGCTTAATAAGCACGTCGCAAAATTTTATTAACGAGGTGCAATTTGTGGTTATTATTGATTTTTAAAGCCAACGATGCAAAATCATTTTTTTTTTGGTTTTTATTTTTTTGTGCTGCAGTCACTCAACAGATTTCAATTAAATTTTGGTGGTATGTAGGAAACCATAAAAGGCTTCGAAATGTGTACAAAAATTTTATAGCATGCAATTTAAAAAAATATAGTACCATGGCGTTGCACATTTTTGGGACAGCTGTATAATCAAGAATAATTTCTTGAAATGTACCTTGAAGTACAGGGTAAGCCTGCAAAATGTCAAACTCTTCGCTTAATTACTAACTGAGCTAAAGAAGACGGGAGCTGAGTTGCAGGACCCTGTATAAAAACCTCATTTCCTCCTTTCCTTTGCTTAGTGGAATTATATTAAATTTAATACAATTTTCTGTATCAAAATAGACACATTAAAAAAATCCTTATTTGCTTAACAAGTTTACATAATAAAACTTAAAAGTATCGCAAAAAACTTCAGCAAAATATAACATTCAGTTACTGATGGTTTTTTCACGTAGGTTTCAAATTCTGTAATCCCATAGAAACTCTCCCTGACCAGCATATGCTTCAAATTTCTCTTGAAGGCCCGTAGAGGGTTTTGTAGCCTGTTTGAAAGCTTCTTAACGAGGTGATGATATGTCCTTGGTTGGCGTTGTTGACTCCGCTGGGTAGCCTCACTTCTTCGTGCCTGAGCTGAGAATTCTCCTCTAGCTTGTAGAACTTGTTGATAAATGTACGCCCCCATAAAAATAACGAAATGGTAACTTGGCAAACTTAAATTATCGATTTCTCTCACAAAATTGACAATGTTCTTACTATTAAATAAAAAATACATTAAGTTTGTGTTCCACCAAGCGATAAAGCTGTTTGTGGAACATGTAGTAAAAATTTCAAGTTGGTGGTCGAGTATAGTTGCGCTGGCAGTCTAGTCTTGTAGCGTCCACTTTTTGCGACAGTACGGCCATTCGACTAGTACTGCTTCGCGCGAGGAGGGAAAACTTATTTTCGTTGGATTCAGACGTTCTACCGTCTTGTCAAACTATCGTGCAATTAACAGTTACCAAAGAACTAGAATGCAAAATTTAACAAAAAAAATTTGCAAAATTTTTCGAAATTGTTTCAAAACTTGGAAAATTAATCTATTTTGAAATATTGTGGTCTGTCTATGATTGTAACTCGGCTTGCGGGTAGGTTATAAAATAAATAGGCCAACGAAAAATTTAAATTTTCACGAAAATTATGACGGAGCAAACAAAAACACTGAATGGAAATCAAGAGCAAACGATGATATTCTTCTCACAAATTTTCATTTACCATCGTTATTATAGGCATTTCATTGTACATTCATCGGCCCAGTTTCGGTTTAATGGTTCTATTTTCTCTAGTAAAAAAACCTTGAAAAATACATTTCAATAGAACTGTTTTCCGACTACACGAAACGAACGAAAAACCGTCTAACGAAAATTTCCCATTTATAAGACACTGTGATGAAGTTCAAGACAAAGTTTGACGGAGTTAGCTTTTCGGGAGTCTCGACCTGGCGATATACTAGGACGTTTAAATGATTAATTGTCACCTAGGGTCATGGCGGGGAATGGAGCTCCAGACTGGGAATAGGTCAGCTCCCAGTCATTCACAAGCAGGACATTATTTATTTTTCAGCTAGAGGCGACCCAGTTTTTCTACCATCGGAATAGAACTTTCCTCCAATTCAAACACAATGTTTTGTTATGGTGTAATGGATAGACATAGATTGCGTAGTATCAATTGAATGTTTCATTTAAAAATCTTTCTTTTTTTGTTTAGGAATATATAAAGCTTAGTTACTTACCTTAGTATTGCCTTATCATAGAAGAAATGACAATAACAAACAAGAAAAATAAAGAAAGAGTGGAACTTAGGAGTTTCATTGCAAATATATGAAAGGAGATAAAGAAGCATTATTACAATTATAGGGACATGTCATAACACTGATCAGCATACACAATATACAGGTTGTCCGGAAAGTAATGGGATCCAGCTTAACCCTATATAGTAAAAAGTGCCTCCTTAAGAAGTTATAAGGTGTTAAAGATAGAAAATATATTTCTTATTTTGCGTATATTTCAGAAAAGCTGAACGGTGGTACCCTTAGACTTTTGGAGGCGCCAAACATTATAAGAGTATTAGGATATTTGCATATTGTAGAGGGAGCTATCGGCATCTTTTCTGGGGGAATAATATTATGATATTTTTATTATTATTATGACTTTAGGCCGGACGACTAACAATTATGATACGGACGTTAATTTTACATAAAAAGTGTTTACCTATTTTATGGCGATAACGTCCACCGTTTTCAAGAAAAACGCAATTAAACATTTTGTGTATATGCTAAAAGCTGTCATTATAACAATAAAACTTAATTTTCACTTATTCTTAATTTATAAATTTATAAGGTTTTCAAAATGTCCACCGTCCACATATTCCTAAGTTTTGTCGTACTCTAAAAATGACTCTAAGTTATTTCTAATATCATTCCCTGCGTCAATAAGCGTTCTTTGCAAATCTTGCCTAATATTACTGACTTGCCAGTTTACAATAGATTTCATATAGCCCCATATAAAAAATCGTATGGTGGCTAAGGATAATCTCTCCCACGTCTAATGCAGCGGTGCGGAAAGTGCCCCATCGTGCATAAACCATAGACTCCTACGCAGGTTTAAAGGGATGTCTTCTATTAAGGCAGGTAGGTAGAACGTTGTCCAAAGAATTTAAATACGATGCGCCATTCATTCGAAGAGGAAGTTCGTAAGGCCCGATCAAATGATTTCCAACAACGGTGCACCATACATTTATTGAAAATTCATGTTGGAAATATTTATTTCTGGATAAATGGGGGTACATTCCAGGAGTAGGATTAAGTGTGTTTTGGATACCACGGCGTGTAAACGTTGCCTCATCGGTGAATAACACACGGCCAAAAATATTGGGTCGTTATTTTGTGTGTTTCGTAACCAACGAGTTCAATCTTTGTGGGAAATCATTTGGTAGCAACGCCTGCATATTAGTGTGGTGGTATGGATAAAGCAGTTCAATAGTATATTATAA
The DNA here is from genome assembly GCA_964023965.1 of Melinopterus prodromus. NCBI lineage: Eukaryota > Metazoa > Arthropoda > Insecta > Coleoptera > Scarabaeidae > Melinopterus > Melinopterus prodromus. The sequence goes on along the minus strand of OZ030393.1, from coordinate 43,334,537 downwards.
TACAAGTTTTATAAGACAAAAATTGGCGCACGAGTAGTCCAAATGGAACGAGTGCGCCAATACGTCTTATAAAACGAGTGTTATATACTATTTTTTCTACTTTGCGACATTAAATGTACGAAAATTGCAGTTGTCATCTTACAATCTGGAATAGTTTCATATTCAACAGTTGGTAGCTGTAGTTGTAAAATTCACAAATACGACTGCCGCGAGCTAACAGCGATTGAGAGGTCAGTTTTGTCACAAATGCATTTAAGTTTGACACAGTAACTTGATAGAATACATTACATAAACTACTGTTATTAAACACACAGCACGTTTAATTGGTTTTTTAAACGGTGGGTTTTATCGCCATAAAATAGATAAACATTTTTCATGTAAAATTAACGTCCGTATCATAATTTTTAGTCGTCCCGCCCAAAGTCATAATAATAATAATAAAAATATCATAATGTTATTCCACCGGAAAGGCTGCCGACAGCTCCCTCTACAATATGCAAATGTGCTGATACTCTTATCATGTTTGGCGTCTCCAAAAGCTTAAGGGTATCACTTTTCAGCTTGATCAGCCGTTTGTTTTCTGAAATATACGGAAAACAAGAAATACATTTTCTATCTTTAACACCTTATAACTTCTTAAGGAAGCACTTTTGACTATGGGATTTTTGGTTTAATCGGTCCGATTTGACATGAAGAATATACGGTTAAGATGGGTCCCATTACTATCCGGATACCCTGTTTATATAAATGTTTTGCCTCATTTCCAATGAAAAATTATTACTTAGTTGATTATGGGATCAAAGCCGGAAAGCCAAGCGACCCACATAATAATAATAATAATAATAATAATTCTTTATTGACCGAACATTAATATATACATTGCACGGCAAGTCGAACATAAATGTTGCAAAAGAAAATTACAAATATAAATGACATGTAATAATAACCATGACAAAAAAACAATCCTCAATATTCGGTACAACTTGACTCATATGAATTTAAAGTTCAAATATTCTTCTACTGAGTAAAATGATCCACGTATTAACACTTCTTTGACTTTGGATCTAAATGCACTTGGAATATGGAATATGTGGGGTATAGCTATTATAGTAGCAGTGCACCTAGGCCACAGTTGGCCCCTTTTGCTTCCCCAAGATGGAGGTCACAAACGCGCAGCGCGTCTCTAACCAGAGCAGTCTGGCTAAACACGGCTGGCTAGTATAGCCAATGCCCCTTGAACAGAGAGGGTGGCTTCAGCACATCCCTCCCAAGCCGAGGCCTGCTCTGTGAGGCACGCTATCACGTGACACCATCCAATACAAAGTTATCGAAACCAGAGGTCGAGACTGGTTACGGGACCACCGGCTTAACGTGCCTTCCGAAGCACGGCGGCGGAGTGAAAAATCCGTATGTCTACCCTGGGATTCGAACCCAGGACCTGTGGAGTGCAAGGCAAACGCCTTACCACTCGGCCACTCCGCCTACCTAAATGCACTTGATGACAACTCTTTAAAACTTCCTGGTGTAGCGTTGTATAGCTTTATGCTGGTGCAGTTCGTACTTAATTGTGCTCTGGCTATTCTGTGTTGCGGTAATAAAGTTTGGTGTTTATTTCTTGTGTTATGATGATGGATTTCATTGTGAGTGGTGTATCTGTTGCTGTTGCTGTGTACATATGTCACCGCCGCTAAAATGTAAGCAGCAGGAGCGGTAAGTATATTCATACGCCTGAACAAGTCTCTGCAGCTCTCTCTAGGACCAGCCCCAACCAGTGCTCTGATGGCACTTTTCTGGCGAACAAGAATTCTGGACATATGGGGCGATGACCCCCAAATTAAGATACCATACGTCATTCTGGAATGGAAAAAACTGAAGTATGCTGTACGCGCTGCCTCGTATGTCGCTATACTTTGGAGTCGTCGAATTATGTAAGTAGCAGTTGATAGTTTCTTTATTAAGTTTTCGACATGAGAGTTCCAGTCTAGATGGGCGTCGATAGTAAGTCCCAAGAACCTTATGCTTGCCCCCACTTCCGGCACTTTATTTGTTAGTAATAATGTCTGGGTTTTTGTTGCATTCATACTGAGCTGATTGGCGGCAAACCATTCACTCGCCTCGCATAGTGCGCTATCTGCTTTCATTATTAGCTCGCTCCTGTTTCCGGACTTTACAAGCAGGGAAGTGTCATCGGCAAAAACGCATGTTAAATCCGCTGAAATGTTGAGTGGAAGATCGTTTATGTAGATTAAAAACAAAATTGGACCTAGAATTGAACCTTGCGGCACTCCTCTTGTGGTCATTCCTAAATCGGACATGCCTCCATTCCAGCGCGTTGCCTGCTTCCGATTTTTTAGGTAGGACTCAAACAGTTTGTAGGCACATCCTCTCATTCCATAATGTTCCATCTTTGCCAACAGGATTTCATGGACAACGCAGTCGAATGCCTTGCTTAGGTCGCAGCATCTAAACAAGACCTCTTCCTTGTCGTTAAAAGCATCCGATATTTTCTCTATCGATTCCACAATTGCCGAGACTGTGGATTTTGATGTTCTGTAACCATATTGTGATGGGCTAAAAGCCATATTTTTCTCTAGAAAATCCACTAGTCTCCTCTTGATAGCAATCTCAAAAACTTTAGATAGCGTCGGGAGAATAGCTATCGGCCGGTAGTTGTTTGTTGCTGACTTTTCCCCACTTTTGTAAATCGGAATTATTACTGAGGTCTTGAATTCTTCCGGATATCGACCCTCTGTGAAGCAATAATTGATTGCATTTGCTAATGGTTCTGCAATCACATCCCCCAGCGTTTTTAATATTCTGGAGGAAACGCCATGTTGATCCACTGTGTTTTTCTGTTTCATGGTTTTTAGTATGCTTAAAACTTCTATTGCAGTTGTAGGTGTTAAATACATGGACCCTTTCACAGATTGCTGGTGTTTCAGCAGAGACCCGGGTTCTAAACTTGGACCGGGTATTGAATTAGATAGAGTATCTCCCACCTGACAGAAGAAGCTGTTAAATTCATCCGGAGTAGGACCGTCATTCTGGAAACCTTCAGACGCTTTTGCGATTTTAAATTCATTCCTTATTACTTTCCATATGGCTTTGCATTTATTGTCAGAGTTGTTTATATAATTTGTGTGTGCTTCCGCTTTGCTCCGTTGTATGAGCATTCTATACTCCGCTTTATACTGTGTATATATATGATTGGATTCCGGAGTTCTAGTTACCTTATTCATGATATCGAGTATGTCTACTATCTTTTTCATATTTGTTAATTCTGGTGATTGCTTTAGTGAAATACCAGTCCGTTTTTGTTTCTTGACATTTATTTCTCTTTCAGGAAAGCACCGGTCAAAGCCCAGCATAAATACTGAGTGGAATGAAGAGTAATCGTCTCCGATGTACTGCCATTCGATATCTCGCAGATAACTCTGCATCCGGGAGAGACTTTTTTCATTGAATGTTCTTCTTATTTCTCGTTTGGACACTTTCGGTTCCACCGACGTCTGAATTTCTAATAGCTGACCTAGATGATCAGAAAGATGAGGGTTTTCTGTATACGAATTGTAGTCTGTCAAGTCTGTGAACATATTATCGATGCATGTCGATGAACCGGCCGTGATTCTCGAAGGATCCCAGAAGACACGCCTCAGACCAAACGATTGGAACATATTACATGTTTCCATTGCCTCTTTCGAATTTTGAATAAAATTGATGTTAAAGTCGCCAGCAATCACTGTTCTTGCGTACATGTATCTGTTTGTTATGTACGTTAGGAATGCGGTCATGTTCCGTAGAAATGATTGATAGTCTCCCAGAGGAGAACGATAGATGTTAGCCAAAACAATATTATGATTCTTAACAAATATCGCTGCCAGCTCTACGTCTTTTTCAATGCAATATTCTTGCGAGTTTTGCACTGCTTCCCATTTCATAGAATCCTTAAGTAATATGAGTACTCCACCATGTATGTGATGCTCTCGACAGAATGACGCTGCTATTTGATAACCGCCGATCTTTGTGCAATTTAATATATCATCGGTCATCCAGTGTTCGGACACACAGATTACATCAACATTATTTTTTTCAGCATAGTATGGAAGTGCTTCAATTTTATTTTTTAATGATTGTATGTTTATGTTTAATATTTTTAGTTGCTTGCGAATTAAGTTGTTTCGGTTGTCATTTTCTTCTTCCAGAAAAAACGGTTAATGCTAGTATCGACTGGCCAGATTTCGGGATTCTTTACTGCATCAAGATATTCAATCGCAAATGAAACCCGGAAAGAGGAGTACTTGTCTGGATACTTGGACACCAACTTTTCGCAATCAATGCCAGAGATGTTCTTGCTTCGCAGATGTTGAACCAGATCGTCGGTCGTAGTGTCCCTATTCAAGCGGGAAACATGAACGTGAGCACGTCTAGGGACTCCTTTAAGATAGCAACATAGCAACATAACATAACTTTTAAGGCATTAATTTGGCGATCCATTCAACAGATTCGTCAGTTTAGAAACATACATATAAGGTGTATTATTTTGCGGGTAGTATCTACAGTCCACCGGTTCCCAACCTTCTTTAGCTGTCCTTATCTATCTCACGACCGTCTTATAATTGTGCACCGCTCCTTGGGGGTCGCGCCTCACCGCACAGGTTGGGAATCAAAAATTCTACACAGTACCACGATTACTAAGGTGCATAATTGCGTGGGCTTTGCATGTTTGCTAACATCATAGCTCTATACTGTCGTCACAAGGAGTTATTTTCAACTGTTTAGACCGACACGTGCTCTTATTAGATGAAGAGACAAAATAGAGGCAAAATCGAACAAGACAAGACTGCACGAAATGTATACGAAATGGTGGTTTATTCGAAACAATATCTGACACTGAGAAGATAATATAAAACTGAAAATTATAATTACCTTTCTAATAGTTTTAGATACAACGGTGTATTATTTATAATATTGTTGCGTGTTTCAGGTTCTTTATTTTAAAAGACTAAATACAACGTTATAACTTCAAAAACGTCACACAATCTGTTATTTATTGTCCCGTTGTCCCGGTTGTTCCCGTTGTCTTGCGACCACGTTGCCAGGATGCGTATTTCGCAACACTGCTCCCCTCTTAGGACTGTTCGTCCCGAACTGCAACACCATAGTCTGCCGGAGGTAATAGGTATGGAGCCAATCTATCGTGATGAACTATTTTTAGTTTGCCTCTTGCACATCGCTGGATCCTGTATACCACATCATTAATCCTAGTCACGACTGTGTAGGGTCCTTCCCACTGTTGCTGCAATTTTGGACAATATCCTTTCTTCCGCAAAGGATTAAACAACCATACGAGTTCACCTTTCTCAAAGACTGTAGAGTTAGCCGATAAGTCATAGCGCGATTTCATCCGCTCATAGTTAATGTTTAGTCTTTTTCCGTGTAAGGTGATGCATGTCGATTAGTTTCTGGCGCAGTTCCATTGCATAGGCATTAATTGTCGTCAATTTTCCAGGAGGTACACCAAATTTAAGGTCGATTGGCAAGCGCAATTCTCTTCCAAATACCAGGTTAGCGGGAGAATATCCAGTACTGTCATGAGAAGCGCTACGGTACGCCATTAAAAATATTGGGATACGCTTATCCCAATCATGTTGGTAGTTTTCTACAACTTTCCTTAAGTGTTCAGTTAACGTGCGGTTAAACCGTTCCACCATTCCATCAGATTGGGGGTGCAAAGGAGTAGTCCTCGTTTTGTTAATTCCAAGCAGCTTACAAAGTTCTTGAAAGATTATGGATTCAAAGTTCCTTCCTTGATCACTGTGCAACTCATGGGGAATTCCAAACCTGCTAATCCACTCGTTTACTAACTGCTCCGCAATAGTTATGGCTTCCTGATTGGGTATTGCATATGCCTCTGACCACTTGCTAAAGTAATCCATTACCACCAACACATAACGATTTCCCCTGTCGGTAATTGGAAATGGCCCTGCTATATCCATTGCAATTCTTTCGAAAGGTGCTCCTACAATATATTTTTGGAGTTTAGCACGACCTCTAGTGCGAGGTCCTTTACTTGCTGCACAATCAACGCAGCAACGGCACCAGTCTTCAACATCCTGTCGCATATGCAGCCAATAAAATCTTTCCCGAAGTTTATTAATGGTTTTGTTTACACCTAAATGTCCACCTGAAGACCCATTATGAATTTCTTTCAAAACTTCTTTTATTTTTAACCTTGGTACTATCAATTGCATCTTGTGGTATCTTCCATCTGCTGATTCCCACTTCCGTTTAAGTACACCACAGTCAACCACGAGCGAATTCCACTGAGCCCAATAACCTTTTGTGGTTTCGCTGTGGTCTGCAATATCTTTCCACATAGGTCTCTTTCCCTCTTCCATATAAATGAGAATTGGTGCGATGTCACCATCTTCTATTTGAGCAGTCCGTACGGCATCGTTTTTCCATCCAAGTGCTGGTTCCATGCTTACTCTCTGTAGTAAGACCATGTTCTCCTTTCGTTCTTCCCGTTGACAATGCTTGCATTCTGGCTTGCAAGGTCGGCGTGACAGAGCATCAGCATTCTCGTGCATGCGTCCCCTTCTGTGCTGGATTTGAAAATCATACACCTGCAATTGCTCAAGCCATCTTGCAAGTTGTCCTTCCGGATTCTTAAACCGCAATAACCATTTGAGCGATGCATGATCTGTCCGGAGGATAAATCTTTGCCCAAAAAGATATTTATGAAAATGCTTCACTGACTGCACCAAAGCCAATAACTCCTTTCTAGTGACACAGTAATTCCTTTCTGTCTTATTTAGAGTTTTACTGAAGTATGCCACGGGTGCTTCTTGGCCGTCGTACTCCTGGGAAAGTACTGCACCTATCCCCACGTTGCTAGCGTCCGTATCCAGCATGAAAATACTTCCAGGTTTTGGATAATGCAGCAGAGGTGCTTGGCACAGTTTCTGTTTTAATGTTTCGAAGCTGTTATTACATTCTTCGGACCAAATGAATTGTTTCCCCTTCTCTGTAAGCTGATGTAGGCTTCGGGCAATATCAGCAAAATTCTGAACAAACCGCCGATAGTAGGTTGCTAGTCCAAGAAAACTTTGCAACTGGCGTTTGTCCTTTGGAATCGGCCAATTCAGGACTGTTTCAGTTTTTTCGGGGTCCGTGCTTACTCCATGAGTTGATACAATATGACCTAAGTATTTTACTCTAGTGCGGAGAAGGTGACATTTCTTGGTGCTAAGCTTCAGGTTTGCGTTTCTCAACCTCATAAAAACGCTTCTCAAATTCTCCAGATGTTCCTCGAAGGTTTTACCAATTACGATAATGTCATCCAGGTACACCAAGTAAGTTTTCCATGTGAGCCCACGCAGTACACACTCCATTAATCGCTCGAATGTTGCTGGTGCATTGCAGAGACCAAATGGCATTACCTTAAATTGCCAAAGACCACTACCAACAGAGAAAGCTGTTTTCTCTCTATCGTCCTTATGAAGTTCGACCTGCCAGTACCCGCTTTTTAAATCTAGTGTTGAAAACCATTTTGCTTCAGCAAGCGTGTCCAAGGTATCATCAATCCTGGGCAAAGGATAACTGTCCTTTCTCGTGACATCATTCAGCCGACGATAGTCAACGCAAAACCGAGTGCTGCCGTCTTTTTTCCTTACCAGAACTACCGGAGACGTCCATGGACTTGATGATTCTTCTATAACTCCTTGGTCGGACATAGAGTTTATCATGTCTTCAACCTCCGCTTGTTTTGCTAAAGGGAGTCTCCTAGGCGATTGACGAATGGGCCTTACATCTCCTGTATCAATGCGATGTTGTACAAGACTCGTTCTACCGCAGTCTTTATCAGCGATAGCAAAAATATCGGAGAATTCCGTTATCAGAAGCATGGCTCGATGGGATTGTTCATTATCCATTTGGCAGCCTGATAGGAGTTGGGCTATTACTTTAGAATTTTTGTGGATAACTTCATTTTCAGGGTTTATCTCTTCCAAAGAAGTTACCTGGTGGACGGGTTCGCAACTTCCAATAATATCACCGTGTTTTAATTTGATTGCCTTTTGGAATGTATTCAACAACCTTACCGGAATTTTCCTGTTTCCATCAGCCTTCACTAACGCCTTTCCAACTAAAATACCTGGTACGTTCATCTCCCGCGGTTCTACAATGTAGATTTTTCCATTATCTGCACGACCATTAAGTCGGCACCAAACTATTGTTTCAGATAGTGGTGAGAGGGTTATATCACTCTCAATTTCTGTTCGGAGTAAAGAATGATTATCTGCTCCCAACATCATCTGAATCTCAACGTTGTGGCATTTTAGAATCCGTTCTCCGACATCGAGTGTGATTCTATGAGTCATCATAAAATCTATCCCAAGTATACACTCATCTACAATGTCTGCAATTAAAAAGATATGAGGAAATATCATTGTGCCCAGACTAATGTTTGTTCTGAATTCTCCATACACGCGAGCTGTTTCCCCTGTTGCAGTCTTTAACGAATATTTTGAGATATTGGTAAGCCATTTCTTTTTAGCTAAATCTCTCCTAAGTATAGATCTCGAAGCTCCAGTATCTACCGTCATGATGCAATTGGTCCGCCCTACTTTACCATATAGGAAAAGACTCTTTTCACTTCGTTGTAATTGATCTACTTGAACAATGTTTTTGGGACTAAAACACTTACCAACCAACCGTCGTCCCGCCAGGTTAGTTGTCCTTAGTTTTCCGATGCTGGGGCTTCAATTTGTCGTTCATCTGAACGGCTATGATCCTCCACGTCCTGGCCACATTTGTCGCACACTACAACTTGTCTTTCAGTCTTTCGAACTTTACAGTCTCTCTGCAAATGCCCCTTGCGATTACAATTCCAGCAACGTACAAGTTCTTGTTTCTGTTTCCTCCAAAATACCTGGGATTTATTGCAAACACATTTCTCCACATCTAATTCTCTTACCCTTACAGCACTACGAGAAGCTGTTTTAGCAGACTCAAACATAAGAGCAAATGCAAGTGCTTCGGCTGTAGATTTCTTTCCTGTCATACGTAACGCTTGCTGTAATTCACGGTCGCTGATGGCATTGATAAATGTCTCGCTTGAAATTTCATTCAGAAAATCAGGATTGGCATTTGAGTATGAGAGATGAGCTAGTCTCTCGATATCCGCCTGAAGTTGTTGTAAAGATTCTCCAGTCTTTTGACTTCTATTGCGCAACTGGATACGATAAACTTGCTGCAGATGTTCATCTCCATATCGTAATTCAATACCTTGAACTAATGCATTATAATCTTGCTGCTGATTTTCTGGAATAGTGAGTAAAATTTCCGCTGCTGGTCCTCGAAGCGCCAGTATCAGAGCTGTAGCTTTTTCTCCCATCGACCAATTGTTCGATACTGCTGCAGCTTCAAATTGGCGTTTAAAGATACCCCACGAAGAGTCACCGTCAAAGTTAGGAGGCTTCAATTTACTTCCCCCGGATTGGTCTGCTGTAGGGTTTGAAACACGGCGGCCTCCGATCTTTGCATTCAGCTCCATCCTTAGGTTTTCTATTTCATCTTTCAACCGACATTCCAATGACCTTTGTTGTTCGTCAAATAACTTCTGTTGTTCGCCAAGACGGGCTTCTAGAAAAGTTCGTTGCTGATCAAGAAACGTTTGTAAAGACTTCTGTTGTTCGGTCATTTGAGATACCAGAGATAGTTGCAGTTCTCTCTGGGAGTCCTGAATTGCGTTCATAATCCGCGTCATTGAGTCTTGAACGTCAACTTCAGTAGTTTCTTCAGGACTGCCTTCATCGACATCAAATTCAACTTCTTCTGGATTCAAACCTTCTTCTTCTAAAGCCTTCTTCAATCTTGAAACCAGAGTCGCCTTAATTCCTACAGTCTGTTGATTTCGTTTAGCCAATTCATCTCTCAATTCGGTCATCCGTAGTTCTTGTAGAAACTTCTTACTCGACATCTTTTTACTATCCCACTTCTGACACCAATTGTTGCGTGTTTCAGGTTCTTTATTTTAAAAGACTAAATACAACGTTATAACTTCAAAAACGTCACACAATCTGTTATTTATTGTCCCGTTGTCCCGGTTGTTCCCGTTGTCTTGCGACCACGTTGCCAGGATGCGTATTTCGCAACAATATTTTTACTATTATTAAACGATTATGCCAGTCCGCTTTTTCTGACGGTCGATATAATAATCTCGATTATTATATAAACTCTAACGACATTTTCATATTTCGTGGGTCACAAAGAAAATGCCATATTTCCCGATGTCACCTGAAAATCCACCATGAGCCGGGATTTTCGTACCCCTTTTAATAATGGAATCACGTTGGCTTGGCGAGCCTGGTAACCTTTGAAAAGCTCATCGCAATATCAGACAGCCATACTGACAGCATAATATCGCTGATGTAACGACCACGCGGGAAATAATCATAAAGATACTAAACAAGGCTGATATTTCACAAGAGAGGAACACATTTCATAGAATATATTTTTCTCTCCGCAGCATGTTTTATTAAGATATTTTTTCTGTATATGCCAATTTTTCTGTAGATTATACATCTGTGTTAAAGCCATTATGATAATCGTGAATGGGTGTGTTTGAAAACCCTTGGTACGTTAAAGTAAGTCCATGAGTTCTATCAGACGATTGTATGGTAGATCAAAATCAATGATTTCTAATTTATCATGATAAATTTTCAACAAAAGTACATTAAAGGATATTGAAAATCGGAAACCTTATGATTACACTTGTGAACTTGTAGCTAGTAGTAACATGTATGTAGTAGTAGGTACCTACAACGTTTTGTGTTATGCGCACGTATGGTAACAACAATAAAAACAATGAAAAATAACCCATTAAATAAAATTAGTCACTTATTTTTTTCGGATATATTTAGCCAGTTTTCCTCAATAGTAAATTAAATCAGTTCCCTCAATAAAGAGCTCATACACTTCTGCAGCAAAGACTGAATTATCTTATTATAAATTTAATAACAACTCGTATAATTAGGGAGTGATAATCCCACCAATAAATCATCCATAATTACGTCGATTTTCATGCTGTATGGTTTGCAGTTTTCTGATATTGTCACATAGGGTGTCCGGAGCATTAAACATAATCAGTCGCGAGGTTAGTTTGTGTTTTGGGAACCTTGTTCTAGGAGTGTGCAACGCTAAAACAACAAACAAGTCGACACCAGGAAGGTCGGCTACGTCCCAATACCTTGGAGAACCACTATAAAAGATTAAAACCATTTTGTATACAGTTAGTTAGTAAGAACGATACCAATGTAAACTACAGAGAATAAAGTGATTACTTAAACAAGTTGTGAAGCGTATTTATCCCCTCGGGGAAGCTACCATCTCCGCTACAGCCCCATTTGAGATGCAACGACATAAAGTGACTACCCACAAAGGGGTTGCCACTTACTAAATGTCACAATATAATTAGGTACTCACTAATTATAAACAAGAAACTATGTGCAAACTTTAGAACTAGAATTTATATGTAATTTTTGTTGTACAAAGGTAAGGAATTGCAATCTACTGTTGACAACTATGTGACTTCGACAAACATCCGCTCTAGCGAATTCAGTTGGAATCTTCTACACTACAGTAAAGTTCATAAACTTTACTGCACAAGAAGTGCACAACGATTTATTTATTAAAAAAACTTTAAACTTAAACAAAATAAATAAAAAGGTAAAAGTTGATTGTCTAACGAAATAAAGATAAGTTAGATATTACTAGAAGAATAATAAAACATAAAGAATAGATCAAATACAGAAAAAATCCGGAAATGGAATGGCAAGCAAATCTCCTTACTCCTTAAAGTATTATGGGGTTAAAGGACTGTGGAAGTAGTTTCTTACGCCGGCCATATATTCAAGTTAGCGCTTTACAATGACGGGACATATATATTGAAACTTTATGCTAATGCGGGGCGCCCAAGCGTCTTACGTTTATACTGTACGCCAATATCTGGCGAGTACAGTCGACTACATGGTAATTTAGTCCGGAATTTATTACGCTCGCTCGTAGATTTTATTTAAACTCCTATGCGTCTACATAGTTTTCCTTCGGTGTTTTTATTTATGCAACACGGTGTAACATTTGGTTATGTTATTGTATCCGAATTTTGTATTATTAAATTAGTATTTGTTTTATATTATTTATAATTTTGCACTGGCAATATATCTACGACATTGAGGACCCCCATTGAAAGCGAGTGTTTGTCATAGAGAAAATTTTTAAACTGTTTGATATATACAGATTATACACCCTGAAAATAAACAACATTCGATGTATGACAAAATATGTTTTTCTACTTTGCGTTCGTTATAAACTCATAACGAAACCGCTTTCGGTGTCGTTATGAAAACACTAGATCACAAACTTTCAGTAACTTTTAGTTTTCCAAGATTGATGAAATTGACGTCAAGTGTCAAGTAAGGCTGACATCTGAATCGCTATTGGCTCGCCTCAATCGTATTTGTGAATTTTAGTACAACTACCAACTGTTGAAGAAAAAAATTACACTAGATTGTAAGATGACAACCGCAATTTTTGACATTTATGTAAAATTAATGTCGCAAAGTAGAAAAAATAGTATATAACACTCGTTTTATAAGACGCATTGGCGCACTCGTTCCATTTGGGCACTCCTCGCTACGCTCGTCGTGCCCAAAACGACTCGTGCGCCAAATTTTGTCTTATAAAACTTGTATTATAATATACTATTACGAACACGCAACTTGAACCAAGGTTCCATCGTCTTATTAATCCTTTAGCCGAGCTAAAAATATTGTAAAACAACACAAAGATAAAGTTCAAGTTGCACCAGTTAATTTTTAGGTTATGTTTCTGTCACTCGCTGTCACCGTCATCCAAATTGTCAAAATCGAGAGCTTGTGATTGGTGCACGTAGTACACGGATTCTGTTAAGTTGAAGTTGAGTGAACAAATCCGTACGTTAAGTTTTTCTACGTTAAGAGGAATCACTAGAGGTAGTAGCGTACTACAAAACAACACTACATAAAAGCAAACATACTGAGCTTAATTGTGTGTTAATATTCACGTGTAATACATTAAATTATAGATAAATGTATAGTACAGAGGCTACTAATGCCACTTTTTTCATTTTTGTTATAGTTTGTTTTTAAAACCTTGCTAAAGAAGCCAATAATTGGCAATTTTTGTTATTTTTTTATTCCAAATCAGAGCTAAATATCAAAAAAGCAATATTACAACATTTTGTATTGAACCTTCGTGAACTTATGTAAAAAAAATCGCAACAAAATATGAATGTTGTAACGGCTTAAGCCTTGCTTTTTTGAGCACGTCTATCAGACGAGAATAACATATTTTACCGTCGTACGGTGCAGCCATCTGTGGGACAAATGCCACATCACTCGATTCGACCAATCATATTCAACTGGTACAGTCCCTAGCAAAATAAATTTTACCGTGCTGGTGGCGCCAGCCGTCTGCGTACCTAAATGGATTGCAACGACCGGCTTAGAAATTAAGACTGCATGTTTTTCCGCAAGTGAATTTCGGCACAATAAAATAGGTCCAGAAACTGACTTTAGTTCGACTTGTTGCCTTTATAGTAACAGACGCTTGCAATATGGGCAAACTAAAAAATCGGCTGCCTTTATGTGGCCCGCGGTCTAAGAAAACTAACAACTTGCGACAGCACCTGCGGGAGGTGTATATGTAGATATTATACGTGTACTGTAATTATTATACAAATATTTCCTTGTCTTTCTTCGCTAGTTAATTTGGGCAATACTCTGTTGTTGGTGTAAGCGTGTGGGATTACCATAAATGTATTTCAAAAAACTTTTATAAAGGTGTTATACCTCCGTTGACAGAAACTCTTGCGCCTAATACGTCATGTCATCTGGTAAGTATATATGTAAATGTGACAATACACAGTATTGATTGATTGCTTGCGGTACATCATTTGCGAAGTACAAGTATTTGCGTCTGACATCCGATGGACTAGGCTTTATTTACAAGATACCTCAATATATTTGAAGAGTAAAATTTAAATTGCACAACGTATGCACGGCGGTATATTACCACGTGTTTTATGAAAACGCGTTATAGGAATTTGAGGATCGCAAATGTTGACGTATCCGCATTGTACGATAATCGCGTGATATGATGTATTCGCAAGCGAGTTGGTGGTAATTCGCGTTGTAGGAACGGCGTTATAGGAGAGTCTACTGTATGCGCTTATTTATATATAATCGTATTTATATAAAAATAATGCAATAAAATAAATAAATGTCAATTTGCTAGAAAAAATATACCAAAAATATATATTTTCTTGTAAACTTTTAGCATTTACTTATAAGAATACTTCGGTTCATGTGTCGTGAGTTTTTATTCAATTAAAGCATCTATTTATTTCGTGTATTATTAAAAAAAAAACGCTAATACAAGAAATAATCAAAACAAAAGTATTGGAATGGAAATAAAAAACGTAAGCAAATATGTACTGAAATGTATAATGACTAAAATATTCGAATTTATTTATATGTGTGTTATCATTACAGCCACCAATAATAACGAATAGTTCAATACCGACAAACTGCAGGAAGAATAATAATGAAAATAAAATCGACGAATTGTCACAACATTATATTTACGTAAGTCAAGAAATGGTTACAGTGCATATATTCAACATTTGTTAACCTGTTGTTTCTACTTGTACAGGAATCTGATGCACCCATCGCCTGCTCGCCGACAGATACTAACAAAACACCTGAATGTAATTATACATTTATACATCTCAGTCGTCCTCTGACCAACAGGTATGGAAATATGGATGGTCCTAGAATTTGTCATATACAACTTATACAAGTCAGCAAATATACTTGTGGGCATAAATTCATGAGCACGTATAAAAATGAGCGAATTAGGTAGACAACAGAAAGATATTTGATTCTGTCAAAATTTAATTATCGCAGTATTAGGGTCCTTAGGGTGATTGCTTCATTCCAGAAACATATAGGATGTCCTACTTGTTTTCTGTATATACATTTTTTTAGATAGGCAATACTTACACCTAGTTGCGTCACTCGATAAGGAATTAAAAGTAGAACGAATAAAAATTCAAAAGAGATAACTTTTGGTTAGTGAACATTGTGGAAAAATTGTTATTTTTACATGAGGTGTGTTTTACCTGAAAGTATCGATCTCTGCTAAGTATGAACGAGACATTTGATCATTTGAACATTTGATTATTGATGCACAAACAAAACGTTAAATGTTTTTAAATAAGTAACTTAGTACAAATGCTTTTACGGCCAGAATCATTTAGAAGATAAATAGTTACCGGGTTATGCCGTGAGTCAAAATTCATAATTTCTGTCTTAGCGAACCATGCTGTTCGTTACTTCAGAGCTAACTGAATATTAGTTAATAATAAATGTTTATTGTCATAATAATAAATGTAAAGTAATAAATGATTTATGTAAGTAAACCTCTGTTTTAACAAAACTACATTTTTTCAACATACAAAACGTAAAATGTTCAACCATAGTTAGTAGTACAATAGGAATGTTATAATAAAGCAATTAATTAATTTGTATCATTGTATTATTTTGTGGAATTGTATTTGCATTTAAAATGTACAAGAAACGCATTTCAGAACATAAGTATATTATGTGTGAATATCAAGCCAATATGCGATAGAATGACAAATACAAAATTTTATAAACGGAATAGCAGGGACGGTGCCGTAGACTGGCTCGGCGCCAGTCAACACCGCCGGCTCCTTTGATCTTCGCCGCAGCCCGACGTGAAGCCGACGTTCCCTAATAAGTGTTTCTGCATTTTCTGCGGAGTGTACAATGGGCGCGGCTTGTTTCCTCCTCTCGCCCCTCAGTTTCGTCTAACTTTCGAGGCCGGTGACTGACATTTACTCTTAAGTGAATGTAAAAAATATAGGGTTTATCCTATATTATTAAAAATTATCATTACTCTTAAAGCGGTCACGTAGTCTGTCTGTCCGTTCAGGTTCCCTAGCGAAGAGGGTAGGCCGCTGCCCCTGGACCCCTATACCGTATGACTCCCCATCCTATAGGCATTCATACCCCGCTTTCCCTTCCCTTCACCGCTCCCTCAACCTCGCCCCACCCCAGTCTGTTTCGAAGAACTGTGACAAAAAATTGCAACCGCGGGGGTGGTGGTGGTATTATATAAACAAGTGGGATATGAAAGATTGGAAAATCCACACTTAATCTGCACCGGTTCATTTGCCGAAATGTACCCCATATGTGGAATATAAAAACAACCATGCTCTTTGGTTTATGTTAACCCAGGCACAATGCTTTTTACGCAAAACGAAAACATGTTAGTGTTAAGCAGTAAAATAATAGTTACAAAACGTAACCATTTTACATTTCTGTTCAAATATCTTCTTTGTTTTTTTGTGTCATTTTTATTAGAATTTCACAAACATTTCTAATGACTCCACAACCAGGAATATAAATCTTCACTATTATGCAAATAACTAGCTTCATAAAGGAAATGGAGAGGGACATTTTAAATGTGCTAAATGTGTCCCACCTTACCCTACTTGTACGCAAAAACGTACCAACAACAGGACAAGCATCGATAAAACCATGATTTTTTTACCAAAATAGGATTTTTAAATGCGCACTAAAAATAGTCCAAAGTTAAAATCGGTAATACTTAACCTACTATTTAAGATACTACGCGTTTGGTAAGTAAACATTTACACATATTGAGCAATTAAAGGTACAGAAACCGTGCCGATCAATGTAATACATTATCGTTGTAAACTTAGATCCACAAATAGTAAAGCTCGTCCACGCAGAAAGCACAATATTGTCAAGGGGCGTTCACACCGAAAGCGCAACTTACCTCGGCAACATCCTGTTGAGCAGCTGCTCCGTCTTCTTCTTCTCGATATCGAGCTGCTCCGTCCGCTCTCTGATCAGCTCCTCGAGATTGTTGGAGTACTTCTCTAGCATCTGGAACATGGTGTCCACAATGTTCACCTTTCGGCCGTGATTCAGCTTCTTGAATTGATCGTGGACGGTGTTGAAGTCTGGTCGCATATCCGCCTGCTCTGCCCAGCACTGCCTCATGATGTTGATCGCCTCAGGTGGGGCCGCCCCTTTACTGACGGACGGCCTGATCAGCGGAGGGGGCCTCTTCACCTTCTCGATAATCTCTGCAGACAAAATTAACTGATTAATAGTGAAAATAGCAATGTAAAGACTGATGATGTCGCTGCATGAAGAATGTCCTAAAAGGTAATGCTATGATGAGAATAAATCTATTCCTTGTTAATGACGTGAGTCTTCTCCTTGTACGTAATGTCGTTGCTATATCGTTGTCCAACGAGCTCTATAACGGATCTACATATCTTCTACTGTAGCTTCGCATGCATTCCTATATTGCTTATCAAATCCATCTAGCATTTACAAAAGGCAGTGGCATATTAGAAAAAAGTATTGGAGTTGTCTTCCTCATGTTTATACCTTGCTTATCTAGAGCGTTTGCCATCATTATAAATGATCCTCGAGGCTAATGCCGAAGCTAATGGCCAAACTAGTTTATCCTGGTATGTAAAGAGATAGACATTTTTCTTTCTCCTTTGTCCAACTATATCAAGGTTCACCCACTGAAAGTAAATAGCTTCTGAGATATTCAACTCTACATAAAAACTACGCAAAACATAATTTTTGCAGATATTGTTTTACAACATAGTCAGATATTCACAAAACCCTATATAGTAAATGCTGATGATAGAGAGGATTGACCTATCACGTGTTAGTAGTTTAACATTTTCGTGTGGCTTCTTCTTGAATTCTAAGACTGAACCCATGTGTATATTATTTGCTAACTGCAATCACCCTTAACTTCTCTTAAGTTTATATTACACCAAGTTTTAATAGCTTTTGTGATATATTTGTAATTTAACAAAAACATAATTATAGTACTAACCTTGATATTGCTCTGTATACTGCGTGTTTGTTAGTTTGATACAAAATGTTTAAAGAGTGAGATGAGGTATTTTATCTTCCTTTACGTATAGGTGATACCTTTCAGCAGTATTTGGTAACGATTGTTCTTGTACAAAAATGCATGTCAGTTATTGTTGATGATTAAACGATTGCAATTGTTAAAAAAACTATTTCGAAATATAGGCAAAATCGTGTATACGATTTTGTCTTGCTTCCTATTTTTCTGACGACAATGAAGGTAAGATGAATGGTGTATACAAAAATCCAGCTGGGTTTGATTTCTTCCGAACTGAAGTGTCTAATTTCACTGGGATAACAGGTTTTCGAAAAAACCTTCAATTATACCTTTTTTGTCAAACAATTGAATATCTCAAAAAGTACTATAAGAAAGAATGTAAATAAGTATAAATATAAGAAGCGATTGTCCAGACTAACATACCACAAGTCGAAGAACAGGAAAAGAGCATCTCAAGAGCTATACCGGGTGATTCAATTTCGAAGCTCACCATGGGGATCTCGCTGATTAGTGGAGATAGACCCTATATTTAAATTTGAAGAAATTTAAGCTACCATTTTACATTTTGAAGATATCCGTAAAAAACTGAAATGTGAAGGTATCGCATTTAATTTTTATTCAAAACCAAATGTAGCTAGTTATTTGAAACAAAAACATTCTACAGCTACTTTTTAACAATGGATGCCTTGTCATTTTTTAATTTGATATAACATCAAAGTTAGCTGCGTAACCATGGCCAACTTTTGTTTTTCTTATGGGCGCCATGTTGAATTTTGGCATTTTCCGATAGTCCTGTCTTTTCTAATTTCCGCAATGTATAAAATGTTAGCATTCTTTTTAAAATAATGGTGTAATAATCAAAAAACCTTCAGGTACCCAACTGGAGCTTGGTTACAGACCGCCGCGCCGGACTCGTTGCCAAGCAACGTCAAGAAAATGCACTTAGATCAAGCAGCGCGCTCAGCGTTGGGTTTGCCATTTAACCAAATAAACCTTAATTGTGGTTGGTTGTGGATATAAAATGCCGTTTACCAATAACGAAAAGCGTGATATGATAACGGTTTATTATTGTTCTCATAGAAATGCCCCATCGTACAATATTCCTAATATTGGACATAAATTTAGCGAACCATTGATCGTTTAGTAAACCCCGCAATTCTTAAGATCCTTAAGATATTTTGTAAATGGTAAACGTTAGATTACCATAATTTGCAAAGCTTCAACTACTGGTTATTAGATAAATGACGATCCTCAGATTTCTACGCGGGAAGTAGCCTCTAATTTGGAATTGCCCCAAACATGTGTTTGGAGAGCATTACGAACAAAGAAACTGAAACTGTACAAACCCCACACAAGTCAAACTTCACAGTTGTACGAAATGATTTGAATCAACAATTTCCAAATCGCTGGATTAATAATGGTGGAGTGGTGGAACGTCCTGCTATGTCCCCCCTGATTTAAGTCCTCTGGACTATTTTCTCGGGGGAACTGTGAACGACGTAATTTATCGCGATACTAGCAGAAATATCGAGGATCTGCGGGATCGAATAACAAATGCGGTCAATGCTATTTTATGCCTTCAAGGAAATGGCAACCAATTTGAACATTTACTTAAAAAATCTGATGTGGCCAGGCACATGACTTTATCATACAATATATAAGATTAATAGTTTAGCTGCATGAGAATCTATTTGATTGAGATCAGTCGTGTCTGCATTAAAATAAAACCAGTTAACCAGGATTTAACAGATAAATAAATAAATAAATAATTCCTTCATTAAAATAAGACAATATTAAATGCCTTACTCTTCCACTCAACCCCTTACGCAAACTAGAACTAAGACATAATTGTAGCAATAATATAAAAATAATTCCGAGAACTTATCAAATCAAAAACAAACAAAAATAAAACTACACTCATCGCTATACTTTATTTACAATTTTCTCAATTTATCCGTTATAGAATTAGATATAAAGACGGGTTGATATTTCTTATCAACAAACAATCAAATTTGTGATCTTATTTTATTTGAAATTTGTATTTTCTACGTTGCCCTACTAGAGCGGCAACGTTCCATAGCGGTTCTCCAACCTCTGATGCATACTCTAATGAAATCAGCTGTTTTCGAGTGTGACAGCACAAAAAAGTGACAGCCATAGACATTTCTGTGGTGACAGTACAAAAAAATATTTGTCAAATCCAGACTACTATGTAGTTTTCTATCAATGCAGATGCGACCGATCTCGATCATATAGAATTTGCTCTTGCAGCTAAACTATTAATTTTACCAAAAAATGACATAGGCATAAATTATTCCAAATTTCCTCTACTTTAATTTATTATTTAACTATTTTGACGAAATTACAGAAATGGCGGCTCATTAGCAAAATCTTTTAAAAAGGCTTAGAATAAACTATCAGTTCCTTTGGGACCTTTTGAACCAAAAGCTTTTCAGCTCTAAGTTTAGTCATGAAAGTTCTAAATATGAACTTTCGTCCCGATACCTTTAGTAGTTTCTCCGGAATCGTCTCAACAAAAATCGGGTACACACACACATACACACACACATACACACACACAGACATTTTTTTGTACCTTGGTCAAAAATGTTCAGGGGACCCAAAAAGACCTATTTCCGCTAAAAACTCAATTTTTTTTTTCGGCACGATTACAATACTTTATTATACTGCGTATGATAAAGTAAAAAGTAAGCTTTTTGTTGTATAAACTTGCTTCTTTTACAGTCTGAATGTTTTTCATTTAAAGTACTCTTGGTCAGTCACCGGCGGTCTGTAACTAAGCTCCAGTTGGGTACCTGATAAGCACGACAAACAACTAGAAAAAGAAGCAAGTTTTATTTACTATTAATCCATGGTTTTAAAAAATAATGTTATACATTGCGGAAATGAGAAAAAACACGACTATGGGAAGATCCCAAAAATCAACATGGCGCCCATAAGAAAAGCAAAAGTTGGCCATGGTTACGCCGCAATCTTTGGCGTTATTTCAAACTAAAAAAAACACTTCCTTGTTAAAAAGTCGCTGTAGAATTTCTTTTGTTTTAATTGTCTAGCTACGTTTGGTTTTGAATAAAAAATTAAAAACGATATCTTAACATTTCAGTTTTTGCGGGTATCTTAAAAATGAAAAATGACAGCTTAAATTTCTTTTCAGATAATTGATCAACACAAAAATAGGAAAGTTTGACAAATTTAAACATGGGGTCTATCTCCACTAATCAGCGAGATCCCCATGGTGAGACTCGAAATTGCATCACCGTATATGTTGTAAGAAAAATCGAGCAACTCATAAACTCTGCCGCCGCTCTGACAGCACACTACGGTATATTCCATTCAAGAATATTTACGTTGCAACAGAGAGCTATTCGAGCAACTGAACATCTTCCTCCCCAATCTCATTTTAAACCGTTATTTATTAAACACGAGATAACGATACTCGGTCTGCATTTTCTACCAATTGCTGCATGTCCAAATAACCATATCATCTTAAAAAAACACGACACGATGCACAAAGCCACGATCTACGTACTAAAGATAATCTCACCATTTCACACACCAAGTTAAAAACAAGAAATTCTTTGAGTTGTGGCCTCACTCTCTACTATACACTCACACCATGATGGAAAGCTCATAACTCCAGATAATTTGATAAAATCACTCAGAAAGAACATGATGGCCATAGCATACAACTCAGTCGAAGAAACATGATGCACACCAGTTACTTTTTGTTGTTGTTTTAATCCAAGAAATCAATCTTGCATTATGCACTTACAATTAGTTTGTACAACCTAATAGGTACATTGCACTCAATTATGCACTCATTTATTTTTTTTTTTTTCGATTTTGATAGAGTTTGATTTGATTAGATTAGTTTCTTGACATGGGTACACGGTGATCAGTTGAAAAGATAACATTTCATTAAAAAATGACCATTTTTCCTTCACGCCTAAATCCAACTTCCTGTATGAATGACTCACACGGAATATAAGAGCAGTTTTCAAAGTTTCTAAGTATTACTTAGCTCTGAAAAAGCAAACAATATGGTTTTTGAAACGTCTGTATTTTGACCCACGACATCGAAAAATGTTTATTTTCTAATAACACTGGTATTTTACCTGGAATTATTTATTTATTACATAATCATACAAAATGATAATATTAATTAAAAGTCGAGACAAGCAAACCTCCCCGACAAAATAATATCGCCCCTAAAATAGAACAACGGTAATTAACAAGAAGAAATGTCTAAAACAAACCCTTTTATTGTCTCGCACTGTCATATCGATTAGTTATCGTAGCGGCTTTGCCGGATAAATTATCATCAAGAAACCTGTCGGGCACACATGCGCTAAATATAACTGTCGTCGTGCCTCGGAGCTGGTAATAGGCCCTTTCAGAGATCCGGGCCCTTTGACGTCGACGGCGACGCATAAAAGACCTTACCGTCATATCGGCGATATAAAAGCGGACTTTGTTTACCAGAAAATAGAAGAATTTTTGTCAACAAATGCTTTTCACGGACGAAATATTCGTTGCTTGAACAGTTGCCGTGAGCGGTTTGTACTTTATATGTGCACAAAATCCCCGAATCGGAAAATGTCATGAGACAAAGCCTCATTGGATTTCATATACATATGTATAAGCGAGATGAATTCTAAGGAATTCCACAGTCATTAATTTTATGAAAGCAATTTCCAATTAGATTAAACAAGAAGTTGTTTGAAGTGACGAATTGTCTAATATATTTGGTGCACCCTAGTAGTATTGCGAAGTGGGCTTGTAATTACTAAGTAACTACGAGTTGTACTAAGCGAAGAGGGTACTGTAGTTGCTAAGGACGGGTTTTTCAAGTGCGATTAGCAGAGTTTAAGCAAAGTATCGTTAGGCTCCACATAGCGCGCATATATATGGAGCATAACAACAGATTAAGTTAAACTTTGCTAAACCGCAATTGAAAAACCCACCGTTAGAGTGGGTTATTTTAGAGAAAGGCTTATTTGAGCGTGATATTGTAGAGAGTGGGTTAGTTGGGTGTTCGATGAATTAACTATTAGAGAAACTCGCTTTCTTTGTTAATTGCGATATTTTGAACCTGTGGATAATGCAATTAACAAAGAACGCGAGTTTTTTAATATTTTATTGATCGAGCACCCAAGTAACCCACTGTATATAATATTATATATTGCTGTTGACATCAATAATAAACAAAACTTAAGCTCTATTAGACAATAACTTGCTCTTGCATCATAAATTTTCTAAAAAATTTCCAATATTTCAAATACTAATAATTCTTCTCGTGTATTAACTGGTGTGGAATAGGCCTGACTTTTGACGACCCGAGAACTAAAAGTCTAATAGTGTTAAATCTGGTGACCTTGGTGGCCACCGCCAGGGTCCCCAATTTCCGAGCCACCTACCGTCAAACATCTGATTAAGTTGCACATGCGAAGAATGGGTCGGTGCACGGCCTATTTGATAACAGCAGTCGCGCAAAGTATTGAGGGGAAGAATTTCGCAAAAATTGTTCACAGACACAAAGCAAAATTTCTAACTTCACTTTTAAAATTTTCGTTGTAAATTTTGTATCTAATTTTGTCCCCCATTATTAACCGTGAGTATCCAAAACGGAATTAAAGAAAAAGTGACAATATGTCAAAAGCTATTAAAGATATATATATATATATAGGGAACCCTAATATTGATTGATAATGCATTAGATATCCTATTGAATTGTGAATCGGCATACAGGGTGTTCCATTTGAAGTAAATGTGTTTTTTACGTTTGAAAATTCAATTATTGTGTCGTAAATTTTGAATACCCTGTATAAGATATCATTATGAACTAAACATCGTCTTATTTGGTTATGTTTCTAGCTTTGGGCCACCAAACATGAAACTTTTAGTTTCAATAATAACCGAGATATTCAATTTTAAACGTAACCGCGAAAATCTTCTCAAAATTAGTAAAATCAAACAACTCAAAAATGGTAATATTTAGGTATAGGGAAACCTTATTTTGATAGGTAGAAACCAAATATAAAATTAAGATTATATCATTCCATTTAAAATAACAAAGTTGAAACCGACTTCCGGTGACGGGACGTGAGAGTTAACTTGAGAATATTTTAGCTGAAGAGCTCAGATTGAGTAAAATCTAATTCCAAAATTTCAAGTTTCCTGAAATAGTAGATCATGAGAAACTTCTAATAATATAATAACATTCAAGAAAAAAATAAAAAATTAATAATGGGATGTTTTGATTTTCCGTGTTTTGCGATTATCCGGTAAAGGCAAGGTAAATTTTAAAGTTGAATATCTATTGAACCAATTGTCCACTTTGTATGATTTGTATGATTTTTCTTTTAATTGAAGGATATTTGTCAACAACAGCGCTAGGCTAGTATTTTTTATTGACATTTCAGTTTTATGCATATACAGGGTGTAAGAATTAAGGTAAGTTTTTTTTATCGAAATTCGTTGCGATCTGTGGCGTGTAGCTGATAAATATATTTTTACTTTATCATACGCAGTATGTAAAGTATTGTAATCGTGCCGAAAAATTTTTTTGCGATTTTAGCGGAAGTAGGTCTTTATGGGTCCCCTGAACATTTTTGACCAAGGTACAAAAAAATGTCTGTGTGTGTGTGTGTGTGTGTGTATGTGTGTGTGTGTGTGTGTCCCCAATTTTTGTTAATTCATTTCCGGAGAAACTACTAAAGGTATCGGCACGGAACTTCATATTTAGAAGTTTCATAACCAAACTTAGAGTTGAAAAGCTTTTGGTTCAAAAGGGTCCAAAGGAACTGGGTGTTTACTCCAAGCCTTTTTCAAGGATTTTAGAAATCAGCCGCCATTTCTGTAATTTCGTCAAAATAGTTAAATAATAAATTAAAGCAGAGGAAATTTTGAATAATTTATGCCTATGACATTTTTTGGTAAAATTAATAGTTTAGGTTTTTAGTTTATTCTAAGCCTTTTTCAAGGATTTTGGAAATCAGCCGCCATTTCTGTAATTTCGACAAAATACTTAATTAATAAATTAAAGGAGAGGAAATTTTGAATAATTTATGCCTATAACATTTTTTGGTAAAATTAATAGTTTACCTTCAAGAGCAAATTCTATTTGATTGAGATCGGTCGCATCTGCATTGATATGAAATTACATAGTAGCCAGGATTTTGACAAATATTTTTTTGTGTTGTGTGTGTGAAAACAGCTGATCTCATCAGAGGTTGGAGAACCACTATGGAACGTGCCGCTGCTGTAGTGCGAAAAATTATAAAATACAAATTTCAAATAAAATAAGATCACCAATTTGATTGTTTGTTGATAAGAAATATCAACCCGTCTTTATATCTAATTCTAAAAATGATACATTGAGAAAATTATAAATAAAGTATAGCGATGAATGTAGTTTTATTTTAGTATGTTGGTAGGGATGTGTCATGAACAAATATAAATCTGTCAGAATTTGAATTACCTTTTTAAGGTGCTTTTTCATTAGTGATAATGGCAGTGGTAGCAGACGCCGTTATAGTATTTCCAATAGAAAATTGCTAGTGACTCATGTTTATGTACATGCAAACTAATATGTGTCATTATCACGATATGTAAGAAATACTATAATTTCGTATTCTACGACCGCCATTAGCTACCATTACCTACCAATCGGAACGCACCTTTCGTCAAAGTGGTACCAACCTAGCATTTACTATACAGAAATCATTTATTTTTTTTAAATACGTATTTCTTAAAAAGCAACACAATAAACGTTGATGTCGCTCCTGCCAAAAACTAGATAGCGCGACTCGCTCATATGCGACGGCTACACTCCGCCTTCGGTGACGCGCCGTATCACCGCTCGTCGCGCTATTCCGTACTTTCGGCATTTGTGACATAAATAACTATTATTCTAATGACGTAGTGTAGGTAGTGTCAAATGCTGATCCTTTGACAATACCTACGATTTATCTCTATAGAATAGATTCTCATGCAGCTAAACTATTAATTTTATATATTGTATGATAAAGTCATGTGCCTGGCCACATCAGATTTTTTTTATTTATCAACTGGAATCAGACAATTGCCCGATCTTTTCTGAACATTTTGATTTTGATGATTCATATCATTGTCTATCTTAATAAAGAACTTAGAACGGTAAGACAAGCAATGACGACGAACAGGCTAGAAACGTTCTGAGCAGTAGCGGGCTGTGGGAAAATAAAAAGGAAGGAGGTAAAATGAATTGAGAATTTGCGCTTATTTCAGAAGTACAAGTAAGAAAGGAAACCATTCAATTTGGGATTCGCCAATTTACATCCCTGTTAAATATTAAACATATCACTAAGTAAACAGTTGTCGTTCCCTTACATATAGTAGCATATCACTGGAAATTAATTAATTAATTTTCTTGCACATGATATAAATTAACGGCTTCAGAATAGGAATTGACATATTAATATGTAAGGTGGTAGGTTAGGCTTGAGGGCGTTCGTTTGCATTCAAAGCACCTGCCGCTATCAAATTTACTCATCCCGCTAAATTACTGTTTACGGGCTGCATTTACAATGACGCGCAATGCAAACAGTCGTGAATTGGCTTGGTTGTAGTACAAACATTTTGCATTGATTACTGTTTTCCACCGCTATCATAGATAATACGGTTAATTAAATACAAAGCTGCACATTAAAATTAATTATTAATTAAATAAATAAATCAAAATTGTACAGTTGTTTGAAAAAAAGGGTTAAAGAAGGCAGAGAAGGCAGGACATGATTATTATTATTACTATTTAATACATTATACACATTACAAAACTTGTACGAAGGAGCACAACGACGTGTTACAAGTTTTGTTGTAGATGGCGCTACTGTCTAGAAAACCAGATCAACATCATCGTGTTTTAATGGAACGGCCTGTATATTCTTAAATTATTTGCATCATTTTAGTGCAAAAACTACTAGGTATGATAGTCCAATCCTAATCGTTCTAATTTTTGAGTTTTTGCTCTATTTGTCTAAAAAATATAATTTTTTAAAGTTGATCTAAAATTTTCCATAGAATTGAGAAATGTATTCATATGTTAGGGTTGCCATTTGAAGAAATCGACTTTTAGTACTTTTCTCAAATTCAACTTTGATGTTATAATTTGAACACCCTGTATAACTTTTAGAAGAGTTCTACCGATATCTCGATAATACGTTACCTTCACAACAATTTTGCCGGACCACTTTTTTCGAACGGTCACAGGGGATAATTTATAAGTAATTGAATGTAACCGTGCATCTGTCATATTTTAATGAAAAATATGAATATCTCAAAAATGACACATGTTAGGTATAGGGAATGTAACGTAAAATTGATCTAAAATTTAATGAAGATTTAAAAAATGCGATAAATTACAGGGTATTTTGTTAAAAATATAAAACTTGACATCATTTCCGGTGTAACCGGAAGTAACCGAAAAATATTTTAGTTAAGACAATCGTACCCGACAATATAAGTCCACAAATTTTCAATCTCTCATTTTATTTGGTTCTCCATATACTTCTACTGGCAGCTCGTCGTGGGAGGCCCTGTATACTACTAGAAATTAGTTCGAAGAGGTTCATGACGAAATTATATGAAGAATATCCATTTTCTCAATTTCAGAAATCTACGTTTTAAAAAATGCATTTTTACGTCGATTGTCTTAAATCATTAAAATTTCCGACATTTCATTTCTGATTATAGTTTTTATGTAGGAGAGATTTCATTCAATCGTCGTAAACACGCAGTTATTACACCAGGTTATTCCAATAAGAAAATCGTTATTCCTGGAAAGAAAATTGTTGGAAAGATGCAGTCCAATATTATGAAACGAAATAGGTTTGTTCCAATACAAAGGAAACATTGTTAAGGTATGTTGAGTTATGTTCCAAATGAGTAAATGATAAAAAGCAGCGCTGATACATCTCATCAGCAACGAGTTACTACTGATTCCGGTATGTTTATTTCCATTTTTCAAAAACTGGATTCAACTCACTATTTCTGTTTTCAAATCCAGATTAAACGAAGCACCATTGTGTTGTCGCTAATGCGATTTCTTCAGGGAGGGAAGTTTGAATTATTGTATTTTTGACAAATAAGGTTATTGAATGTTTGTAGATTATTTTTGTATGTTTGGTAGTTGGTATGGTAGCCCACTTTTTTATAATGAATAAAAAATGTAATTGTTTTGCAGGTATATAACATATATTCAAGAGATTACCGTTAAAAGTGGTCTTTTGCGAATATAAGAAGCACACTAGTGTAGTAACCAGAGCCATTGCCCGGACTACAAATTTACTGTACATATATCACTGGAATAAACATACATAAACATGATTCTGTATAATTCATGAAAATTTAATTTTCAGATATCCTGTAATGCTGTCTACACCGTCATTATATAGAACAAAACTCCCTTGCCGTTAAGATATCCCGATCTTAGATAATAAAATCGGTCGCGTGCGTTTGAACTAAGTCAGATCCTTTCAAGAGCTTTCGCACTAATTACTTGATTTAAATCTCTATTATTGGACTAAATAGAAATGTCACGCGCAAATTTGAAATGTACATATTCAAAGAACCCATTTTTGCCAGCAAGTTCATCTAATATCTTGGTAGTGTTGTATATTTGAAGGACTGAATGGTAATGCATAATATTTTATTGTATAATGACTATTCTGATCTTATTTACATTTAAACACGTAGTATACTACGTGCATAGGAATAGTAATAAAAATAAATAATAAAAAAGTTAACTATTCCATGATGCTTTACAAGCCCTACTTTTACCACGGTGTTTCTCGCTGTTCATCGTCCTCCTCGATATCATAACAGTATTCCAAAAGATATGTTTGGAAGTAGTCGTAGTTTAAATAATAATCTACTAGACTGATTTTAATTTCGTCCTTTAGCATTTAGTGGAAAAACTCAAAAATTGTTAAGTAAGGGAGGAAAAATTGCGCGGTCTCCAGCTCATTGGTCAATGGTATTAAGTTTGCAATGAGCTTCGATGTAAGGACACTAGTTATTACTTATTAGGTAGCAGAGCAGTAATTATTATTATTTAGGTAGTCCTACATTATATCGTGGGCTTACGATAAACAGAAAGTAAATAATTTAAAGGTGGAATTTTCGTAAATAGGTATATCGTTTAAGTGAAATTTACAACATATACATTTTCTGAACATTTTATGCGCTAAATATGAACTTTGTGTTTAAATTTCCCTATCATGTCATCCACCGAAAAGTTCAGGCTAGGCATCCACTTGTGTTGTTCATCGTAGTGAAACTTTACTCTCAAATATGAAACTAAAGACATTTTACGACTTATTATGCAACTGCGCCCATGAAGAGTATAACACCATTTCAATCTTTTACTAAAAAACTTACTAGTAACAGCCCAGAAACAACATGGACAGAATTGCCCGAAATATTGTAAAATAAAAAACATTAATAAAAATCGAAATTGCTTAAAATACTTTCGTAAATATCTCGAATGGGATGTTAGATTATGAACATGTTCATGAACCTAGGTATTTAGAGATTGGGAGTAAATCTGAATTAAACTGGTCAAACGAATTAGGGGGTACTGAATAATATTTTAAAAATTGAAAGTTGATTTTCTGCCCAACCATTTTGATGTTTCTTTCACTCTCTAAATCTTCAGAAGATGTACGGATGAAGAATTTTCTTTTCCACTTTCAGTTTTGACAGGGTGCAAGAATGATGCTATGATTTTTGTGTGAACTTTGAACGACTATATGGAGTTTTCCAGCTATAACAAACTGGCAATAACTGGAATGACACAGTAATATTTTTTGAACATGTTATTTTTCGATTCACTTCATTATCTTACATTTTAAAGGACATACAACGAGAACAGTAATAATAACATGGCACGATTTTAAAGTTGATTTTCTCTAGAACCGATTAACTGGTTTTGATGAGTTTTTATTCACATGTGGGTTGATTCCTCAGTTTTAAAGATATACGGGAACACAGAATGAGTAGGAATACATTTTTTGACAACAAAATATAAAAATTGTTTTTTTAATATTATCGCAGGGGCGTTTCCAGCCAACTGGCTTAGGGGGGGTAAAAAAGAAAAAACTTAAATATTTTTTTTATTCCATAAATAGAAAACAACATCAAAAAATACAATTTGTATAAAAAAGGAATATTATATAATAATAAAATAAAATTGTATTCATATTAAATAAAAACAAAATAATATCACTTCCGAAACATATATACCGTGTGATTCAATTTCGAGCCTCACCATGGAGATCTCGCTTATTAGTGGAGATAGAACCTATGTTTAAATTTGGCAAAGTTTCGTATTTTTGTGCTAATCAATTATCGGAAAACAAATTTAAACTATCATTTTTATTTTGAAGATATCCACAAAAACTGAAACGCTAAGATATCGTTTTTAATTTTTTATTCTAAACCAAATCTAGCTAGACATTTGAAACAAAAACATTCTATATGTACTTTTTAACAAGGAATGCAGTCTCAGTTTTTAATTTGAAATAACATCAAAGATGGCGGCGTAACCATGGCCAACTTTTGTTTTTCTTATCGGCGCCATGTTGAATTTTCGCCTTTTCCGATAGTCGTGTTTTTCTCATTTCCGCAATGTATAATATATTACCATTATTTTTTAAAATAATGGTGTAATAATAAAAAAAAAACCTTCACGTACCCAACAGGAGCTTTGTTACAAACCGCCGGAGTCGTTGCCAAGCAAGACCAACAAAATGCCCTTGGATCAAGCGGCGCCCTCACCGTTAGGTTTGCCATTTAACCAAATAAACATTAATTGTGGTTGATTGTGGATGTAAAATGCCTTTTATCAATAACGAAAAGCGTGATATAGTTAAGAATTTAATTGAATTTTGACATTTTCCGATAGTCGAATTATTTTTCGGAATTATTTTTTCATTTTCTTTTTCTTGATATTTCTAGACACTGGAAAAATGCTTTTAAGGAAATACCCGTGACTGTTTGTCACGGAGCTATACCGTACGTACATGTAGGCAACCGACAGGGCAAGTAACTCCGCACTGTCATTATTTTTTTTTTACTTAGACAAACGTTGGCCATGGTTACGCCGCCATTTTTGATGTAATTTCAAATTAAAAAATAACACTCCTTATTACAAAAGTAGCTAGAGTGTTTTTGTTTCAAATGTCTAGCTACATTTCGTTTTGAATAAAAAATTAAAAACGATATCTTAACATTGCAGTTTTTTGCGGATATCTTCAAAATGAAAAATGATAGCTTAAATTTCTTTTCATATAATTGATCAACACAAAAATACGAAACTTTGCCAAATTTAAACATCTCCAGTAATAAGCGAGATCCCCATGGTGACTCTCGAAATTGAATCACGCGGTGTATTTAATAATTTAATGTTTGTTGATTTGTTATAGAATACTACTTATTTTAGCTTGAACACTATTTATTTTTTTTTACTATTAAAATTTTTGTACCCCGAAAACAGTTTTATTTATAATATTTATTCGAACATTCTATTGCATAACATTTTTGTACGTTTTTCCTTGTAACTCTTTCATTTTTAACTTTTTTTCCCCGCAATTTTTATCAAGTATAGTAAATGACATATGGACCTATTATGTTTTCAATTTAGAACAAAGTTTAACCGTCTCAAAGTTCTTAAGCAATTGAGAAAACCAAAAAATTCATATGATACTTTTTCCTCCAAATAACTTGAATTTTTTCTAGAAAAAAAATAATAAGAAACTTCATATGAATTATTTTGTTCAGTTATTTATTCAATTTGTTGAGTTTGTTTTAAAATTTTTTCATTAAATTTATTTTCTTTCTGTCGTTGTAACGTGTAGTGGGTGTGTTCAAACGGCTGAAAAATTTTCAAGGAATTGAGAAAACAAATAATAAACAAAATTTGTCCAGAATGACATTTGCTTTCTAAACATAATTGTGCGGGGAAAAAGTGGGCCCCCTAGGTTCCTGGCAACCAATATTTTTGGACCCAATCCGCCACTGTATACACCAGTGTTTCTTAACCTTCCCCCGCTGTCCTTCTTCCGCACACGTCAAGAGCATAGGTCTGTTCAGCTCGTAGTGCCCCACGCCCCCACTGGTTAAGAAACACTGCTATACGCCATCGCCCCCCCCCCTGGCTGCCATTCATAATACATTCGCGACAGTCAAGTTAAAAACAATTGATTATGTGTTAACATACGGCAGCGCCAGGCGCCAATGAGTTAACTTGTTTGTTTGAAATATCGGTAATTTTTTAAGAACAAAAATTAATAAGCGAACGCAAAATTCTTAGGGGGGGTAATTACCCAATTACTCCCCCCTGAAACCGCCACTGTATTATCGTTAGTATCATGTGAATAGGGGTTTGAGATTAAAAGCGTATTGTAAGTAGTAATTGTTTTTAAACATGAAAGGTGATGATGTAATCAAGTTTATAAGCTATTTTGTATACATTCAAGGGAAAATGGCTATTACGTAAAGTCGTCAGTAATGTAGAATCAACTAAAGAAGCGAATGATAATTAATTCAGGTGAGGATATTTTTTTTGAAAAAGCACCGCCGCCTTGGTTTGAACCAGGAACTATCCATTATCTTCATCTGTGTTAATTATCATTCTCTTGTTTAATTGATGTTATTTTGTATTATTAACATTATTTTTAATGCTCATGCTACTGTGTAACTAGAGTGTTTAGGTAATTGTTAATTTTAAATGAAAAATGGTTGATAAGAAGTCCTTAATGATTTTTTATTTATTTTGTTAGCTCCGAACTTGTGTTCGCATGCGCACACAGATAAATACAAAATATTGATGCGTGCCATCAAACTTATCAAAAATTAACATACTAATGAAATTGATCTAACACGGTATTAGCAAAATGGTATAAGAACCATGTAAAATGAAACAATTCAAATGAGACAAAAAAGTGTATTACCAGTTAATCACTTTTTGTAGTTTTTTTTTGTATGCGGCCCGCCGAAGTTCAGATCAGAATTTTGTAGCCCGCGTTCATAAATGAGTTTGACACAACTGCTGTAGAGTCTGTACAGTAGAGTGTATCGAAAAAAACGTTCTTTTTTGTTTTTTGAAATTCAATATTTCAAGTTGATAAAAAGTTGACCTTATGGACCTACATCTACTACCAAAAAAATGGCGCAATTGAAAATTGATTAGATGTCCCGCAGAAAGTTTATAATTTTCCTTAAGAATTAGATTTTTTTTTTCAATGGAGGATTAAGTAATTTTTCATTTTCAAATACAAAAAGTTTAACATTAAGGTATGAAATAACAGTATACAAAATATATATTACTCCAATGCAACATTTAGATCGCCTGCAGTTCATTTGGATTCGATACATTTTTTAGAAAAATGACCATTTTCGTATAATTTAAAAGTTTATATAAATTTTATTTGTCATTAAAAATTTTTATGTACGGATATGTACGCTTTGTAAAAGAAGAGCTACTATTTCATTTAAAAAAATATGAAAAAAATCGAATTATTAAAGAAACCTAAATATTATTCAATTAGGCCAAATTATTTGTGCTATATGAGGGTCACCAGGGACAACTTTTTATCAACTGTTGAAATTTTTATATATTTCATGGTGTTATCCGATATTCGTTGACTTCTTTGATAGATCTCATTATTCTACTCAAATGCCATTAACAGTTGTTCGTTCTTCCGCGACTGGTATATTAAGTATCTTCTCTTATATAGGTGCGTTGTGTGTACAAACCATATAGTCCTCAAAAATAACTTCTCTAGTATTCCTTTAGGTAAAAAAATTTGATTTCGCTTATAAACACCATTCCATAAACCCATTCTCAATACTTTCGTATAAATATTTCCAGTTTTGATTAAAGCAGGGCATAGTAACGGATACAAATCCGTTGTTTACAATAATTTAAGGCCGATCCGGCGCTAGATTGCGTTCAAATAAAAGCGCCTCAGAACAACAAACAAATCCAGGTTTACTGCGCTCGTATGGAGCGCACGAAATACCAACCCCTATATGCCTTCTCCTTTCCACTACACCCCCTTACCTTCTGGCGTCAAGGCAAGCATGCAGAACGGTTCACCCCTAACGACGACTTCTTGCAAGATGATCCCGAATGAATAGACATCACCCGGCTGCGTGCCCTTCTTTCTTAGGCTGCTATGTCGCAGTAGTTCTGGAGCTGTCCACAGTAGCTCTGCGAACAAATAATAAAAAAACACAGATAAGAGAAAAACAAGACATTGCGAGCAGCAGCGGAAAAATAATAAACGAATTTAGCGCAATTACGAGGGCCCGACCCTTCCCAACATCGCGTCCGGTTAATATTTGCCCTCCCTCTTGTTCGCTGGGCTAGCCATAATTCTTGCAAGAAATTGGAATTATTATGGAGCTCTGGGGTTTTATTAAAAACATTTTTTCGTCGGGATATGTAAAACAGTAAGCTGGTGCAATTATGTATACTGGCGGAACTTACATACTGTTGATGGTACTGTCAATTTGTGTCAAATTCTGGCTACCATCATACGTTACGTTGACATTTCTGACATCAAGTCAGAGATTGGTGCTGTCGTTGTCGCTGTAGTTGCGTGACACTTGTCGAGTTTGATTGCCATCAGTAATGTTCTGACATTTCGGAACTATTTAACTAATGAAACTATTTAATTAAACTGGTGGACTAAAATCCAATATAATCAATATGGAAAACTATTGAGATCGTGAAACTGAAAATTGGTTCAGACAAAAGTTGTTTACATTTCGCATAGAATTACACAACGGTATAAAATAATAGTTTTTCGTTCGAATAACACCGTTACAAGTCCAGTCATTCTAGATTTTGAGTCGGAAATTCAAATGCAGTCGATGAAACTGATACCAATCGATAGCTTATGGTACAAGTAGTAACACTTTAAAATGTTTAGCATCATAATTGTAGACTTCCGCGGTCTGAGTCAATGCTATATTGATTTCCGGGTGGAAACCGCGTTGAGGACTTTGAAGCACTCGACGTTTCGTGCTCTGTAGCAAGAGGCATCTTCAGGACTAAGTTATCAAACCAAGTGCTAACAGGACTGATTTCCAGCTATGATGAAAACTGAAAACCATCATCTCTATTGGAGGGGTGTTTTAGGATTTCTATTGATTCCCGGATCCTTCTAGGGTACTAATGGGATTCACGGGCGAGGGTTTTGGTTTGTGTAAACAGGATCTCATGTACCGTGTTATATCTGTGTTATATCTCCATCATTTCCTCAGTAGAATCCTCTATCTTTAAACTTCCACCCGATGTTGCCGATCCCATACGTCACGGCAACCTCGAAAATCCTTAAACATGCCAAACCCCGAACACCAAATTACTCCAAGTCCGAACTAACCGCTCTCAAATCCCTAAAATCCAACACTGACATCGTCATCGTCAAAGCTGACAAAGGTAACACCACTGTCATCCTTGACACCCAATCCTACGAGGAGAAAATGAATTTTCTGCTCAACGACCCGTCATACCGTATCCTTAGTGGTGACCCTACTTCCCGCCTATCCCGCCAGATTACTGATCTCATCAAACAATCTCCCATCCCAAAAGGCACACAACAAGCCTAATTCCGAAAGACTGCCGACCTCCTAAACTGTATGGTTTACCTAAGATTCACAATCCTAAGATACCGCTACGTCCTATAGTCAGTTCAATTGCCAATCCTACCTATGCTCTTTCCAAGTTTCCTGCCAACATCCTACACAAATATACCGGTAACACGAACTCCTTCATCCTCAATTCCCAACATTTTGTGCAAAGAATCCAAAACCTGTCCCTTGATCCTCAAGATCTCCTGGTTAGTTTCGACTTTGAGTCCTTATTTACCAGGGTTCCAATCCAGGATACCATCACCATAATTACACAACTCCTTACATCTGATAACCAACCTTCCTGTTACGCTGACATGGTAGGTGCTTGTCTATCTTGACACTTACTTCCAGTTCCGAGGCAAGATCTATGAATAAGTTTCGGGAGCTGCCATAGGTTCATCCTTATCCCGTGTTGTGGCCAACATTTTCATGGAGGCATATGAACAACAAATCCGTGAGTCCACAACCTCAAGCCCAAATGTTGGTTCAGACGCGTGGGTGTCACCTTCGAAATTTGGCCACATGGACGGCAATCCTTAAACAATTTCCTCGACTACCTCATCCAGCAACACCCAGACATACGATTTACCATAAAAGTGGAAACAGATGGCTCTCTCCCTTTCCTCGACGTCCTAGTTACTCGCACTCCATCCGGCTCCCTTGAACATACCGTGTAGAGGAAACCCACTCACACCGGCGGATACCTCAATGCCAATTCCCACCATCACCTTGCTCAGAAACAAGCAGTGATCAACATCCTTGTGAAAAGAGCAATTCCTATAACCCACCCCACATACCTCCAAAACGGACTTGACTACTTAACCAAAATCTTATCCCAAAACAACCATGCCAAGTCCTCGATAATTAATACTATTTCCCGACACCTAAACCCAACCGATAACACACCTCATCAGCATCGCGACGTCCCAATTGCAACAGCTTTTCTTCCTTACGTCCAGGGTACGACAGATCGTATTGGCCGCATCCTCCGCAAGTACAACAGAAAACCGATATTCAAACCCCTTTCCAAACTATCGGACTTACTTCCTGCTACAAAGGACAAAATCCCTCTTCTTCTTTCCCCTGGTGTGTACCGGATTACATGTGCTTGTGGAAGTGTCTATATTGGCGAGACGAAGCGATCAGTTAGCGTCCGAGTATCTGACCACGAGCGCTGCACTATATTGCGACAAATCGTTGGTTCAGTTCTCGCTGAACACAGATATAACACGGGACATGAGATCCTCTTTACACAAACCAAAATCCTCGCCCGTGGATCCCATTACTACCCTAGAAGGATCTGTGAATCAATAGAAATCCTAAAACACCCCTCCAGTATCAATAGAGATGATGGTTTCACTTACATTATACCTGGAAATCAGTCCTGTCCCAACCGCTTCTACCTGCTGGCACACTACCTGTTAGCCCTACCCCCTAGTCCTGTAGATGCCTCTTGCAACCAAGCGCGAACCGTCGACTGCTTCAAAATCCTCAACGCGGTTTCCACCCGGTAATCAATATATCGTGTAGCATCATAGTTAATAGGAAATTTTCTAATTAACGAAAAACAATTGAAAAATTGTTCCTGTCAGACATTAATCCTCGAATCTCACTCACTTAATTGGAAAACTAGAAATATCACACTGTAGCAGACAAAATTTGCCACCACAGGATTCGAGAACTTATACGACAAAGTGAACGGTTAAGTTTGTATAATATAATTTATTGAAGTAATTTTGCGATTTTACGTTAATCGGTCATAAATTCAGCGTTGATTTTCTCGTATAGGTTCCACAATCATTTAGATAGTAAATTTTATCTGCTTATAATGTGGTGTTTTTAGTTTTGCGAGTGAGTGATTCGAGGGATGAAGGATTAAAATCTGACAGTAACATTTTCTCAATGCTTTTTGAATACTCAGTATTCAGTTCGCGAACGGTTCGCGAAACGTCGGAATTTACAAATCTTGACACACGGCATAACACGGAAGCAGTTTATTTTCTAAATGATTCTGGCCGTGAAAGCTAACTTACTTATTTTTATGTTACCACTGAAACCATAAGCTTTCGATTGATATCAGTTTCTTCGACTGCAATGAATCTCCAGAATACAACGTATATTAAAAATCTAGGATTACAGAACTATACTTAACACTGTAAAGGTCTTCAAAATAGACATCAATTAAGAGCACACTGTTTCCCGTCCCCCTTCAAGTCAAACATGTTGTATTTCGCTAATTTTCCTCCGCAATGATATCTAAGTTTTCACGTTATTTCAATGGGAAGGATGAATACCTTGATATACAGTGAGCGCAGCGCGTAAAGCGAATTTTGTATCGCGTAAGACTTTTGACAAATTTCGGCAATTTTTGTAATTTTCACAAATTTATACCAACTGAACCCATTGTCCTAGAAATATCACAAGGGTCTCATAATAAACTTTAATCTTTGCACATATTCCTAAAATCCTGAAAATGTGTTCATAAATGTTTTTGATGCTCTTACAGAGATTCACGTCTTTAGAAAACAAACAACAAAAACGCTATAACCTGACGTGATATAAAACTTTAAAGCTCGGATGCGAATTCAACGCAAATAAATAAATCTAGAACGCCTATTTGCTTTCCATAAACAAACTAAAGTTACCAATATTCACTTAATTTTATCAACTGTCGTTTTCTCTCATTTAAGACTATTAAACAGAGCTATTAATGTTTGTTCAAAAAATATGAGTTGGCCATTTAAATAAAAATGAAGGGCTCAGAATGAAAAGTGGCTAAAAATCATATAAACCCATATGTTTTTATCTACTTTTCATTCTCATGCCTTCAATTGTCGATTACGTTATAAGTTGAAAACAACTAAAGGTCGGAAATTAAATTTCATCTTATGGGGCTACAATAAAAAAATGCTTGAAAAAGGTGTCGCGCACTCCAAGAATTTACCTAAACCCTTTCGAATATTGAAATAATAAAAATAGAGCATACGCAAGAAGACTGCCTTCTGTCTGTGAAAGATTTAAAAAAACAATCAAAATATGGGCGATTTTCAACTATTCCAGTCGATATTGACAAGTTGTGAATGCTTCAATTTGAATAAATTATGCTCCAGGATGATTTGTGCAAAAATGTGCTTTCATCGGTCAAAATTGCATGGTTTGGCGGTCCTCTGCCTGGTGGCGCTAGTTGTTCTAGACTCTAGATCTAGAGAATATATTTATTCCTGGCTTCGTTACCAGCATTTCTATTGGTCTATGGAAGAATTAAGTTACAACCCACTTCTGACGGTGCGAGTTTGGGACAGACGCCAATATGGTATATTTTGTTAAAATATAATCGACGTATCCAAGGATTTTTTCAAATAACGAACCGTTCAAGAACTTGCGCACTCACTGTATATTCACAAATCCTGACACTATTATTTATATAATTCTTAAATAAAATCCTCCTTTCCTTTGTGAAATTTCCTTTTGTTCTTCGGTACTGGTTTCGATTTGCAACATCGTGACCCTAAATCTACATAAGCATTACTGATAGTGATAAAATAAATAGGTACTTAATAATTTAACAATATAACTTACAGACAGGCAATCAAAAACACTACCAACAACGTGTGCCTTATGTGAAAAACAATTACACTTGACTGGAAGTTACCTGAAGAATCGTAGAAAAGAAGAAAAGTGAACATGAATAATGTTTTTTGTTGGAATTCTAATTGATCGTTTAACAATGTGTAATTGTGATTTCTTTATTTGTCTATTTCAAGTTGTTCCAACAAATCTAATTCGTATTTTATATTGAATTTGCAAAGTAATGTAGATTTATTGTATAAAATATAATGATTAATTTTATGTTGAGAATTCAATGACAAATTTTATGTTGACAAATGTTAGAAGTTCTATGTTTATGTTACGCTATCCGTTTTGCCAACTTCGTGCCAGTTTGTCCTACATAAAAAAAACATAAACACCATCTCAATTAGAGCTTTTAAATGAGTAGATTCCAGACTAATCCATAACTAATTTTTGAGTTTTGAAGAAGTTGGAAAATGGCGTTACTGCTCTTAAAAGCAGGCTACTTGTTAATTTTGAGTAAGGTTTTGTTTAGTTATATATTGACGCAATTGTAAATGACTGGTTTATATATTTTGTCGCGTGTTATTTCAGATATGTAAAGTGGGTCAGAATTATTTATGATTTGTTATTTATTTATTTGGTATAATTATGATTTGTCGGGCGATATTTTGAAAGGCAAAAAGTTGTTTGAAGCAATGTTGTAAATGTAATTTAATTAACCGATTCTGGAGTGCCAACTGAGGGGATATTTTAAGCAACGATTGAAAAGTCTAGGACAGGAAGCCCTGCGTGGGAAAAAATGGTGAGATGACTGATGATACTGATGATGGGAAAGTTCTATTGTTCTATTTTTCATGTCTAAAGTAAGTTTAAGTTTACACCAATTGGATGATTAATAACGTCCGTTATGGCTTGAACAGCTTTTATAGCCTGTATATATAGATACAGGCAGCCAAGAAATGCAACGTTTATGCAAAGAATAAATATAAATGTTTACTTGTTGTTTGGATGTGGTTCTCATAATATGTCACAATAACTAGGTAATATTTAGTAATAATAATAATAATATTAATCCCAAAGAAATTACAAAATTATAGGACATGTCAAAATTCACAGAATTACAAATAAGTATTTCTATTAAATTCTATGACTCCAAGTACACGAAAAGATTTAAATTACCTAAATACCAGTAAAATAACACAATTTCAAGTACCAAAAGAGAAACTAAAGTATTCATTTAAATCATAAAACATACAATTCAAAAGGAGACTCTGTACTTTACATTTAAATTGAATGAAGTTTTTATTCTTTATTTCCTCAGGAAGTTTATTAAATATTTTTATTCCGAGTATATTCGGGGTTTAATCGAAGACGGTCATGTTTGTTCTTTCCCTGAGTAGATCACTACATCTTGTGTCATAGTTATGCTGTGAGCGCTTGTCTATGTGCAACTGATTTTTATAAATGTATTTACAGATGTCATAGATATAAAGACAGCACAGAGGCATAACGTGAAATGGTTCAAAGATGGGCTGATAGGACTGACGCGGTGAGGCACCCACAAAAAGTCGAATCATGCGCTTTTGAGCTACAAAAGCTTGGTATGTGAATGAGGAGGCTCCCCAAAAATGATGGCATATGTTAATCTGGACTGAACATCCGCAAAGTAAAAACTCCTCAACACACCAATGTCCACAACACTGCGCAAAGTACGTAACTGATAGACTACTGAATTCAGCTTGCTGACGACAGAACCAACATGCATCTCCCACGACACTGAATCCGAGAGTTTCGCCCGAAGGAAGCACAGATCAGTGTGCATCGAAAGCGGGCGACCGCCTAGAATAACCGAAAAACTCGGGGCAACGGGCCAACGCCCAGTATGGGAAATCAGTGAACATGTTTTTTCGATATTTAAGTGAAGACCGTTCGAGCGAAACCACTTCATCAAGCCATCAGCAAGCAACTGACAAGACTGCTCGGTTGATTGTAGGGTTAAAGTTGATACTACAACCGATATGTCATCAGCATAAATGACCATAAAATAGTCTGCCAGGAAGCTGACTACATCATTGGAAAATAATGAAAATAGTACAGGGCCCAAAATTGAGCCCTGGGGCACCTAATAGTAACACTAATGGTTAATACCGAATGCCGGTATAGAGATTTTGGTCCGGTATTGTAAGCTCTATTTAGGAGTCATATGTGCATCTTTCCGCCAGTATATAATATGTAGGTATACCGGGTGATAACAAAATCGACGATGTCGGTTTAGCCTGTACTGTTACATTACCATGCCGATATTCGATTACAAATTCCATTCCAAGTTGTCAACACAAAAGAATGATTGAGTGTCAGTGTACACTAACAACTTGATCAATCTTGATC
This sequence comes from Melinopterus prodromus, assembly GCA_964023965.1. NCBI lineage: Eukaryota > Metazoa > Arthropoda > Insecta > Coleoptera > Scarabaeidae > Melinopterus > Melinopterus prodromus. The sequence goes on along the minus strand of OZ030393.1, from coordinate 43,292,822 downwards.
TATAAGCAATTCACAGGGCAAGAGAGACAGAAAAAGTTTTCCCAGAGAAAAGCGAAATTATGTTTAAAGCGCCCGCCGTCGGTTTTCTGAAATATGATTAAAGTCATCGCAGGCGACATCTGCGATACAAAGTCCAGAGTGCTTTGGGGCGCTCAGGACTCGATAATTAAACGTTTAAAGGAGGAAGCCATTAGGGCATCATTGTGAGAGACGACCGGCACGTTTAAGGAGACTAATTATCGTTTTATTCGCCGTGTTGACGTTAAATTAATCCCTTTTGCCGAACAAACGCGACAGGCAAAAAATAACACTTTAGACTTTTAAACGTTTCAATGTCGTATTTTTATGTACGATAATCATGTCGACGTTCCAAAGGATAGACGTACAAAATGGGATAATAAAGAGCGTCCGTACAGCGTAACTAATGATAAGTTAACTTTAGCTAAAAGTATATTTCAAATTACAGATAGAGTACAACTCACTTCTGGATCTTATTCGATCACAAATTCCATTCCAAGTTGTCAACATAAAAGAATGATTGAGTGTCAGTGTACACTGTACACTAACAACTTGATCAATCTTGATCTATAAGCAATTCACAGGGCAAGAGATACAGAAAAAGTTTTTCCAGAGAAAAGCGGAATTAAGTTTAAAGCGCCCGCCGTCGGTTTTCTGAAATATGATTAAAGTCATCGCAGGCGACATCTGCGATACAAAATCCAGAGTGCTTTGGGGCGCTCAGGACTCGATAATTAAACGTTAAAAGGAGGAAGCCATTAGAGCATCATTGTGAGAGACGACCGGCACGTTTAAGGAGACTAATTATCGTTTTATTCGCCGTGTTGACGTTAAATTAATCCCTTTTGCCGAACAAACGCGACAGGCAAAAAATAACGCTTTAGAGTTTTAAACGTTTCAATGTCGTATTTTTATGTACGATACTTATGTCGATGTTTGAAAAGAATAGACGTACTAAATGGGATAATAAAGAGCGTCCGTACAGGGTAACTAAAGATAAGTTAACTTTAGCTAAAAGTATATTTTAAATTACAGACAGGGTACAACTCTCTTCTGGAAATGTCTTGGAAGGTTCAATAAATTTCATGACATAGCATATTTAGTTTTCATTCAACGTGATCATAATATTGGACTATTCTACCATACTTTAGATACATATACTTACAGTGTAAGTATAAGTGGTGGCAATATCATCAAATATATTCATCAAAAAGGTATCCAAGTATCCAGTGTGTTTCAGAAATAACGGCTAACCTTGAAGAAGCACATCCGCAAACAGGGGCGCCGTTATCAAACCCCCCCCCCCTGGATTTTGAACCCAACTAGCCAACCAATTAAAGAAAAAAATCCTACTGACGCCTGACATTCTACATACTATAGGTAGTATTAAATGACGCAAACCAAGAAAATGATTTTTTATCGAGGCTGGGCACTTTCTCAACATTTTCTTTATATTTAGTCATTGTTCCTCGTTAATCCGGCCTTTTTATTGTTACAAATTTGGTATTAACTTTTTATCGGATGCTCGATTGATACGATTATAGAGTTGAATTATCAATTGTGTTCCTTTTTTGCATGTATTTTTGGTTTTAATAATTCTCTATTCTCCACAACTGAGTGAGTTCCAACTAATATTGCCTTCGCATCATTTATTAATTCTCTATAAAAAATTGTTGGCTCGCGTTAATCGAAAGCTGTGGGAAGACGACAACATTAGTTGGCAATCACGAGAGCTAATGTTTAAAACCGAAAATACAGACAAAATGGACAACATTGAAAAGTCTATAATCGTGTTTTTTGAAAGGTGACAATTGTTCATTATACATTTTGCCTTGCTCGATGAACACAAACTGGAAATTCTGATAGGAAATTAACAATACATATTACATCATATTAATAAGTAATAAAAATTCTACAATATTGATTGACAATCAGACCAAATCTGAAAGTCAGAAGAAAAAAGTTCAATGATTCTGAAAAAAATATATAATTACTAACAATGCTTAATAAAAATGATCAAAAATGAAGACATTAATAAACGATAGAAAGGCAGCCAATGTTCTTGCAATTCACTTAATATCATGATGCTAAAGGTAAGTTGTCGAACATAGGTACAGGCGTCACAACCGTGGCTAATAACTACATAAGGTGTAAAAAATTACACAACCATAAAAGCAATGGAGATTGTTCAAGGTGAATGCAATTTAAGTTTAACGAACAATATAGACTGTTTTTATATTTTTTTATGTTCGTGTTTGTTGTATCTTATTTTAGAATAGCACCTAACATAATAATAAGGTCTCTAATTATTAATGTCATTTACAACAAATAACACAAGACGAAAACGGGAAAAATAGTTAATAACATAGTCATTCGAGCTACGTCACTCTTTATTACTAAAAAAACTGTAGCCCCCCTGGAACCCCCTGGAATTTTGTAACGGCGCCCATGTCCGCAAAGGACCTGCCCTGGCAAATAGCCGAAAACGCATACCCGAAAGATAATTGCGAAGTTACGTACGAACATTTATAGTCCGTGCGACGACCGCAAGAATTCCATCCGATAACCTTCCAGCATGAAATGTGTATAAAATGTTAGTATGTACAGACAATTCCGAGGAAGATGCGTTTTGGAGGCCTGGAACTAACCGATATACACCCTCTCGTAATTATTTTTCTTTTAAGTTAAGTATAAGAAGTAAAATTATCATTAAATTATATTGGCATGCCGTTCGTAAGCAAACATTTTTCAACTACTTTTTCGTCGTTACTGTACACATCGACTTCCAAGATAAAACTATCATCAAATTAGTTCATATCAGTAGAGCCAGAAAATAATATACAGAGTGTTCCATTAAAAGCAAAATGTTTCAGTTATCTGCCACGACCAAATGCAACATGCTCTATATATAAAAATAATTGTGAGTTGTGGAAAATGATGGGCCAAACATGTATCGCAAAAACTTTCTTTGTACAACTGTTGAGTAGATGGGAATTAAATATTTAAAAAATGTCGGGTTGCCGAAGGTATCGGACAGGACTTGATACGCAACCCAAATGTATTTCAATAGATCTAATTAGATATTATAATTTGATAATAATTTAAATATTTTTCTAATTAATTTGAAAGAAATTGGGATTTCGTACAGGTTGCGTCCAGGCAAGAGAAGCGCATCTTCTTTGTAATTGTCAGTACTAATATTTTATACACATTTTATGTTGTAAACTTATCGGTTGGAATTCTGGCGGTCGGTTCCCGGACTATTATCAACTGAACAATCACAAAAATTACGATAACTGCCGTAATTTTGAAGTAATTGATCTGAAAATTGGCATACAAGCTAATCTCTTAAAAAGTAAGGACAAGTTGATGAATGATGATGGTGAATGAGCAAAAACGGCTCACTTTATAAGAGCACTTGTAACATAACTCACGCTAAAATTATTGCATAAATTCCCTAAGTACGTAAAATTATAGGCAATTAAATGCACCATTGAACGATCGGAGTTTTGCTCGTCGGCGAACAACCCTTATAATTTAAATGATGATTACGTCCGTACGAAACCGTCCGCGCCGGCATACATATGTCGTTTGGTTGTTGCAGGAAAATGTTTATAACTTTTACAAATAAAGTTCCATTTCTATCATATATCAAATTGTAGTTAATGTTCAATAGTTGGCCATAATAGTGTCATAGAGACGATATTTTATGTAGGTAACTATGTATTGATATATAATAAATAACTCTTTACGTGTAGACAGACGTTTTTATACAAAAAAAGGAAAAACCTAAAAAACAGAATTTTGGTCTACTTAAACAAATATTGGATCTTGGATATCCCCAACAGGTAAATAACAGGGCTTCTCACCCTTTACTGCTCGGAGTTTTATTTCATGGCAAACAACCCTTAATTCACGAACATGTCCGTACTGAACCAGTACGACAGGCAATCATATATCGAGTGGGTTCTGCAGAAAAATGTTTATAAGTTTTGCCAATATGGTTGCATACCTTACTATCATTTATCAAATTGTAGGTAGTTAAATTCTCCATGCACCGCTCTGAGTTTTACTCCACGGGAAACACCCCTTAAATAACGATATTATTATATAATTTTCGCAGCAGCCACTTGATATGTGATTGCCTGTCGCACTGGTGCCGTGCGGACACTATCGTCATTTAAGGGTTGTTTGCCGTGGAGTAAAACGCGTAGCAGCAAAGGGTGAGAAGCTCTTTGAATTACCTACAATTTAATATATGATAGACAGTTATGCAATAATAATGTTGGCAAAAGTTGTAAACATTTTTCTGCAACAACCAACCGACTATGTCTGCCGGCGTGGACGGTTTCATACGGACATTATCGTCATTTAAGGGTTGTTTACCGTGGAGTAAAACTCTTAGCGGCAAAGGGTCAGAAGCCCTTTTAATTACCTACAATTTGATATATGATAGAAAGTTAGGCGTCAATACTGGCAAAACTTATAACCATTTTGCTGCAGCAGCCACTTCATATGTGATTGCCTGTCGTACTGGTTCCGTACGGACATTATCATCATTTAAGGGTTGTTTGCCGGCTCGGAGTAAAACTCCGAGCCGCAAAGGGTGAGAAGCCCTTTTAATTACCTACAATCTGATATATGATAGAAAATTATGCAATAATATTTGTAAAAGTTATAAAAAATTTCCGGCAACAACCAACCGACACATGATTGCCGGCGGGGACGGTTACGTACGGACATTATCGTCATTTAAGGGTTGTTCGTCGTGGAGCGAAGCTCTGAGCGTTCAAGGGTAAATAGTACATTAAATTGCCTATATTTGACGTACATAGGGAAGTTATGCAATAATTCTAGCGGGAGTTATGTTCATTAATTGCACTTCTTAGTCGAACTGCGCGCCAATTTCTTGTATTATAGTCGTATGAGGATGGGTGATATTAGGAGTAGCACCTTCCCAATACCATTGCGCTTTCGGAAGGTGTAACACTTGTTTCTCTATAGGCTTGGTGCAAAAAGTGATGTGCATTTCTTTATTGGGATTACAACTCCTCTTATAAAGTGACTCGTAACGAAGTATAGGCAAAACTGGGAGAGCTGAAGGTGATTCGTCGCTTAAAATCGTATGAACCAAGTTACGAACCTACCGCGTGAATAGGTTGTTAGTTGCCTACTAGGTAGTTCGTTCATGATTAATATTTAATTATTAAAAATACTGTCATTTAATTGTGATAATTGTCCTATCTAATTTATATATCCATCATTAGCATGTTTAACAGAAGCAAAGTGAAAACATACCAACGAAAACATCTTGTTCACATCACACGTTCGCGGTCGAATTGGAGGTTAGGTTGCTACCGCTGTCATTCGTTCTTATGGTTCTAAGAACAGACGTACTTTTTTGTCTTACCCATTTAAATTATACAGCAGACGTATGAAAAGTATGCTATTTCGTTTTAACACGCGTCAATATTTAGAAATATTCTGTAACGTATGTCTAAAATAACAGCTGAAATCCATGAGTAAATTTCAGCTCTCCCAGTTTTGCCTATATAAATCAAATTTCCGACAACAATTTTTGGAGCAAACCTCTGGCGTATAGTACTTGAACGCCCCTATTATTTGACATATGTTACATAACAAAATTCGAGGTAATACGCAGGTACTTGGTATTTTAAACTAATATTTGATATATCTGAAAAAAAAACACATTTAAATACATACTTTGTAAAAAATTATAATTGTAAAAAGTAGTCATTCCTCGTAATATTGCTAGTTATCAAATAATATAAATAATTTCTCGAAAACTATAACTACTGGAAACATGGTAATAGTTTTCCAGTAAAGTTCACGAAGACCTCCAATAGAAATATTTTCAATGCTCTTGCTGTAGTTATTTTATAAATAGAGAGAGGAACGGGGTTTTGATGAATTTTGAGGGAAATCTAGAAAGAAACTACGTAACACGCAATTTTAAAAAATGGCAAACTTAAGAGGCCGTTTCAACCGATACCTTCAACCGCATGCAGCTTGTGTGTAAACTATATAGACCTCTATAAACTTAGTTGCAAATATTTGACAGGTTATGGCTATTGGAATATATAAAGTTTGGCAGCGACAGACATGACAGACAGACAAACAGGTAGATATACCGATAAACAAGGGACCCCATAAAGGTTCCGTTTCTTTTTTTGTAGCTCTGCTCGATTCACTCGATTCGTGGTTTAAACTGGAATTCAAACGCCACATCTTTGTCATAGACTTTGTCATAGCATTACTAGACAAATATATCTCACATCGTAAAATCCTATTTTATCGTATTTAATATACCGATAACTCTTTCAAAGTTGGGTATACTCGGTTATGACCATACATATTTGCGCAGCTTAAATCAAAAATTGTTTACTTCGTGTCGAATATGGATTGGGCGTCATATATTTCACTTCGGCGGTTCCGGTGACAAAATTTTGCAAACAAATGAACCTCGACAGCCGAAGTTAGTGTTATGGCATGGCCACATGTGCTGCATATAATATCGATTTGTAATATCTGTGACCGTCATATACGGGAACGTGCCACTGTCCTAGAACCAGGCGACAAATTCGAAAAATAAAACTATAAATTTTCCTCTACCTCTTAAATACGGCGCACATATACAGTTTGACGGAAAATGTATTGAAGAAGAAACTCAAAATGGATTTGGTGAGATTTCGATACTCGATGCTATTAATGTGGTCGCGGAGTAAAAATGTTTAATCACTTGTTATTTTTAAACCGGTAACTAACTAACTAACAACTATACTCGATATCTGGCTGGCAAACTCAGTTGCTTCGTAATATGTATAGGCTTACCATACACACCATATATGCCAGGCTTACCATACATCCCTGTTTGACCGGGACAGTCGCGGTTTTGGACATCGGTCCCGGCGTCCCGGCTGTTTAGTATTATGTCCCGGCTAACATTCTTTACTGGAATTTATATCAGTAACAAATCACTCGGATCGAAAGATTGATTGATTATTGTCAAACTAGTGTATCAGGTATTATTTTTGATCGGTAGAACACATCTAGCTTTGAAACTTGCAAATGGTAGAATTTTGGAAATCTAAAAAGGCCTCAAGTCATATGTTCTTTGCCCAGAAAAATGCTTTCATTTTACTACTTTTCGATACTTATTGAGAGATAAACAAAATAATGATGATTTAGGGGTAACAAATCCGTTGCTAACAGGCAACTGAGCGACTAGCCGATTAGTATTGTAACAATATTAAGTATCGACAGCCAAAGAAACACAAAGTTGATTGCTGAAAATTGCTTATAACGTTTTAAAAATTACTGAACGACGATATTCCATACATCAAAATATAGGCTACCTATATCAATCATGTACGGTGAGAAATTTTCATTGTGGCATACAACCTATAAATCACAGTAATTTTGTCTACTACTTATTGAGTATTGCGGTACAAATTACATATCTTTACAACAGAAATATGTTTATAACTTTTACAAAAACTGTTTAAATCATTTTCTCTTAATCTAAATTGTAGGTAATTGATTGGGATTATACTTTAAAGTTTGAATGATTATAATAAAAGCTGAAAAGCCTCCACATTACGATATTATGTATGACACCAAGTGGAGGGAGTTGATATTTTGGTTGGCTGTGATAACATGTTCACAACTTTTTCAAAAATTATTATATAACTGTCCACCATATACTACTTTATAGGTAATTAGATACGGTAGTCCTATTCATGAATGCAAAATGTTTTGCTCGGAGGTGAAGAACCCCTAAATAACGATATTGTCTTATGTTATGTGGCTTCAACTGAACCTTACTTTGTTCTGCTTTAGCAAAATGTTATAACTTTTCTAAATGTTGTTTTATAATTTTCTGTCATGCGTCAAATTTATGAAGACCATAAATGGGGGTTAAATCCTTTAGTAGACGATTTCGGAACATTTTGTAAATACATGCTATGATTGTTACCATACACAATTTAATAATCTAACAAATGTGAATATTTATAAAAAAAGAACAAACGTCAATTTTTTAGGTGTAAAGGTTGCTTAAATTTGCTACGTTTTCAAAAATAATTATTAAAATATGAGTATTTCCAACGGCTTCCGAGATGCCGCACTATTTCTGTCTTATTTAACACCAATAGTAACAGCAATATATTGTTCTGCAAAATAAAATTTGTGGAAAGCTTCATTTGTTTTTTTTTATTTGGTAATATAATATTAATATAATATTAAATGTACATTTAGCAAAAAATACGAGAGTTTAAATGAATAATTACCGGGAAAGTCTCCATCACGTCTTAGATTTGCGTTACGCAGACTTCTTGGTTTGGAATCTATGAAAACAAAATTGAAACGATATCTCACATCTCTTGTGACAAAATCAGTGTTACCATCACGTCCTTACTGTGCACAGTAATTTTTGCTGATTTGTGTTGAAATATATGCATATATGCATTATTAATATATGCATTATTTGGTCTTCAAATTTACTTTTGTGGGAACAACCCAATTGTTGGTAATTTTGGTATATCTGATGTTCGGATTATATAAAAGACAAAATACATAAGAAAACAATTGGGAAGCAGAAAAAAGGACACAAAATAAATTAAGGACTATAAAAAGCCACCACAGGGCGCGGATGGGGTGTTGACTTATTTTCAAAAGTAGGTTATTCTTGTCCCGGTTTGAAATTTCAAAATTATGGTAAGCCTATGTATAGGTAGTGACTAATATTCTCAAGAATGCAAATTCGACCATCTTTAGACTGCGAATAACTCGTGACTTGTGCGAAGTCCAAGAAAATGTGTACACATAAGTACAACCAAGTTTGAATTATTTAATAATTCAAGAATTTCTGACACTGGGGTGTGTCGCCATCACGTTCTTCAGAGTTCTTAAGTAGTATATCTGTATTATGTTCTCCAATATTATTATTAAGTAACGAAAAAGAATAGATTTCAAGCTCTTCCTGAAGACGCAAATCCTCCCGTAATGCAACAATAAAATCATTTCGACATTTGCATGGTATTATCTTGATAATAATTAAAATTGGTTAAATTAAGAGTAGTTTCAAACAAAACTTATTTGGTTGTAAAAGATGTATCGTATGACATCACACACGACCTACTTTCCGTTTGATGTTTCAAAAGTTGGTATAAATGTCACCGGTTAAACTGGAAGTTAACCAACATGTATCACCCTTGAAACATGACAACTTTTTTATCAAATATTTTCAGGGCGCATGCGTACTGTCAGCGATTATGGCAATGATTGCAAAATGTATACCAGCTGACCAGCTGATCACCTTGAAACGTCAAAAGGAGCTCATAAGGTAAACATAAAACTTTTACCTGAATCTGTGAAAGTTTTTTTGCAAATGTTTTGAAGCATTTACAGCTATTTTGTAAGTGGTGCGTCGGCAAGTCCATTAAAAAAATAACAATTTTCAATCTCGGATTTAGTATTAAATGAACAGTCTATTGCTTTCTGTTAACAAACCAATATTATCAATAATATCCTGGTATTCAGGCTTATATTTCTCGATACTGATATAATGTATCTAATGTAACGCCATAGAATTTAATAATTAGTTAATAAATCAAAACAGACGTGTTAGAGGCAGTTTTAAAATATCGAAACGGTTCAGAAATTTTCCATACACCATAATATTCTGAAATGGCGCCTGTTATAAATAACCCCAAAATCTACTCCACAAAGTCTCTCGCTAATTGTTTTGTTGAAAGTGTATTGTGGTATTGTGTGCAAAGCGCCCTTAGAAATTCGCACAATGGGAGGGCTGTTCCTGTACCAAGAAACAAACTTATAGACACGTCAGTTAGTGCAGGACTAACTGATAAGTCTAACAATAAGTTTGCTTCCTCATTGAATTCACTCATAATAAAATAAGGGATACACATTATTTATTAAGAATAATTCTGAGTAGAACTGTTAATACGGATCTATTTGTCACAAATAATTTGAAAATGAAGGCAGTATACAAACAATACCCATTACAACACTAGAAAGTAAATTATATGTAAGTAAACAAAATAATTGAATAAACAAAACCAGCATATAAATCCAAATGAAACTTTTTATTATTTTTTCTGTAGAAAGTAAATCATTCTGAGTAAGAAAATCTCCTATGATCTTTTTACTCAATATGTTCTGTAGGAATGCTGGTCTATTCTTTTCGTGTTTGTGCTTACTCAATCATACCCCTACATTATTGTAACATGATTATACAGGGTGAGTTATTAGTATCCCGGCGGTCGATAGTTACTAAATCGTTAGAGAAAGAAAAAATGTTTAACATAAAAGTTGTTTGACTCACCAGTTTCTATAACGTAAAATGATTTTCATTTATGTATACGGAAAAAATGTACATTTTTTAAAATGGAACGCCCTGTATATTTTATTATTATATCAATACTAATAAATTTCTTTATCCAACCGTATAGGTTGCGAACTGTCAGCGTTAATAGTTCCTAGGATAATTATTTGCCCAAAATATGCCCGTTGCAGGATCTTCTTTAAAACTATGTAAAACCAACATTTTTGCAGATTTTGCCGTTAAACTATGTCAGACAATAGTCAAAGCCAGATATATGATAGTATCAAAAGATATTAGACTCACTATACAGGGTGTTCATAAAAGTTAGTAAATTTTGATGTTTTTCAAATGGCTTTTACTTCAGTTTTTTAAATGGTCAGTTTTTTTTAATATTATGTGCTAGTTGAATTGCCCCCAGAGTTCCCTTTAATTAATGTAAAGTATGCCATATGTCCAATTGTAGTAGTTTCCGTGATATTTACAATTTAAAGAAATAGGTGTAATATTATCAAATAATGCCATTATTTTTTTGTTATTTAGTGTTTGTCTCTCATTTGTAAATCAGTAATACTGTATTAAAATACAACTTAACAAAACGGTAATTAATACTATTAGCATTAATTAATCATAGAAACAAACAATTGAGATCTAACGACACTCAATAAGTTATTACTGTCAAAATTAGTAACAATATTTGTCTTTTCTCTGAACGATGAGTTATAATTATAGCAAAGAAGAAATAATTAACATGATCTACATCTATGGCGAAACCGACAGAAATACATTAGTAGCGTCCAGAATGTATGAACAGCGATATCCGGATAGATGGCATCCCCAACCAAGTGCTATAAACCGGGTTAGGTTTCAATTTGAAAAAACAGGTAATATTAATTACCAGCACAAAACAAGAACTAAAACGGTGGCCAAAGAGGTGAGAGGAGGGCGTACATTGGCCACCAAGGTCTCCAAACCTCAACAAACTCGATTTCTTTTTATGGGGATATGTGAATCAGCACCTACTGCACCACAAGACATGAAACTTCGTATAACCAATGTTTTTGACAACCTCAGAGTAAATAAGAGGTACGTGTTAAGAAATATCTCAAGATCTTTTATACTACGCATTAATGCTTGCAGAAGAAGGAAGGGACGTCATTTTGAACAACTTCCAGATATTAATTAAAATAATAGTTACTAGTTGTGCAATGTTCATTAAGTGTTTATAGTTTGTTTCTGAATTTGCGTCAAATAGGTTACTAAGTAAAAAGGGATTTATTTTTTAATAAACGCTAATAGTATTAAAGTCTTTTTGTTCTTAAATTATATGTGAATATACTATTAATGATGCACAACTAAGAGACAAACAAAAAAGAAAGAACAAGAAAATAATGGCATATTAAGATATTACACATTTTTCTTTAAATTGTAAATATCACGAAAATTACTAAAATTGGATATATGATATTTTTACATAAATTAAAGGGAACTTGATGGGTAAATTAACTAGCACATAAAATACAGGATTTTCCAATTAAAAAATCTGATGTGGCCAGGCACATGACTTTATCATACAATATGTAAAATTAATAGTTTAGCTGCATGAGAATCTATTTGACTGAGATAAATCGTGTCTGCATTAAAATTAAACTAGTTAGCCAGCATTTGACAGATATTTTGATAGTCAATAGTATCAATCGAAGGTATTGTCAAAGCATCAGCATTTGACACTACCTACTGTCATCAGAATAATAGTTGTTTATCTCACAAGTGCCGTAAGTAAGGAATAGCACAACGAGCGGTGATGCGGCGCGTCACCGATGGCGGAGCGTCGTCGTCGCATGTGAGCGAGTCGCGCTATGTAGTTTTCGGCAGGAGTGACATCAACGTTTTTTGTATTGCTTTTTGAGAAATACGTATTTAAAAAAAATCAAAAATGGTTATATTTCGGTATAGAAAATGTTAGGTTGATACCACTTCTACGAAATGTCAAGTTTAAAACGCTAATTCAAATTCTGACAGATTTATAGTCGATGGTTCTCCGAGTGTGACAGCGTGGTGACAGCCATAGACATTTCTGTGGTGACAGCACAAAAAAATATTTGTCAAAATCCTGGCTATTATGTAGCATATCAATGCAGATGCGACCGATCTCGATCAAATAGAGTTTGCTCTTGCAGCTAAACTATTAATTTTACCAAAAAATGTCATAGGCATAAATTATTCAAAATTTCCTCTGCTTTAATTTATTATTTAACTATTTTGACGAAATTACAGAAATGGCGGCTCATTTCTAAAATCCTTGAAAAAGGCTTAGAATAAACTACCAGTTCCTTTGGACCCTTTTGAACCAAAAGCTTTTCAGCTCTAAGTTTGGTCATAAAACTTCCAAATATGAACTTTCGTCCCGATACCTTTAGTAGTTTCTCCGGAATCGTCTCCACAAAAATCGAGTACACACATACGCACACACACACACACACACACACACACACACACACACACACACACACACACACACACACACACACACACACACACACACACACACACACACACACACATACACACACACACACACACACACACACACACACACACACACAGACATTTTTTGTACCTTGGTCAAAAATGTTCAGGGGACCCAAAAAGACCTATTTCCGCTAAAATCTCATTTTTACTTTATCATACGCAGTAAGATAAAGTATTGTAATCATGCCGAAAAAAAAAATTGAGATTTTAGCGGAAATAGGTCTTTTTGGGTCCCCTGAACATTTTTGACCAAGGTACAAAAAAATGTCTGTGTGTGTGTGTGTGTGTGTGTGTGTGTGTGTGTGTGTGTGTGTGTGTGTGTGTGTGTGCGTGTGTAAACGATTTTTGTGACGACGATTCCGGAAAAACTACTAAAGGTATCGGGACGAAAGTTTATATTTAGAAGTTTTATGACCAAACTTAGAGCTGAAAAGCTTTTGGTTCAAAAGGGTCCAAAGGAACTGGTAGTTTATTCTAAGCCTTTTTCAAGGATTTTGCAGATGAGCCGCCATTTCTGTAATTTCGTCAAAATAGTTAAATAATAAATTAAAGCAGAGGAAATTTTGAATAATTTATGCCTATGACATTTTTTGGTAAAATTAATAGTTTAGCTGCAAGAGCAAATTCTATTTGATCGAGATCGGTCGCATCTGCATGGATATTAAACTACATAGTAGCCAGGATTTTGACAAATATTTTTTTGAGCTGTCACCACAGAAATGTCTATGGCTGTCACCACGCTGTCTCACTCGGAGACCCGCTATGGAACGTCATCTACAGTGTCATGAACGAATATAAATCTGTCAGAATTTGAATTAGCTTTTTAAACTTGACATTTCGTAGAAGTGGTATCAACCTAACATTTTCTATACCGAAATATAACCATTTTTTAATTTTTTTAAAAATGCCTATTTCTCAAAAAGCAACACAAATAACGTTGATGTCACTGCTGTCGAAAACTACCTAGCGCGACTCGCTCACATACGACGACGACGCTTCGTCATCGGTGACGCGCCGCATCACCTCCATATCACCTCTCGTTGTGCTATTCCGTACTTTCGGCACTTGTGAGTTAAGCAACTATTATTCTGATGGCAGTAGGTAGCGTGCTTTGACAATACCTTCGATTGATACTATTGACTATCAAAATGCAGACACAATTTATCTCAGTCAAATAGATTCTCATACAGCTAAACTATTAATTTTATATATTGTATGATAAAGTCATGTGCCTGGCCACATCAGATTTTTTTTTTACTTTATCATACGCAGTAAGATAAAGTATTGTAATCATGCCGAAAAAAAAAATTGAGATTTTAGCGGAAATAGGTCTTTTTGGGTCCCCTGAACATTTTTGACCAAGGTACAAAAAAATGTCTGTATGTGTGTGTGTGTGTGTGTGTGTGTGTGTGTGTGTGTGTGTGTGTGTGTGTGTGTGCGTGTGTAAACGATTTTTGTGACGACGATTCCGGAGAAATTACTAAAGGTATCGGGACGAAAGTTCATATTTAGAAGTTTCATGACCTAACTTAGAGCTGAAAAGCTTTTGGTTGAAAAAGGTCCAAAGGAACTGGTAGTTTATTCTAAGCCTTTTTGAAGGATTTTGCAAATGAGCCGCCATTTCTGTAATTTCGACAAAATAGTTAATAAATAAATTAAAGTAGAGTAAATTTTGAATAATTTATGCCTATCACATTTTTTGGTAAAATTAATAGTTTAGCCTTTCAGTTTATTCTAAGCCTATTTGAAGGATTTTGGAAATGAGCCGCCATTTCTGTAATTTCGACAAATTAGTTAATTAATAAATTAAAGCACAGGAAATTTTGAATAATTTATGCCTATGAAATTTTTTGGTAAAATTAATAGTTTAGCTTCAAGAGCAAATTCTATTTGATCGAGATCGGTCGCATCTGCATTGATATGAAATTACATAGTAGCCAGGATTTTGACAAATATTTTTTTGTGTTGTCACATTCGAAAACAGCTGATCTCATCAGAGGTTGGAGAACCACTATGGAACCACTATGGAACGTTGCCGCTGTAGTACGGCAAATTATAAAATACAAATTTCAAATAAAATAAGATCACCAATTTGATTGTTTGTTGATAAGAAATATCAACCAGTCTTTATATCTAATTCTAAAAATGATACATTGAGAAAATTATAAATAAAGTATAGCGATGAGTGTAGTTTTATTTTAGTATGTTGGTAGGGATGTGTCATGAACAAATATAAATCTGTCAGAATTTGAATTACCTTTTTAAGGTGCGTTTTCATTAGTGATAATGGCAGTGGTAGGCGACGCCGTTATAGTATTTCCAATAGAAAATTGATAGTGACTCATGTTTATGTACATGCAAACTAATATGTGTCATTATCACGATATGTAAGAAATACTATAATTTCGTATGCTACCACCGCCATTAGCTACCATTACCTAGCACCTTTAAACTTGACGTTTCGTCTAAGTGGTACCAACCTAGCATTTACTATACAGACATCATTTATTTTTTTTAAATACGTATTTCTTAAAAAGCAACACTATAGACGTTGATGTCGCTCCTGCCAAAAACTAGATAGCCGACTCGCTCATATGCGACGGCGACACTCCGCCTTCGGTGACGCGCCGCATCACCGCTCGTCGCGCTATTCCGTACTTTCGGCATTTGTGACATAAATAACTATTATTCTGATGACGTAGTGTAGGTAGTGTCAAATGCTGATGCTTTGACAATACCTACGATTTATCTCAATAGAATAGATTCTCATGCAGCTAAACTATTAATTTTATATATTGTATGATAAAGTCATGTGCCTGGCCACATCAGATTTTTTCGGCATGATTACAATACTTTACCATACTGCGTATGATAAAGTAAAAACTCAAGGAAAGCGATTTGAAAAACATCAAAATTTATTAAGTTTTATGAACAGCCTGTATAGTGAATAAAATATCTTTGGATACTATCTATCCAAACTATCTATCTACTAGCTTTGACTATTGTCTGACATGGTTTAAAAGCAAAATCTGAAAACATGTCATTTTTACATAGTTTTAAAGAACATCGTGCAACGGGCATATTTTGGAGGAATAATTAAATATCTCAGGTACTATTAACGCTGAGAGTTAGCAACCTATACCGTTGGATAGACAAATTTATTAGTATTCATATAATAATAAAACATACAGGGGGTTCCATTAAAAAAAGTGCATACTTTACGTCACGCCTAAATGCAACACCCTGTATAAATGAAAATAATTTTACGTCATAGAAACTAGTGAGCCAAACAACTCAGTATAAGACATAGTGCGACTTCTACCAATGAGACTAGAGCTCGTACCTCAGAAATCCGTTCCCTGATTTTTCCTCAATACGATTTCAAGAGGATGTCCGATTCATTGTCATGTAACGTATTACTGTTTACTCAAGCTCGAAGTGCAGTGATAAACCAATAACGGATATCCCTCCAATCGGCTTACCATCTAATGACGAGAGTGCTCAATAGAGGTCAGCGGATCCGCTTCCTGCTCCGAATACGGAATAGCAATTGTTAAATCGGTAGATGTTCGGCGCGAGTTAGGAGAGTAGATGCCTCAGAAGTTATCTGTAGCCCGACAGGCGGCAGTGGCAACATTTGTGCGGCTTTCGCGGTGGAACTCGGGGTATCCAGAGGATCACAAATCATGTAGGACAAAGGAACTCGAAACTTCAATTTAGTAAAAGGCACCGGGAAGCAAACGTTATGTTACTTGGAAGGCTGAGAATCAGAAGCTGAAAGAAGCTATATACGGGTTATTCAAGAGGAAAGATCACATTTTAAATTGTTATTTCTCGCCGACCGCTACTGTCAAAGTTAGACACACATGCGGCACATTATTGGATAGACGAAGGTTCAAAGCCTGTCTAGCAGTTGCATAAATAACAATGTGTTACAGTGAAAATATACTTTTCACGAGACATTAGACACCATTATAATGATGTACTGTGCGGTCAGATCCAATAAAACGTCGAAAAGTTATGGACGTTCAAATTCAGAAGTATCTCATTATTTTCAGATTTTCAGTTTGATAACCTGTTTCAATACATAATATTTTATTTCTATGTTTTTATTGAAAGCCCACTTAAATTTGCGTTTAATACGAGTTTGGGTATTACATTCGATTGAAATTTGACTGAGTTATCAAAATTTAATCACCGGCTTGACATTCACACTAGGCAGAAGCAATATACCTATGGCCCGACCGTAATAAATCCGTACTCTTGATTCACATTAACTAGACATTATTTTGTTTGTTTATTACCTTGTTTTATTGTATTTTAGTCTATCTAATATGTTATTGAGTACTATTCGATCCAAATATATCAATATACGTACCCAAATATTTTAAAATCATTAAGGAGGATTCCGGTTTTTCCTCTAAAATAACCGCTTTTTTAGAATTTTTTATTGGCGAGACTATGCAATAAATCGCTTCCAAATTTGGCACAAATATTTATTAACTTTTCAATAACGTTTTCTCATAAACATTTCTAGTTCATCAAAAGGTAAAGGGAGGTTTACTTAATATCCAGTTAAAATTTGAAGTCAATCGGTCTATAGTTTTTGAAATATCAGGCCAACCGTTCACGAAAAAACGGCTTCGCGAAAAACACGTTTAAACTTTTAAAGTACTGTTTATAACGTGACATTGAGCAGTTACAGTATTTTTCTGGTAATATGTTATACCATAGCCATACTTTATTCCTTCCTCCACTTCGTAGAATATATTTTGACATATTTGCTCATTTCTACGCCTTGTTTAAGCTTGTTTTGCAGCCTCGAGTGCACATCTCGACGACCTCACCAGACGCTGTTTTTTGCGCACATTTGCAAATATCTTCGTTTTCGTGCCAATAACGATTCCTATTGTTGTCATAGTTTTAAGGACGGCAGAAAAACCTTTTTTTATAAATTCCGGCTGCTGCATAAGCCGCAATTTTGATAGGTTTTGAGGCACGGTAAACATGTTTGGATGCGATGCACCAAACAGTAGAATTGAAGCGTTAGGTTGTTGTTTTGAGTTTCTCCTCCCCAAACACCGATCTAGCATCTCTCTCGACGACAAGTTGTTGTAAATCGGCTTGGTGGCACTATCAACGTTTTTATCAAGTGTTATTGAATTCATCTAGAGTTTTCTCGGCAACGGTTTTTCGCATTTATATCAACACTATGATCCCAGAGGGCAGTACATATGCTGGGGATTTTCATTCGTCAAGATCAGTCTGGATGCTTTCTGATTGGTAAAACATACAAAGTTGTCTATTCTTTTTAATGTACAAGCTGCATCGGTCCCAGTGCTCCAACCCACAGCCCCGCGGAATATGTCTTTAGTAGAATCCACTATTTCTCCCGCTGACCAATCATGTCCGCAGTACAGTTGTCTGCGTGTACTTCGATATAATTGACATGTTGCCAGATTCTGATTCCCAAAACTCACAGGTTTAAAAATAGGAAAATTTCACGGCAAACTCAACCACTGTCTTAGTATATTTCTTCATAAGTAAGTACTGTGATCCCATATAACGGAAGTGTAATCTTTCTTCCATATCCCGTCTCCAAACCCATGTACTATAATTTCGTCGTCTTCCGCTGTCGACAATATATCGGCAGACGTACTAGCAAGTGCTTCACGAGTGTGAATTCCCAGAAAATTATCTTTTTTGTTGTCTATCAGCACGTGAAGGAGTGTTTTCTTGAGTGTTTCTTATCCATGACTGTTCACGAGAGAATTTCACAGAATAATAAACTCTTGGCTTGAAAAATTTTAAACTCGAGTGGACAAATTGTTGAGCGCGCGATCCGACCGTTCCGCGCGCTCCGTATTTTTGCCACCTGCAGTTGGCTAATTGCTCATAACTTGGCTAATTTTGCAAATATTGTCTTGAAACTTCGTACACACATTCTTAAGACCTTACATAATAAAATAACGTATAGAAAAAACGATATTTTTTCATCAGAAACCGGAATCTGCCCTTAATCGACAATCTTACCGCCTTTGTATTTGAAGCTAGGATACATAAAGCAGTTTGTGAAACAATTGGACGTCGACAGCGAAGCATTCCGTCATCTTAAAGTAACATTTCCTAGATTGAGTGAAGCGAAAATTAAAGAAGGTAGATTACCTTACAGTTTCAATCGTTGATAGTAAGAATTTTGGTATTTCAACTGATCTATTTTCAGGAATATTTGTTGGGCCACAAATTCGGAAAATTATGCGGGACAACGACTTTGCAACTAAACTGAATGATGTGGAAGGACGAGCCTGGAATAGTTTTATTTCATTGAGCGATAACTTTCTTGGAAATGATAAAACTGCCGACTACGCAAATGTAGTACAAGAGTTTTAGAGTGTCTACGGTGAAATGGGCTGCAACATGTCTCAAAATTCACTTTTTGCATTCTCATTTGAAGTTCTTTCCGGACAGTCTTGGCCAACTCAATGACGAACAAGGTGAACGATTTCATCAGCAAATGAAAGCTATTGAAAAACGTTTTCAAGGAAAAAACACCATCAACACGATCACTGATTACTGCTGGTCACTTATATACGAAACATATGATGTATTGCATAAACGACGGAGATCGAGTATACACATTTTAAAGTTTTGTTGTATTGTGTTCTTGTTACTTTATCATACGCAGTATGTAAAGTATTGTAATCGTGCCGAAAAAAAAAATTGAGATTTTAGCGGAAATAGGTCTTTTTGGGTCCCCTGAACATTTTTGACCAAGGTACAAAAAAATGTCTGTGTGTGTGTGTGTGTGTGCGTGTGTAAACGATTTTTGTGACGACGATTCCGGAGAAACTACTAAAGGTATCGGGACGAAAGTGCGTATTTAGTAGTTTTATGACCAAACTTAGAGCTGAAAAGCTTTTGGTTCAAAATGGTCCAAAGGAACTGGCTATTTACTCTTAGCATTTTTCAACGATTTTCGTCATTTCTGTAATTTCGTCAAAATAGATAAATCATAAATTAAAGTAGACGAAATTTTGAATAATTTATGCCTATGACATTTTTTGGTAAAATTAATAGTTTAGCTGCAAGAGCAAATTCTATTTGATCGAGATCGGTAGCATCTGCATTGATATGAAACTACATAGTAGCCGGGATTTTGACAAATATTTTTTTTTGTGCTGTCACCACAGAAATGTCTATGGCTGTCACAACAGCTGATTTCATCAGAGGTTGTAGAACCGCTATGGAACGTTTCCGCTCGAGTGCGGCAATGTACAAAATACAAAATTAAAATAAAATAAGATCACCAATTTGATTGTTTGTTGATAAGAAATATCAACCCGCTGTTAGATCTAATTGTAAAAACGATAAATTGAGAAAATTGCAAATAAAGTATAGCGATGAGTGTAGTTATATTTTAGTATGTTGGTACGGATGTGACATCTACAGTGAGATGAACGAATATAAATCTGTCAGCATTTGAATTAGCTTTTTAAACTTGACGTTTCGTCGAAATGGTACCAACTACCAACCTAACATTTTCTATACAGAAATATAACTATTTTTGAATTTTTTTAAATACGTATTTCTCAAAAGGCTACACAAAAAACGTTGATGTCACTTCTGCCGAAAATTACATAGCGCCACTCGCTCACATGCGACGGCGACGCTCCGCCATCGGTGACGCGCCGCATTACCGCTCGTCGCGCTATTCCGTACTTTCGGCACTTGTGAGATAAATAGCTATTATTCTGGTGACAGTAGGTAGTGTCAAATGCTGATGCTTTGACAATACCTACTATTGATACTATTGACTATCAAAACGTCTCTCAAATCATGGCTAACTAATTTAATTTTAATGCAGACACGATTTATCTCAATCAAATAGATTCTCATGCAGCTAAACTATTAATTTTATATTTTGTATGATAAAGTCATGTTCCTGGCCACATCAGATTTTTTTTTTTATATTTTCATAAATTACTATAGTTACACAGTACTGTTCCAATAAACGAGTGAAAATTGTACTGTTGGTGCTATTTATTTTGAACCCAAATATATAAAATGTACTGAACGTAAACCCTAATATACTTAGTAACATATTGTGATAGTCTGGCCGGTAACAACAAAATGTAAAAGAAAAAAAAACTGTCATAATTTTAGAGAACATTGTAAATATAAATGCGAGTAATGTGTAATTAATGTGAACAAAGACTACGGATTTATTATAGTCCGCCTGTATATTTCTTCGCCGTAGTACGCAAAGTAAATCGCTTTTCAATAAAAAAAAATAGCAACAAAATAATACGTATTCAAAAAGGTCATCAAATTTCTGTTAAAGTTGAAAAAATCGGAAATAATTGGAAACTTCTGAACTTGAACGTCCATCACTTTTCGATTTGTTATTGGATCTGGACGGAACTACATCTTTATAATGGTCTATTCTTCCTCCCCGCTCTTCGTTTTTAATGGAATAGGAAATGACTGAATTATGAAGTTTTATACAAGAGCAACTACCCAAAAACTTCCTTACAAACATCCTGACAATATCAATCGCGAGAACTGGAAATCGATCCTAACGCGGTCAGGTGGAAAAGCACATGGGAGCGGTAGCTCCAGATGTGCGCAGTGAGGTGTAAATTTAGGTATTTAAGGGAGATTTTCTTGGTAAGTCTTAAGTATTCAATTAGCTTTGAAGAAGCGAGCAACATGGTTCGCGAAACGTCAGCATTTACATAAATTGACACACAGCATAACCCGGAAGCAGTTTATTTTCTCAATAATTAATTAACGTAAAATATTGTGTGATACTATTAATTCTAAGAGAACTAAAATAGGTATTGGAACTATCGTTGTAGTTGTCCTGTAAAGTTTACATATTCTTGTATATTTTAGCTTTAGCAGATCAAGAAAAACATCCCTTCATAGGATGTTATCAGAAAATGTGAAAACTGGACTATTTTGCAGATACGACCTCCATGTTTGACACGGCAGTGTAGTCGCTTCGGAAACAGGGACGGGATGAGTTTTGCAGGCGCGTTTTTGGTTAAATCTTTAAAACCATAAATTACAAAAATTTATTTGCGATTCTTAAGGCGAACCCTTCAAATGATATGACCAAATATTTTAGCTTCTGACTATTGACCTATATTATGATGACATAAATGATGTTCTCCAAGTATTTTACCTTAAATTTGTTTATGGCTGACGATAGAGAGTTTCAGTAATTCCTGTCCTTGAGGGCAGGATAAAACTAAAAAATGACAAAAATGCAAAAACCTGACGTGACATTCAACTTTCCAGTCCGAATTTCTATTCAGCGCAATCAAAAACGCATATAACTTTTGACCATAATTGTTTTAATTTTAATAAATTTAAGCTGAAGTTAAAAGGCCCATTGAACGACGCAAAGCATTGGCGGGGAAAAAGTTTGCAATTAAGTTATGTTTGACTCGAGGGAGAACGAAAACACAAATATTTAATTTCTACTTTGTTTAATTACCAAATTGCAATGGCATGTGACAATCTTTATGAAACATAATCGATATTGGCAAAGAACAGAAGTTCTTGAAAAGTTTTGTAATATATTAAGTGCACGGTATTTTTAGGTACGCGAGACTTTCTTTAAGTATTCACCAGTCACCAGAATACACGAATACATAAACAAAAAAAATATTTCAAATCGCCATACATGTCGTATTCCAAATTTATGGAAACATACTTTCATATTTCTTTCGATCATCGAACTATTGAAAGGAATGAAAGTTTGCTATTTTCTTCAACAATATTTACACATCAACATCTCCTGCTTCGAATTTGCTATTTTACTGCTTATCATGCCCAAGCTCAAAAATAGAACATACGTTAAACCGCAGGGATATATTACTAGCACATTCGCAATGCACGTGTATTGTAACTCGGCCTTAATAGCCGGTAGGTCTGTTAAGGGATTCCCAAACATGGTCCCAAGCCTCAACTCTCACCGATACCCAAATACACCGGTAATGTGTTCGCGGTCACGAAACACACGGAGTAGTACGTGCGAGCTGAACGTAGATGGCGCGCGCTACGAGTGGCATCGAAAATGGGGAGGTGCTCAATAATTCAGCTGGCGAACCTTACCTCTGGCCGTCTTCGGCGGCGGCTGGATCCCCTGGGCTTCGTGGAAGGCGGGCAGGCCGTAATCGGCCACTTTCAGGACCCATCTGGCGTCGATCACGCAGTTCCTCGACGTCAGGTACCCGTGCACCCTAATCGGAGTCGAGTGCAGGTACTTCATCCCCTGCGAACGTGTAAAAGTAGTGACGGGTAATTGAAAATATCGGCTGTCTGGGGTGAAAAGTTGACGATAGGGTTCGTTTGATTTTGTATGTTTGAATGTATATTTGATTTTCCAACGTGCCTACATCATCTATGCCGTCTTTTCAAACCAAATCGTGATCATATTGTATCTGGTGGTATTTACTTCACTAACTGAGCTAGAGAAGTGGAGTAGGTGTCGTTTTCAACATTTTTATGGGGTTTCTCCGTATGTATATATGGGACTATTCTTGGACTTTGTACTTTTAAATTAAGGGGTATTTTTATTAACTTTTTTAATGTTTTATAATTTCTCTACTTATTGGTTCATTCCCAACAATTTTGTTGTGTGCACTCCCTGTACGCATGAAAATATTTATTGGATGCAGATCGATTGATTATCTACAACTCTCGTGGACTGTACCGCAAAAAAATTTGCGACAAAACAATCTTTGCATGGGTAGTTTCGGATCTTTCAGTTTTGGTGGAGGTGCCGGTGTATTACCGGAGCAACAGATTTTCGAAACAAGTGACTTATTATTTGCCTTGAGTGTAATGTTCAGTGTGTGCCTTTGTTCATATTCTTTTAAAGAAAGAACAGAATCCACCTATATACTGAATACAGAGGTGCAACTTAGACTGCTTACACACGTAGACGCTGTATGCGAAATTCTGCATCCGTGATACGGAATTCGGATGAGATGCGACGCAAATACTGTTGGATACTGTATGGGAGGCGGCCATATTTGATGACAGCTGTCTTGTGTCATTTGCGACTACAGTGCCGTGCGCGGTAAATATAGATGTGGGGTAATGCAAAATGTTTTGAAGGCTTGCAAAGAAGAAAAATAAAACAAAAGGAGAACCATGCGGGTTCATTCAATAGTAAAAGTACGATGAATGAATGGCAATGAAGTCATTTGATCAGCTGCATTGAGAGCAATTTGCGTAAGGAGGACACCGTAAGCCACTACCACATTATTCACACGTAACGTGTTAACTCGTGTTTACACGTCAGAGCATAATCACGTGACGTGAGAACTCGTATTGTTACGTCACGTCACAAGAAAATTACCGCCACCTTCTTCACACCTGACGTGTTAACACGTCACGGTGCAACAAAATTACGGCTACCATATTTACACCTGACGTCTTAACTCGTGTCAACACGAGATAACTCGTCAGGTTATCATGATCTGACGTGTAAACACGTCAAGTGTCAGTGAGATCAGACGTGACAACACGAGTTACCACGTCACTAGTGAATAATGTGTCTGCAGCCTTGTGCAAAAAAGAATACCACCAAAAAAACTACAGTCGATGACGTTGAGGTCGAACATAAACCGCTCCATTGTAAGATCCTCGCATGGGGGCACTTTTTACTAAACTGAAATGCACCCACTGCCTACCCTTACCCCATCTCCACACGCCTATGCTATGATTGAAAACATTGCGCGGCAGTATGCGCGTCTGAACGGCTCCATATACTGCAATGTAAAATTGGTATCCCGTCACGATATTCGCAGCAGGCGGGTGAAAAGTTGAAATTCGTAAATTCAGTATCGCGACGCTGTATCCGTCGCGCGTCGCCGTGTGAAAGGCTCCATTTGAACACATGTATTAGCTGAATCTCAGACGCGCGCGTCTCGCATACAGCGTCTACGTGTGTAAGCAGTCTTGGTAAGTCTATCGTCAGCAGCAAAAGGGTCATTAATCGTCTAATTTCAAAATTATGACTCTAATCCACTCTTCTTTTGTGCAGTAACTTATAATAAGTAGAGCTTGCAAAATGTTGAAAAATTGAACTGTCGTTATACATTTCTCTTATAATGCGTAGTTCTGCCGCGAAAACTGGCCCGCACCTATTTCTAGTACGCGGATTTTACGAAACTTATATAAATAACGAAATGTTCAATGACTTGACAGTCAACGTACCGACAAATTTAAACGCGAGTTAGCACAGTTGACTTTCAAATAATGTTCTGTGCGTTATTAGAAATCTATTATTTTCATTCAATTTATTCCAATCGGGTTGTCGACTACTTTTTAGTACACTCAGTGTAAATCAATGGAATGTTGTTTTCGGGGGATCGCATGGACTTCATTTGAAGAAATAGAAACGCGGTTAATATGTTTTTCACATTAACCGATCAATATACTGAAGTCTTAAATTTTATTTTATAACCAACTAGATTTAATTGATTAAATACATTTGGTGCGTGAAAGGCAGTTGCAAAGGAATTTTTGTCATCTATGTTTTTAAGTATTTATAGCTTTAAACGGCAGAAAACATTTTCGGCGTTGTTGAAATTTTTGTTATTCAGCTCTGTGTAGGCCATAGGATGCCTTGACTTCATGCTGAAACCGCATTAGGAACGTGCTGGGAATTAAATGCCGGTTTAAAATCAAGGTTTATCTGTTACTAAAATACGTACAAAAATTGCAATAAAAAGATGCAGACAAAACTTTGGAAAAAGAGGGATCAAAAGAGCTGTTTATGAAGTTGGTGCTATCTTTTGTCCTTCCCTAAGTGGAGACTCACAAGTAATCGGTTGAAAAAAAAAATCTCTAATATTTTGAAACATTAAAGCAGTGCTCCGTGCCGCGGGACAGTAGTTGCGGAACGGAGCTATGAGACTGTTGTGAGTGGGAAAAGGACAGCGAGCGAAGGTTTCGGAGCACTGCATTAAAGTTTATAATATAAACCCCTAAAACGTCGCAAACACATGTATTTCTCAACTGATAATTTTTGGTATCTCTTTAAGATGTTGGTTCTTGTTGACAATTTTATCAAACTGAGTATACCTCACGGCTCCTTATACCAATTAAATAAATGCGTCATTACCGTTAGGTTAGGTACTAAACGACGATATTTGCAATTTGGGTCGTCGGCTTTAAATTTTTATGAAATTTATTGGAACATAATAATAATTACCTTAGCCACGAAAGGTTCTTGTTTATGCTTTAGTGTTGTTCAGTCACTATTAGTAGAGCGCTGAGACTGATGGACCACATTCCTAATAAACCACATTGTGTATTTCCCCTTGTTTAGTGCCCTAAACAACATTAAAAGTCTTAAAAAGTCCTGAGTTGCGTCATGTTTTTTTGGGTATTTTACCCCAACATACCTTACCTTCTCTCAAATTGCTAAGAACTCCTTCAAACATGGCATTAAGGAGTTTCCAAAATGCACAATCTCCATTATAAGCATTTTATGGGTTTTTAAGGACGGTGAATCCAAAGCAGGCATAAGCATTGCAAGATTTAAAATGGCGGATCAGACGCCAAATATAAGTCTTATTCTTCAATTAAAACATTATAAATAGCGGAGCTACAATTACTAAAACATCATTCAAAACCCGTAAATGCCATGTTTGAAAGAGTTATGAGCGATTTCATGACACAGACACAGGATTTTTAGGACTTTAGGATTTTTAATATGTTGTTCAGGGCACTTAATAAAACGTATACACCCATTTGCAGATTTACTTCTTGTATTTCAGAGTTTTGGTCAAATTTAATCTTAAATAACTGGGCTATCAGAAATACAATAGACGACCGTACGACCGGTTGGAGACCGGCAAGCGGTGTACTAAAAGCAATGTAGATTAATCTTAATGTAGCAGCTTAAGGGGAGAGATGGCCCCCAAACAAAGATGTAGATTGAAGGGCTGTAAAGGTATTAATACTTTACTTGACTCGACTGTGTACGACGCTGTGAGGCATTAGTTGAATAAATTAAGTGTAAGATTATTTACCTCTGAAATAAAGAATGCAAGCGAGTAGCCCCTAACTACTACCTATAGTTAGTGTAGACCTAGCGATCCACGCGATTACTTCGAGAAATGATTTGTTTGTTCATTATAAATCACCCAATTTATAAATAAAGTTATCAAATAAAGTTGTTGAAACGTCACTAAATTGAAAACAACAACAACAACCACAGGTTTCTTAATCTGATAAATAATCAAAATAAACGACGATTAATAAAATAAAATTATTAAACTATTAAACCACATTTCAAAAAGCCGAAGTTGCTAAGCAATATTTTGTACGCAATTTATGACAAATAGGGCTATAATTCGTAATATTACTATTAGTCAAGTCATTCTAGATTTTAATTCGGAAATTCAAATGCAGTCGATGAAACTGATACCAATCATAGTTAATATCATATACCTAAAGCCTAATAACAATTATAATTAACGAAAACCACTCAAAAATTGTGCCTGTCAGACATTAATCCTTCATTCCTCGAATCTCTATCGCAAAAATAACAATTCCATAGGTACTCTAGCTGACAAAATTTACCATCTAAAGCAGTGGTTCTTAACCTTTTTGAAGTCAGGGAGCACTCTTGATCATACGAAAAATTCGCGGAGCACCAATGCTTTTGGTGCTCCTAACATTTACTCAAAATTAAAACGATTTATAAATACCAGTTATAAAATAACATTAATTAGAAAAAATATAAATATAAAATTAGTCTACCTTTTTTTCAGCAGATTAATTTATAGTATAATGTTTTACATGGTCTTATATGTTTTTTCTATTCCTTAAGAAATTACAGCCATTTGAAATGTTAACAAACAAAGAAAAATAAAACGTAAAATACATATCAAACAATGCGAAAACGAAAAAATAACATAACCAATACCCATTACAACAATAAAAAGTAAATAAA
Source organism: Melinopterus prodromus (assembly GCA_964023965.1). Lineage (NCBI taxonomy): Eukaryota > Metazoa > Arthropoda > Insecta > Coleoptera > Scarabaeidae > Melinopterus > Melinopterus prodromus. The sequence continues at coordinate 43,264,926 of OZ030393.1, read as the reverse complement.
TTTAGTAAAAAAACGTAGTAAACAAAGTAACCAAATAAAATCCACATAAAACTTTATACAGATTTTCTTCTAAAAACTAAATGTCATTCCGAGTAAAAAGGTTCATATTGAGTTATTGGTTTTCTCAATTCCTTAAGAAGTTGTAGCGGTTTAAAATACGGTTTTATTGATATTTTTATCAGTTCTAACTTTTTACCGAATTTAAATAATGAATACTCGAATAAAGTTTATTTGGGGCGAAAAGCATTAGTCTGATACAGAAAAGAAAAAGATATATTTCTATATAAATTTAGAACACAACGGGAATTTTGGAATCTATTTCTACAAACCAACTCTTGAATGTTTGAGGAAAAAAGCAGTCTCGATGTACCGAATTGCTTCCGAAGTTTTCTTTTTGCCCGTATTCACATAATTCCACATTTCGTGTGTGTGTGTGTGTGTGTATGTTTTGATTTTGTGGCCCCACAACATTTTGTTCGTGAACTATCACCTGGTGGTTGTAAATGCCGCCACCTACTTGGTATACTGTGATAGTTCCTCCAAGCATCTGACATGTTCGCGGTAATATAAATTTAAATATAATAAAAACGTTCTTTCTAAACCTTCTTAGTTTGTCAAATATTTAGGTAATTTGGCTAGATTCTTTATATTAGCAACTGCTAATACTGCTGGTACGTAACTACGTACCACCTACTTAAGTAGTTTTGATAGGCTCATTTTTAATACAACTTTATACTAATCTAAGGCTTAATAAATCCGTACATAACATGTGGATCATATGTAGATGAGGGCTAAAATATATATTATCAAAACATCATATTTATTATCTTTATTTTATGAAATATATTTCAAAATGTTTACATATTTTCAGAACATTTTATGTGGCATGTGTAGCAGAGCTATACGCATTTTTATTTTAATTGTATTATGTTCTAAATGCTTTATTTATTTTATTCATATTTATTACTATTTGAAAATTGTAAATGCTTTTTGCTACTTTGCGTTCGTTATAAACTCATAACGGAGTCGCTTTCGGTGTCATTATGAAAACACTAGATCACAAACTTTTGTAACTTTTGGTTATCCAAGAATTATGATATTGACGTCAAGTGTCAAATAAGGCAGACATCTCAATCGCTATTGGTTCGCGTCAGTCATAGTTGTGAATTTTACACTAACTATCAACTGTTGAATATAAAATTACTTTAAATTGTAAGATAACCGCATTTTACGAAATTTATGTAAAATTAATGTCGCAAGGTAGAAAACATAGTATATAACAAAACAACTCGTGCGCCATTTTTTGTCTTCTAAAACTGGTATTATAGTAGTAGTAATAATCATTATTCCAACATGCAGCTTTGTACAGGTTTATTACACAATTAGTTTCATTTAATAAATTTCATTTGGTGTTCGAACGGGCTACCTAGGTCTTTCTGCCCTGCTCCAACTCTTATTTTGGGTCTCTTCTTGTATTATAATATACTATAATTGTTAGTTGTTGAAGTTAGAATGTTTTGTACGTTAATAATATAAAAATACAAATATCATTATTTCAATCACATACGGTAAATGAGTCAGCAACTTTGGCTTTAATAATTTTGCGGAACACTTGCAACAAGCTCGTGGAGCACCACTGGTCCGCGGAGCACCGGTTAAGAACCACTGATCAAAAGGATCAGGGACCTACATGAGAAAATGAATTTTGTCCACTATAATATGGTATTTTTAGTATTGCGATTTAGGTGAGTGAGACTCAAGGAATGAACGATTAAAATCTGACAGGCACAATTTTTCAATAGTTTTTAGTTAATAACATATTTTCCTAATAACTATGACACTAAACATTGTTACTACCGAAATCATAAGCTGTCGATTGGTATCAGTTTAATCGACTGCAATTAATCTTCCGAATACAACGAATATCAAAAATCTAGAATGACTTGACTCGAGTAAATTAGAAATTATAGACAATTTGACAAGACCGATAAATCTATTAAGCCACAAGCACAGCATGACCCAAATTTAACCTCTCTTCGCCCCAAAACGGATAAAAAACAGAATCTTACCCGCACGAGATCGGTGAGCAGACTTAACCGGAACGACCAATCCAATTTAATGTCGTCTTGCTGTAACACGTCCTGCAGAGATCCCCTGGCACAGTACTCCGACACGAGCGCCGCCCGCGGGGATTCCGCCAGACACCCGATAAGGGGGTTCAGATTCTCGTGACGCAGCCCGTGAAGCACCACCAGCAGTTCGACTGTTTTCGCTTTCAGTTCGACAGTTCCGCCTGTACAACCGACTGGTTTCATCTGGACGAGGTCGCCCTGAAAAGTGGACAGAAACAAATGTGAAATAAAAAATATTTGTCGAACAACCCTTGAGATTTTGCGTTAACCCCCGGGGCAGTGTTTTGCAAAGTGCTTTTTATCTCGGGTCCCGATTTTAGCATATTCTCGTGCACTTTAGCGCCCGAGTTTGTATCCGTTGAAAACTGTATGTGAGGATTTTGGTGACATTGAGAACGGACAGCGAGGCGGCTGAAAAAATGACTGCTTGCGTAATAGAGTTAGACGAATTAATGGTTTGCAGAACAAGTTTGCAATCGACATATAACAGAAAGGTCTTTCGACAGGAGGGTTGTGCGCTTCGGAGGTTATCCGCCTCTCGTTGGGGTTTAACTTTTATTTACTTAGTTAATGAAGGAATCTTATTTGTTTTAGTAGAAGTTGATAAATTTGGTCTGCTGTAAAATTTTAGTAGATAATGCTGATTTTCAGTTTTCAAGTTCTCCTAACAAGTTCTACAAAACTTGATATAAAAAATCCCACAGCTTCCTGCTATTATTTGCTTATGATAGCTGATATACGTAATACTGTCCAGAAAATTCAAAGATATATCGCTACTTTGATATAACGTATGTCACATAACTTTTAGGAAACAACGGCTTAAATATAAATCTAAATAACATACTAATCATTGTAAAAATGTGTTTATCCGTAGATAACTCGTAACTCACATGTAATAAGTTCCTTTGATATACATTTACCGTATTTACATTATGTATTTACACGGCGGTTATTTTCTATAGCACACACGCTGTATAATAATGACTTTTCCGTTCTATGACGGCTTCATTATACATCGGAATTGGTATTATTATATTAAGATGCATTCACATTAGTGTTAGTGGCAATGGGAATGGTAATAGTAGAAGTTAGACATATGGGCGCGCTGTATAACCGTTCGGATTGTGTGTTAATGGTGGTTAGCACTCAATGCGAACGGTTATACAGCGTTCCCGTATGTCAAACTTCTACCATTAGCATTGCCATTGCCACTAACACTAATGCGAACGCACCTTTACGGTACACCTATATGTTTACGATTTTTACTTTATCATACGCAGTATGTAAAGTATTGTAATCGTGCCGAAAAAAAAAATTGGGATTTTAGCGGAAATAGGTCTTTTTGGGTCCCCTGAACATTTTTGACCAAGGTACAAAAAAATGTCTGTGTGTGTGTATGTGTGTGTGTGTGTGTGTGTACTCAATTTTTGTGAATCCGATTCCGGAGAAACTACTAAAGGGATCGGCACGGAACTTCATATTTAGAAGTTTCATGACCAAACTTAGAGTTGAAAAGCTTTTGGTTCAAAAGGGTCCAAAGGAACTGGGTATTTACTCTAAGCCTTTTTCAAGGATTTTAGAAATCAGCCGCCATTTCTGTAATTTCGTCAAAATAGTTAAATAATAAATTAAAGCAGAAGAAATTTTGAATAATTTATGCCTATGACATTTTTTGGTAAAATTAATAGTTTAGCTTTTTAGTTTATTCTAAACATTTTTCAAGGATTTTGGAAATGAGCCGCCATTTCTCTAATTTCGACAAAATAGTTAATTAATAAATTAAAGTAGAGGAAATTTTGAATAATTTATGCCTATAACATTTTTTGGTAAAATTAATAGTTTACCTTCAAGAGCAAATGCTATTTGATCGAGATCGGTCGCATCTGCATTGATATGAAATTACATAGTAGCCAGGATTTTGACAAATATTTTTTTGTGTTGTCACATTCGAAAACAGCTGATCTCATCAGAGGTTGGAGAACCACTATGGAACGTGCCGCTGTAGTGCGCAAAATTATAAAATACAAATTTCAAATAAAATAAGATCACCAATTTGATTCTTTGTTGATAAGAAATATCAACCCGTCTATATATCTAATTCTAAAAATGATACATTGAGAAAATTAGAAATAAAGTATAGCGATGAGTGTAGTTTTATTTTAGTATGTTGGTAGGGATGTGTCATGAACAAATATAAATCTGTCAGAATTTGAATTACCTTTTTAAGGTGCGTTGTCATTAGTGATAATGGCAGTGCTAGCAGACGCCGTTATAGTATTTCCAATAGAAAATTGCTAGTGACTCATGTTTATGTACATGCAAACTAATATGTGTCATTATCACGAAATGTAAGAAATACTATAATTTCGTATTCTACCACCGCCATTAGCTACCATTACCTACCAATCGGAACGCACCTTTCGTCAAAGTGGTACCAACCTAGCATATACTATACAGAAATCATTTTTTTTAATACGTATTTCTTAAAAAGCAACACAATCAACGTTGATGTCGCTCCTGCCATAAACTAGATAGCGCGACTCGCTCATATGCGACGGCGACACTCCGCCTTCGGTGACGCGCCATATCACCGCTCGTCGCGCTATTCCATACTTTCGGCATTTGTGACATAAATAACTATTATTCTAATGACGTAGTGTAGGTAGTGTCAAATGCTGATGCTTTGACAATACCTACGATTTATCTCTATAGAATAGATTCTCATGCAGCTAAACTATTAATTTTATATATTGTATGATAAAGTCATGTGCCTGGCCACATCAAGTATCGTAATCATGACGAAAAAAAAATTGAGATTTTAGCGGAAATAGGTCTTTATGGGTCCCCTGAACATTTTTGACCAAGGTACAAAAAAATGTCTGTGTGTGTGTATGTGTGTACCCGATTTTTGTGACGACGGTTCCGGAGAAACTACTAAAGGTATCGGGACGAAAGTGCATATTTAGTAGTTTTATGACCAAACTTAGAGCTGAAAAGCTTTTGGTTCAAAATGGTCCAAAGGAACTGGCTATTTACTCTTAGCATTTTTCAACGATTTTGGTCATTTCTGTAATTTCGTCAAAATAGATAAATAATAAATTAAAGTAGACGAAATTTTGAATAATTTATGCCTATGACATTTTTTGGTAAAATTAATAGTTTAGCTGCAAGAGCAAATTCTATTTGATCGAGATCGGTCGCATCTGCATTGATATGAAGCTACATAGTAGCCAGGATTTTGACAAATATTTTCTTGTGCTGTCACCACAGAAATGTCTATGGCTGTCACACTCGAAAACAGCTGATTTCATCACAGGTTGGAGAACCGCTATGGAACGTTGCCTCTCTAGTGCAGCAAAGTACAAAATACAAAATTCAAATAAAATAAGATCACCAATTTGATTGTTTGTTGATAAGAAATATCAACTCGTTGTTATATCTAATTGTAAAAACGATAAATTGAGAAAATTGTAAATAAAGTATAGCGATGAGTGTAGTTATATTTTAGTATGTTGGTACGGATGTGACATTTACAGTGACATAAACGAATATAAATCTGTCAGAATTTGAAATAGCTTTTTAAACTTGACGTTTCGTGGTATCAGTGGTATCAACCTAACATGTCCTATACAGAAATATAACCATTTTTGATTTTTTTTAAATACTCAAAAAGCGACACAAAAAACGTTGATGTCACTCCTGCCGAAAGCGCCGGATCACCGCTCGTCGCGCTATTCCGTATTTTTGGCACTTGTGAGATAAATAACTATTATTCTGATGACAGTAGTAGTGACGGTAGTGTCAAATGCTGATGCTTTGACAATACCTACTATTGATACTATTGACTATCAAAATATCTGTCAAACCCCGGGTAACTAGTTTATATTTAATGCAGACACGATTTATCTCAATCAAATAGATTCTCATGCAGCTAAACTATTAATTTTATATTTTGTATGATAAAGTCATGTGCCTGGCCACATCAGATTTTTGTTGTTATCCACCCATGTTTTTATCAATATCTAAAAAGTTAAGATTGGCAAAACATTATGCGTCATACTGTCCGTTTCAGATAAGTTGAGCGGTCTAAAACACACCACAATTGATATGGTACGGAAATACTTTCAACGTATATTAGTAAAATTATAGAATAATAAAGGCTGTTCTTTTCCGTGGCAGAGAACTTCAAAATTAAATTAAACAGACATTTTTATTTTTATATTAATGAATTTTTGTATTTTAAAGATAATTGTTTGGCATTATTATTTAATATGATTTCTGGCATGTGCTTCCCACGTTGGCGCGTACATGGCGTAATCTAGAGGTCCAATTTTCACACACCCTTTGCTGAACTTCAAGCTGTATTTCGGCAATCATGCGTCGAATGTTGGCTTCCAAGTGCTCAAGTGTTTCGGGTTTATCGGTCTAGACATGTGACTGTACATCTCCCCAAAAAATAATCTAAAGGAGTGAAGTCGCCATTAATAAATTTTGGGGGCGAAAACATTAATTTTGCAAAATAAAAAAAAACTCGCGTAATACCCGATATGTCTCTCGAATTGTCTCAATGTGTCTTTTAAAATAATTTTGAACAATTTAGAAATATTGCTCTGGCGTCAGTCTATTCTTGATGAATTGCCGAGAATTGTCACATTAGCTGTTACAGAGAACAAACAAACAGATTAAAGTTTTCGCCTCTAAAATTTATTAATGGCGACTTAGATTATTTTAGATTAGCCATTAGATTATTTTCTTTTGGGATGTGTGAAGTCACATGACGACGCCGATAAACTCGAAACACTTGAGCACTTGGAAGCGAATATTCGACGCTTGATTGTGCTGCAAAGGGTGTGCGAAAATTGGACCTCTAGATTACGCCATGTACGCGCCAGTCGTGGAAGTCACATGCCCAAAATCATATTTAAATGTTAATATCAAACAAGTATCTTTAAAAAAAAACAATTTATATAAATATAAAAATTTCTGTTTAATTTAATTTTGAAGTTCTCCGCTTCTAAATAAAACCCCTGTAATAATATAACTCCAATAATCCATTGGAGTTATAATAGTCAACTGTGTTACATATGATTACTATAGTGGAACAATTCTAGTTTATTTGCTCCTGCGAGAACGATCGCTCTCAAAATGAAGAATGTTGCTCGTAGAGAAACTCCGTCGAACGAGACGCTCGCGAGCAGTTACACCTTGGTCAGTGAATATTTGTTTGAAATAGGACCTTTCGATGGTCTGAAATGGTGTTAACAAATACTGCGCATGTAGAAGAGGAATGCGCAATTTTTGTATAATGTTATCTAAAATAGTCGCAGGCCTGTCGGTTACTCTTGTAGGCCACTTCACCACGTAGTGAATAGTAAGCTAGCAAATAAATTGGACATTTTCTTAAAATCATTACCTGAATTAATCAGCTCTAAATTAAAATCACCACAAACAATAAACTTTGCATTAACAGTGTAAATAAAGTCAATAATGCTACACAATTGATTTAAAAATACATTTACACCACCGGAAAGAGATCTATAGCTATTCAAACTAAAATTATCACTAGCGCCAACGATAGACCAGCGTACACAGCATACTTCGACGTACTTATCAATGCCGAAATGAGATACATCACAGGGACGAACGTCCAACTTTTCTATAGAAAATGGCGGTGCCTCCTCCTTTATAAAACTGTCTACAGGAAAAACTTCCTATGTCAAAACATGCAAGTCGTATTGCGCTCAAAGAGTCACCGTTAGACCTTGTCTTAATTAAGCAAAGAAGATGTAAGTATTTGTTGTTAAATAAATATTCTGATTCAATGTGATTAAGTTTGTCTATCATCCAATGTTTTCTCATGCTGGTGTGAAAAAACTTGCCGGCACATCCTCTACGGGACCAGTGAGAAGGTTCCATTGCGTCTTTTAAGGACTCATTTGGATGCCTGGAAATGAGGGATTACACATGTTACCTCGGGACAACGAGGCTAAGTAAGATGCCAGTACATCTGGAGTTGTATCAGGATGTAGACGATATACATGCAAGTCAAGAAACTTAGGGATTGCCCGTAATAAAGTTGCGGAATTACCACTCTAACCTACAATTACCAAGCGTCAATGACTTTTTGTGTGTTTATAGATCCGTTGCTAGTGGTGTTCCCTGGCATTACTGATACGGGTGTGTTCTTTGTTTTGACAACACCAACATCGTTGCTGTTAGGAGCTGTCTGTTTTCTTTGTTGTAATTCTTTGTTTACCATGTGCTCTAGTGGTGCGAGATGTTTATCCATGTTTTAGAAACATCTATGTCATGGTTTTGCGATCGATGCTTTTATTTTTAAACATCGATGTTTACGTCGATGTTTTGCAAACATCGTGCTAAAATAACAGCAAAAATGAGATATAGGTCCGGGTCGCGCCGTCATGAGTTGCCCCTGTTTGTGTTTACGTAGACTAGTGATTTTTTTTACTTTACTCGGCAAAATTAAAAATAGATTATTTTGTGCCAGCGATACCGTTGTGTAAGGGTGTAAATTTAGGTGCTACAACTAACTTGTTGAAAAATTCGCTATTACGTAGATACTACTAAGCACGTTAATTTAGCCTTTATGTAAATAAAAAAAAACACTTTTATAGAAATTAGTTTGTATGACGCCGCTTAGAAGTTTGAAGATATTTTATGTTGAATAATAAATATGGAACGTATGAGAAAACTTGTTATTCACCGATTTGCTGGAAGTCGTCTTATTATTTTTGCTAGTTGATTAATAGTAAATGAGATTCTATTTGATCGAGATCGGTCGTATCTGCATTAAAATAAAACTAATTCGCCAGAATTTGACAGATATTTTAATACAATAAAAAGTGGTCAGATTCCTTATTTTTGTTTTATTTTAGCAATCGCTACATGTTTCGTGTCCTACTGGGCACTTTCTCAGGTGCTATAGGAAATGAGATATAAATTACACAATTGACAATAAAATCAAACTCCAAAAAACTCAATTGTAAAAACTTCCATTTTGTCAGGCGTGGCCCCTGGAGAACATAAAACAAGATACAAAGGTCACAAACAAATATGCGACCGCAGAACAGATTTTGTAAAAAAGAATTGTAGTACTTATGGCTGTAGGTATTGTCAAAACATCAGCGTTTGACATTACCTACTGACATTAGAATGAAACTATTTATCAAATATTGGCTAACTAAGATGCAGACACGACCGATCTCAATCAAATACAATATGCTCATGCAGCAAAACTATTAATTTTACCATAAAATGTCGTAGACATAAATTATTCAGAATTTCGTCTGCATTATTTTATTATCTAACTATTTTGACGAAATTACAGAAATGGCAAAATCCTTGAAAAATGCTTACAGGAAACATCCAATTCCTTTGGAGCCTTTTGAACCAAACGCTTATTTGAATTTTTTTTGTACCTGGGTCAAAAATGTTCAGCGCCCAAAATGACCCAAAATGTTTTATACTTTATCATACTGCGTAATGCGTATGATGAAGTAAAAATAAATCTAGGTATGTTTTAGTTCTTCTTTCTATTCATTCTCATTTTGTGTTTACAATTGGAAAATAAAACAAAGCTAAATTAATATATTAAATAAGCTCAATAAGCAGAAGTTATTATAATCATAGAAAGTTATAGAGAAAAACGCTGTCCGCTGAAAACATCGATGTTTTCAAACATCAATGTTTTGTCGCCGATGTTTTTGTACCATCGATAGTTGGTATCGATGGTAACATCGATGGTCAACATCGATATTTTGCATCGATGTCCCATCACTAAATTGTGCCCATATGCTTCGTCTTTAATATGTAATAATTGTTTTGCTAAGCTTAATACTTTCGGAGATGATGCAAACATATATGGACAACAATTGATGACAATTGTTTATAGCTTTTCCCGCCATTTCATTTGTCAGAAATACAGATGAAAATGCAATTACCCTAACAATTAAAGTAGTCGAATTGGTGACAACTGATTATGCTGTGGGTTTTTTTTTTTTTTCGTAGAAATGGTTCTGGAAATAGAAATTGTGAATTAAGCGTTGTAACCACCCGAGTTACGCATTAATTTAAAGTATGGGAAATTAGACGCTTGGTATTAGATAGTAATAATTCATAGACTCTAATATTTAAGAATCGTTCGCATGGACATAGCTGCTGTTTTACGCGGGTTATCAGCGGATGTCGATGATTGTTTGCAAAATTCGCACTTGGTTTATTTTCTATTGGAACTTCTCTGTAGGGGCCTTTGTTAATCGGATCAACAACTTTGAAATTAGAGCTAGAATACATCAACTATTTACGTTCAAAGAACTAGCAGTGAAAGCGTTTGTTCTCTGGCCTGTGGGAAATGTCAAATGTTGATACGGTCAAATTCCTCAAGGTAACAACGCCAGATCGTTGATTGGTGGAAATGCCATAATGGCGAAATGCAAAATTAACGTGGGCAAAAAGTAGGAGAACGGTTATAGGTGGGTTACCGTTTATGGCGGTTTTTGTGGGCTGGCTTGGAAAACGTTTAGCAGTGTGGAAGCATCCAAAAAGTGGAGGATGCTGGTCACGGAGCTAAATTCGGTATTCATTCAGGTTTTGATTCAGATGCGAGAAAGATTGGCTTCACACTTTGATTCTCTTTTGGGCATTCAGTTTTTAAATTCATGGGACACAAGTTCGAGTAGTGTCTTTTGTCAGTGGGGGCCGCGGGCCAATAGTCGGTAGTAATTTGGTCTGGGTTCAAATTTGGTTCTGGAATTTTCGGTGTAAATATTGTATCGTTCGTTTGGAGCGTTCTGGTGATTGTTGAGCCGTGGCTAAAAATTTGATTTTACGAGTTCCGATCGCAGAAAACACTTGGTAGGGTCTGAAGATAACACTGCACTGTATTATTTGTGCTTTTTGTGTGTAAGTACTAAAAATTATCCAACTGCTCGTGTAAGTTGTCTGATAAAATTTATGTTTGTTTTGAGTGAGAGAAAAGTGTTGTTCGAACGATAGGTTTTATAAATTAACGTTTACCTTGTCACATTGCCATAATTACTGTTCTGGTAAGTGCTTTAGTGTGACCCTTTGCCGCAATTTGCGATTCTTTTAAGTGTTTGAGTTAATTTGAATCTTGTTGCAAATTACGATTCTTTTTTGAATGTTTTAATTTGAATCTTGGTTGAAATTTATATTGCTTTTTAATATAATTGAGTTGACTTGAGACTTTGTCGCAATTTATACGTATTGTTATTACATTTGATTTCGTTTGAGTCTTTGACGCAATATATAATTATTTGCTTGGATTTTAAACTTTGTTACAATTTTTGTATTTTTGTTTTAATTTTCTTTTTTCTTAATTTTCATTTACTCAATATATTTAATTTAATTTAAACGTTGTCTTAGTTGTTTTATTTTATTATTTCAAGTTTAGTTCCATATTTATTCAGTGAATACAAATTAGATCTAAATATTTAGTGTGATAGATGGAAATAACGGTAAGTGCAGTCTATTATCTCGTATAACAAGATCAACATGAGATAAAACTTCCAACCCCTGTTGCTCCGCTTTAAGCCACCTGTTCTTTTAACATCAAATAAATTAGCTAACCACACTTACCCCGTATTCTGGGTGGTAACAGCGATTTTTTCTAAAAACTCACCAGTGAAAATATCTGTCTTCAGATTCAGATTGTAGAGAAAGAATCCTTTGTTTTGGTATTATTTGCTATTTTTCTAGTTATTTTCGATTATTCTACTTTTGGCAAACTATGTAATTTCAATCTCATTCAGCTAAACTATTAATTTTATATATTGTATGATAAAGTAATGTGACTGACCACATCAGATTTTTTAATTATAAATAAAATACTGTAATTGGGGTTCCTAGTCATATTACAAATTGACGGGGTGGCCCTTGAAATAACAATTTTTGATAAAAAAGAAGCATCCTAATGACACACAATGCAATACGTTCGTATGTCGGGAACCAGCAACATTATAGAAGTCACGCTTGGGTCCAATTTGCTGGTAGAAAGTAACAAAATAAAAATCGACCGCCAACACAGAATTGCCTGTCTCTTCAAATACCAAACGCTACTCCAACCTCGTAAATTTAAACCGAAATCGATAAGCGTACACTGGAGCAAAATTTAATTATTATTTTGTTTTACTCACGTTGTATCTCACTCGCGGATCGACGATTAATTGCTTCACCAAGCTCGGACTGGATCCACCCCTCAATGGCGTTCTCGCGTTCCCTCCGCCACTCGACCCCTGCAGCAGGTCCGGTTTATCCACCTCCGGCCCTCCGAACTCTTGTAACTGCTGCAGCCAGCAGCACAGCATAGCCTCGATGCCTTCATCTACCTAGGGCAGAAGGAAATAAAAGAAAAATAAATATTTTATGTATTTTAATACCTACAAAACAGTTTATGGTGCAATTTACGTACTTATTGCGCTTACTACAGTATTGATTTATTTAGTGTAGAAATATAGTAGGGTGGTTCACCCAACCAGAGAATAATGATACTCAGTAGTGGAAACCATAACGTACATCGACTAAGCATCAATATTTTCGATGTTTGATAATAATAATTTGACTATTTTTACTATAAGTATATCGTAACTACTTAGTACATATAGTCAGTACAAACTAGGGCTGCCAACATTGTGCATATGCTGACGCGGAGAAAAATAATTATATTATGGAACATAAGTTTGGATTAATAACAGCCGCCACAAAAATTTACGTCTTCAACACATACTTTTTTAGTAACGCTTTGGTGTGAAATTTGGATATAGGTAGTGTAGAAACCGATGAGATCTAGATGCTAATAAGTAAGTAAATTAATTTATTTCAACTAACTTTCCCACTTTTCGTTTCTGCCTCGTATTGTCGATTTTTTACGACACAACCAACATGAGACAAAATGCCAATACTACCACCTAAACCAAGCATAATTTTGATACACTTGGAGCATTTTTTTTGGGATCATGTGTTTTTGCTTGAAGTAATTATCTACACGTTCCCTAGATAATTTCAAATTTTCATATTATTCCGACAATATTAGCGTTTTGTATAAACCACCATAATAAATGTGTCTCTAGTAAAAAACGATAACTCTGTCTCCCAGTCTTTGTAAATATGTAGTCCAACTAGTAATTTTCAAATAAAGGTATCGCTGTCGTTATCTCCATGATTTATGAAAATCTGTTTTATGGCAAACCAGTATTATCCTATTCTGTGAACTATGCCTTGGACAAACTCAAACATATTTTTGGGGCATTTCTTATCATCTGTACAACATCCATATTAAAATAATCAATGAAAGTTCAAAACATATTTTGTTAATTAATGTATCATTATTGAATGTTGATTTCTGACAAGCAAAATTCCAACCTTTAAATAATACCCGTCTATTTGAAAACCATATTTGATATTAGATTTGTCTCAGTCTATGATCATCGAGGCAGGATACAATCTTCTGCGTTCGTCGTACCGCTACAGAATTCCTACTGTATTCACTAGACATGTGACAAAATAAAAAAATGGTACAATTGCTACTTTCAAAGTTTCTCTCATGCTCTCAAAAAGTAAAATTAAATTGTTGTGTACCAGTAGTTAACCCGGAGAATTTAACTGAAAACCCGTAGTCCGGAGAATGGTCGCCAAACCCGGAGTCTCCGGGTCAAAATGATCATGCTGGCAACCCTAGTACCAACCAAGTCAGTACATAGTTTTTATTTTTACTTTGTTAAAAATTGTTAATTAATTACACATCTATTAATGAATTACAATGAATCAACCGACGCACGTCTCTATGCTTTTTTTGATTCTAGACATACGTACATATTTATTGTCTTGTATGGTATCAGGTATCACAGATAGTCAAAGTAGTGAACAAATCACGTCTGACTAAAAATGAAAGTAATGAGGACAATGAGGCAAAATCTTTAAAATATACGTTATTTACTATTAACAATCTCTGAATGATAAATGCTTCAAACTTGCATATAAAAGTATTCTGTGTATAAAATACCGGCACCTCCACCATTTGGTCATTCGTGGAAATTAAATGAAAATAGTAAAAATTATTAGAAATCTTATACACCACCTTTAATTTTGTCGATAATTTGATTGTTTTTTCGATATATATGACTTTCCGCAATTTGACGCAATTTCTTTAGCTGTATACACAAGCTCAGACAAAGCAAAAACGGAAAATGTTGATATAAGAGGATACTTAACAGATTGAATTCTCATTCCACAAATGTGTGGAAAAAACTTATTCGCGTTCCATTCGTAATAGTTCAGATAGAAAATTTTCCCAATGTTCTATTTTGTTTTGCTCGAATATGTTCTTCAAAATCAATGTGCAAATATAACGATAACATAAGTAAAAAACAATGGATGACCAGAAACTAATTTTGATTTAAAAAATTTCAAAACTGAAAATAACAGACAGAATAACAGTGATATTAATGTGATACGGTTGAGCAAACGGCAACTTTCGCGGAAACGTGTAATGTTGATTCAGTGCAATATCCCAAATAAATTTTACTAATAAACGACATTTACATCATAAATACAAATATATACCATCTAAAACGATCGAACCGAGTCAGTAATTAAAGTACGAATAAATGCATAAAATATTCGCACAGCTCTATTTACTCGTTTACCGGTTCGTTTATTCTCATACCGCGTTTTACGTTTAGCCAAGTGTTCGGTAAATTGAACCAGCCGATGAGGAGTGCACGCGAATGAAATTAGTTTCTCGATTTGAATGCCACCATCCAGCGTTGCCTGCTATGAGTAGTATGGAAAATTGATTTCGCCACGAACTGATATGGAGGGTGGAAATATGAACGTAAATGCAGACTCAGCAGAAGCACTGATTGAAATGCTGACCGTGGCATAGGCAACCATTGGACGTACGTAATTAATTAACCGTGCGGTTCCGAAAATGGCACGTTCCTGAAAGGTTACGTGACGGGAATGGGACACGTGCCTGCAGGATGAAATGATAAAAATACTGAAAATTGCACGCGCGTATGTCCAGAAAAATGAATATCTCGAAATAATAAACATAACGAGATATATCAAACGTGTCACAGATAATTGAAGGGTTGGCTAGTAAATGAACCTGACATGGGCTGGATGCCTCAATAATAACCAAGAAAGAGACAGAGTGAGAGAGAGAGAGAGAGCAACCAAAGAACCTCACTTACGCACCACTCTACAACAAATATAATCGGTTCCAGTTATAAATAATAAATTTTTTCTAAACTTTGCAGACCTTGTAAAGCCTTAAAGACCGAAAATGTTTGCTAATAATAATAACACACAAAGTTAAGCAAATTATTGCCAGGGTTTACATACCGTTAATTCAGTAGCGGATTACCCATAAGGCAGTGAGGCACGCGCCTAGGTCCCCGGGCTTTGGGGGCGACCAGGACATTTACCCATAATTTCTCAAAGCATCATAAAATTTTGATTATTTTAAGCAAAAAGTTTTTCAAAATGTTTATTACGTTGACTACGCAAATTGTACACGTGGACATGTGTCGTACTTTTACTCGAATAAGTGTGACGAATTTATTTAATAGTTAGGACAGTACGTTTGAAGTTAAAGAAACGAGAATTCTTATCATATTAGGTACTATCGTGATATATATTATGTCCCTTCTTTTGACGTCGATTTTCTCGCAGAATTAATATGATTAATATGCTACAACTCATAAAAATTAGAAAGCTGTATATGTTGGCGTTTTCCTGATTTTTATGAAAATCTTATGAAGAATTGGCGCTGTTTTTTCCCCGTAAATTTCATTCGTTTATTTTAGAAATTAATTACTCCGGAAATAATCCATAGATATCAACGAATTAAATAGTAAAATCATCTGCGGAATGCTAGCTTTCAATGTGCATTATTGTAAAATTATTGGATTACTGGTCGACCCACAAAAAACTATATTATGCAATGCCAGCAATTCCGTTATTAGAAGAACTAGAATAATGAAATATAGACTATAGGCTACCCAATAATTCATAGGTTTAAAGTTTATTACATAATCATGCTTTATCTTGCATTTTTCATACAAAACATCGTGCTAAAACGCCGCGTGAATTCCGACGCTCTACAACCTTTGGTGTGCTGCGGGGAAGGGAGGTGTTAGCGGTGCTGTCATGTCGGAGAGAACCGACACAGCTAAGCGAACCGGGGCAACTTATTATCAATACACAAAATGAACGATAACTGGTCATGGTAGTAACTTTAACTAACAATTAAATTCTTAATTTTTGCATAATTTTGATTACAATATGTGATCTGGTACGAGAGAAATCTCTTCTATCGATTGGCGTTTATGTTTTCTTCAGTTTTTATACAATAAGGTTGTAAACAAGATTTTGATGGAAGCGGATAGATCTAATAATATGGAGTTAGCAGATTTTCCGATTAGTGGTGAATACTAAATTAAGTTTGCTTGATAAACCCAAAAAATATTTAAAAAGTATGCCCGATTTTGTTATATAAATATTCAAACTATTATAACAGTTCAACATTTTATTTATTAATAATACTTAAATACATGCGCAAACAATATAAACATAAATACAACTCTTGATATATTACATATATTACAAACATCAGGTCTGAGAGTATAAAACTTAAAAATATCAAAAACTTTTACAAGTTTAGCATCGTAAATTTGTAGACACGTAGAATAGTTTGCTGATCACTCATTAATTTTAAATGCTAATCCCGAAACCGATTTAAAGAATTCCCATGGGACTTCCAAGTACCTGTTCGTGGTTCTGTTATCTTATTGACTCATTTTGCCATTATTTTTTAATTCATGCAATAATTATAATTAATGCATTAATTGAAAATGCAAGATAAACAATGATTATGTAATAAACTTTAAACCTATGAATTAGTGGATAGCCTATAGTCTATATTTCATTATTCTACCTCTTCTAATAAAGGAATTGCTGGCATTGCATAATATAGCTTTCTGTGGGTCAAGCACTTATCCAATGATTTTACAAAAATGAAGTGAAAGCTAGCGTTCCGCAGATGATTTTACTTTTCAATTCGTTGAAATCTATGGATTATTTCCGGAGCAATTAATTGCTAAAGTTAAACGAATGAATTGCAATTCCAATTCTTCTTAATTTCGAAAAATCAGGAAAACCTCAACTTATACAGCTTTCTAATTATTATGAGTTGTAGCCATAGGACAGCATCAGAATTTTTTCAAATTTTATCGCCACTAGATTTGCGAGAAAATGGATGTCAAAAGAGGGGACATAATATATGGCCACGATAGTACTATTCATGCCACTATGCCACTTATGCCACTAGTAAAGGACAAGAAATCGGTCTTGATTTTGAGTTGTTTTTCGAATTCGACCTCGTCCACTTGTTCTAATATATTGGCCAGTCTCCCGAAACCGATTCCACAAACGCTGAATAACATAAAGGGAAATGCGAAGGTCCCTGCTAACATGTCGTATAGTGTAGCCATGCTGAATAAGGGCGACAGCACGAGCAACTTGCACTTCACTAAGATGCTTCATTTTACTTCTAATCAACGGAAATTGGCAATTGTATTTATTTGTCATCTTTAGTAGGCTTTCATACGTTAATTCAAAGCATACTTGACATTTTTTCCATTTTCTGTTGCATTATTAATTTATATTTTAAGTGTAACTTAGAAGGAACGAAGAGTTGTAACATTGTTTTTGTAATTTTCTTTAGTTAAATATATGCCCTTAGGGCATACCAAATTTGATTTGCATAGAAATATTCTTTAACAAGTTACAGGTTTCGAAAAAATTGTTCCCCTATTTTTTTTTAGCAGTGTATACATATGTAGATCAGGAGTCACGCCAAAATGTTGTGCAGTACCAACTTACTGACGCCGAAGATCAGCGGCATATTTCTTTTTTCGAATAATATATTACGAATTACGTCGGTATTTGTTATTCCTTGAGTAGACTGCGACATAATAATATTGATCACTTTCTGACAGAACTCCAAATAGACATGGTTCAAATATCATAAGTGTATACCAATGTTATTCCTTGTTAGATGACGATAGCCACACAAAAATGTTGTGCAGTACCAACGTACTGAAGCCGAAGATCAGAAGGATATTTTTTCTTCGAATATTACATTACGAATGATCGGTACTTATTATTCCTTGAGTAGACTGCGACATAATAATATTGATCACAACCTTATTTTTTATTATTTTTTTATTAATTAACAGCACCTCATAGGTACTTGAGTATAACACCTAGTTTGATGACTATCTAGCTATATTAATCTAACCTAAATTGCTAAGTATAAAAGATGATTTTAAGTGTTCCCCATTGGTGTAACTTAAATTTAGTTTGGATGCTGGCGCTTTAAACTTCACACACTGCATGTTACTCTGCTTTGTTCACACAACACTCACATAACACTGTGCTCTGCTTTTGTAACTTCACTTCACTAACTCAAAAGGTTTAGTTCTTTTGAGTCTGCGCACACTGTCAGTATTGCCAAGAACCTCGATTGCCGTGACATTCATGTGCTGAAGAAGTAATTTCATCGGTTACTAATTCCATTTCAAGATCCCTGTGGAGTTTTGTTTCTTATATACCAAGGTGCACTCACGATGTTTCTTAGCACCTTATTTTGGAAGCGTTGAATGATGGCGATCTTGCTTGGCTTAGTGCAGCCCCACAGTTGGATACTATAGGTCCACACAGGTTTAAGTATCTGCTTGTATAGTAGATGTTTATTATATGTCGACAAAGCCGACTTCCTATTAATAAGCCAGTACATTTTTTTGTATCTTATGCCCAATTCTTCTCGTTTATTTTTAACATGTGCTTTCCAGCGGCGCTTGGTGTCTAGCGTCATACCGAGGTATTTTGCCGTGTTCGAGTAGGGTACGGTGGTGTTATTTATTTTAACTGGAACGTATCGTATTCGCTTGTTGGTAAAATTTATGAAAACGGATTTGGTTTCGTTCAATGTAATTAGCCATTGTTGCATCCAATCACTAATATCGTTGACAGCATTCTGCAGTTTTGTGGTGCTCAACATTTGTATCTACTGCCATGATAGCAGTGTCATCAGCAAACGTGGCAACGGTAACACCATCTGGTTGCGGTGGATCATGTGTGTATAGAAGGTAAAGAATTGGGCCAAGTACACTACCTTGTGATACTCCAGCGTTAATACATTTAAGAGTTGAGTACTAATTATCTTGCTTTATACGGAAGTCTCTGTCAGCAAGATATGATTTTAGTAGTTGGCTATACTTGAAGGGTAGTAGCCGATCGAGCTTATAGAGTAGACCTTCGTGCCAAACTTTGTCGAATGCTTTTGCCACATCCAGGAATATAAAGGAGCATACTTTTTTGTTCTAATGTTCGTTCTATTATCATTGTTATTCTGTGCACCTGATCAATTGTTGAATGTTTGTTTCTGAATCCAAACTGACGGGCGGGTATAATGTTTCTTTCATCTAAGATGGGCATCAGTCGTTTTGCAAGTAGTTTTTCAAACAGTTTTGACAATGTGGGCAGTAAAGAAATCGGCGTGTAGGAGGATGCTTCATTTGGAGGGTTTCCTGCCTTTCCTACCTTATGGAAGCAAAGTTAGACATTCTTCAAATATCTTAATATGTATACCAATGTTATTCCATGTTAGGTGATAACACTTTACGTGGTATCGCAATAAATTATATTTAGCATTTTCACTGCGGCCACTGTATCTGAAACTTTGGATCATCATTCATCCATTTATTGATATAGGAAGATGGAACACATACAAATTTCAGCTACTCGAAGCGGGAGAAAAATCTCGGATGTCGATATGTAATTTGCAAGAGAGTTGAAGTACATCACGTATGTCGTTCATCCGAAGTGCCGTCCGTGCCATCGGTATCAGAAATCACGGGATCGGCACGAAACTTTGCCAATAAAAGTTTCTGCGCGAAGTTACTCGGCGAACATCCATGATGCGATTTTCTTGCTGCTACCTCTGGCCTAATAAATTCGATTCTTCATAAATCGAATAGCGAGATTGAACGAAAACTGAACTGTTCGGAAATATATCTCTCTTCTGTACTGAAATATATAGAGATTGCTCTTAGGATAGGATCTGCTGAGAGAATTCTCTTTTTAAATAAAATACAGGATAAAACAGGAGATATTTATAAGTTTCAAGAGGCATTGGGTAACATAATTTGGCGAAGAGGTCATTTGTAACAGCAGCACACCTACAGAGTCCAAGGCTTAAATAAAATACATCCAACAGGTCGGATATTACATAAAATGGGAGACATAGCCACATAGCGTTTCTAGACGTGACGTACGAATACTATGTATGTACCAACCGTTGAGGCTACATAACTTTATAGAAGAGAATATTAAAATTTAACACAAATATAACGTTGTATGAGCTTTATATTTCATTTTATGTAATCACTATCAATACAGAAGGTCGGTTTTTAGATTTTTTATTGTAAGTTGGACCCCTACAGCCGGATTTTTTCTAGGTTCTCTCCACATCTTTATTAGTTTTTTCTTCGTTGAAACTGGTCATCATCATAAGCTACTTATTGAAATTGATTCATTTTAATCTACTAAAATTGTCGTTAATATAAAACAGTGAATATGAAAACCTTTTTAAGAATCACACTTTGCACAATCGGTTTATTTTCAGACCCATGTTGATTAAGAATCATTGACCCTTATATTATAATCTACAAATATGATACACAAAATTTTTTAATTAACTCCCTGTATTTAGGTATTTTCGATTCCAGGCAAATGGAGTGTGTTTCAGAAAACGAAAAGTATTTCTCATATGATAATGTAATATGCTTGGTTCGAGTATCCAGATAAGGCGTGCTATTTGCCGGTGGTGTTAATTCTGAAACTTAGTATATACAGTGTGTCCAGGAAAGTCAGCATCTTATGGAAAAAAAAATTTAAGGCGATTTCTCAGAAAATTTTATTCTTTTTAAAAGTTGGCGGCTTGTATGAAACCAATGCGGCAACAGACAAATATGTAAATTTCGGTACTATATACCAAGAGATTCAGAATATATGAATTTGTTACCTTATTTCCGGAGTAATTCATTGCTAAAGTTAAACGAATAAAATTTACAGGACAAAAACAGCGCCAATTTGGAAAATGGGAAAAACGCCAACACATACAGCTTCCTAATTTTTTTAGTTGTAGCAGATTAATCAACGACAGCACCAGAATTTTTTCAAATTATTTCGCCCCTAGATTTGCGAAAAAATGGACGTCAAAAGAGGGAACATTATATATGGCCACGATAGTACACGACAATTATTTAGGAATATCGAACTTAATCCTAGTTTCGCTGGATAGAATTAACCGATAATTTTGACGTTGATTTCTTGTCAGGTTGTAGAACCTACGTAACCTTTAACGTCACATCATTTTACCATTTTGCTTGTTGTTAGGAATGTAGAGTTGATTAGGGTTTGTAATTAGCGTTAAAACGGATATCGATGAACTAACGGATGATTACATCTCCCGCTGCCTCTGCCGCTGCCTGAGGCAGCGGACTAACCCAAGGGAGAGTTGAATAAGCCCGCAGGTAGGATTTTTAGTGGCTAACGGAGTTGTCTTGTTTTGACTAAAATCAAGGTGCATCAATATTTATTATTATAAAACATTTATTATGTAAATTTATATATATTTTAAATTTAATTGTACATATACATTTATACACATTTATATTGGTTGTATAGTTAGGTTACGTTAAATTATTTTTGATCCTATATGTCTAACATGCCCTATTTAATACTTTAGTAGGTTATAAATTGTATATTATTCGCTTGTTTGCCAGTTTAAATCGTTGAGGGAACATCTAGGTATAAGAGAAAATTACTAAGTGCCGAAGTTTAACGTAGCGGAAACTCATTATCTTTGAACACTACATTGCTGCGGACATCAAAAAGCTTTGTGTCGTTGTAGACACTAATTACAAAATCAATATTTGCGTACCTACCTAAATTAACTTTGAAACGTTTTGCTCTCACGGTTCGCTGTTGCTATATATATTAATTAGTGTCCTTACAGGCACTGGCATTGGCGTAAAAATCTCTGCTATTCTAAATACATAATTTGGAGCGGCAAGGTCATAAAATAGTCCAACCTATCGTACATAGATAAATCTCTTGTTTACTTTGCGTCCACAATTAATAAATACATCGTAAATCGGTGGCATTGATGCCGAATGTACAAGCGCACAAATAACCACACTTTTTGTTCAGGTATTTGTTTGACTCATTTTTTTACGTCGGTCTATTTCCTCATCAATCCACGACAATCACCGACGTGGGAGCAGGCTACACACATCCAGAATTTTGTCGAATTGACGGAAATACAATCCAATTAGGTAAGAAATCACTTAAAAAAAATCTACAAAATAGTTCGTTTCGACGTTTGTTTTTGCTGGGAATGGCCAGCCTGTCCCAACGTCAATCAGTAGTCACCAGTTATAGGCGGTGTTTAGAGCTCCTGACGTCTGCTGTCTACACTGGGCAGCAGTAATATAGGCAAAAAAGTACATTTCTAGCAATTACGCTTTATTATCGTAATTATAATGTTTGGGTTAAAATTGTACTTAAATAAAAAACCATTTTTGTATCATGAGTTGGGCTAGATGTTTTATATTTGAAAAAAGCAAAAAACGTAGAAGTAAAATTAATTTTTATCCCCAAAAAAATATTTTTCATCCCGCTTAACTCATTACTTATCTAAGAAGTTACACTGAATATTTTATAAACTTTGAACAATAAATAACGGTTTTATTTGAAAACTCGTTTTAGGAGAGGTAGAACTTGGTCTTAAAGAAAATTATAAACTTTAGGCCCTCTGCGGGAGACCTAAATATTTTTCAATTGTACCATTTTTTTGTAGTATAATGTAGGTCCATAGAGACACATTTTTATCAACTTGAAATGTTTAATTTCGAAAAAAATGTTTTTTCGATACACCCTAGTGAATAGTGTTGCCTCAATTTCTATTGTGACCATAGTTACGACCCCGTTGATTAGTAATTATTCGTTAAAGCTTAGTAGTAATATAAGTTAAAGTAAAGTAAAATTATTCACAATAACTTATTATCCTAACCTTAGTAAATTAACAGTAACTACAGTGCTACCACATGTTGCCCATAAATTTCTCTAGATTGCCATTTAAGAAGGGCGTTTATCCATATATGTACCACTTACATGTAAAACACGGGTGCATACAAAGCAGATAGGAGTCGAAACTATTGCACTCATGTGTAAAAGTAAGCTCCTGTTGAAATGTGTAAGCATAGGGCATTGCTCCGGGATAAATATAAAGTTCAACCGCGCTTGTTTTAATCATGAACATAATTAGCGAAAAGAAGCTAATTTTTGACAAAATATGCTGGATGATGTAATATTTTTTCATGGTGATTAGGCCAATAGCATTAATCCCGGAACAGGAATTTATGGATGACTTAGCAATTGTATCGAATTACTACGAACTGTAGAACTGAGACAAGGGAGAAGAGTACCAACAGCTCAGATGAATAATAACTAACAGTTGACAAGAATTACAGTAGCTGCTCTTTGCAGAGAGCAGAAATTGGCTGTACAAATTAAGTAAGTTAAGTAGCTTTGTTCATACGCAAGAACTCGAGTACAACGGTTCACCGTTAGATGGAACCACATCAGGGCGTACTACAGACTCAAGGTCGACGTCGATCTCACTAGCATAAACGCCCGTCGTAACTAGAGTTCTCATTTAATCAGTTGAAACAATTACATTTTTTCTTTCAGATTTTTAAACCGTAGTGTACAAAATAAGCCCCTGAAACAGTTTTTTTTTTATTTTCGCAAGTTTTACGGTATTATAGCCTATGGTATTCTCCGGTCGAAATTTCCAGCATTAAGGCGGCGCAAAAAGATGTGACAATTTTCCGTAACGCTTTAAATCAGGGATGTGCAACTTGGATACAAAATAGAGAACGAATAGATCTAGGTACTTATGTCGAGTAAATTATTATATTTCAATGAATTCATATAGAAAAAAGTTTTAACAAGTATAATGTTTCTCTCTTCTTTTTTAAAGTTTGTTACACCGACACAACAGATCGAGTTATTCTTTCCTTTTCCCTTAACAAAAATAGTTTTTATTGGAGGCATAACCTCATAATTAGCATTGTAAATCAGAAAGTTAACTTTGTTAATCGGTAATCCGTAAATGAAAAAGTTAACTTCGTTAATATGTCAAATATATCAAATATTCGTCAGTCAAAATGTAAATTTTAAATCGTCAATGTCAATTATTGGCGATTAAGGTTATAAGTTTGACAATTAATTGACTGTATTGTCACTCGTCAATGTCAATTATTGGCGATTAAGGTTATAAGCATTGTCAAATTGTCGAATTGTTTGTATTATTATTCAACTCCGTAGATACGCATGTCACTTGATAACGTAAAAATATTTATTAATATTATTCAAACGGAGGAACAAAACCATTGTAGGACATAAACATATAATAAACAACAGTCACATTCGGGGCATAAACATCCGTGTAATACCCTTGGTACATAAATAACTATTATCTACGACTCACATATAATAAGTACATTGCAAACGTATCTATGATTATATAATCCCCATCATTATACGCGCCAATGCTTATAATGACATAAGCGTTGTATAATAATGACAGTTCGTTCAAATAATGACCTCATTATTTGAACGAACTATCATCATTATACTACGCTAGTGTCAAAGTCTGTCAAAATCTACATGGATGACAGTTATGTGACAGTTCGCCCCGCCATCATTGACAAATACATTTAAAATATTGTGCATAAAATGGAATTTTATGAGTCGTAGATAAAACGTCGTATTTGACGTTAACCGTTAACTTTATAAAAAACTAGGTAGAGTTGTAACTAAAATAAGTACATTGCAAGATTTGCATGATTTAAAAAAAAAACTGCACGATCAACTAAGGTAGTGGAGTTAGAAGGAAAGCGAGATGGTTTTTAGAAGGAACTGAAATGTTTTTTTTTATTTAGTATTTTGA
The DNA here is from genome assembly GCA_964023965.1 of Melinopterus prodromus. Lineage (NCBI taxonomy): Eukaryota > Metazoa > Arthropoda > Insecta > Coleoptera > Scarabaeidae > Melinopterus > Melinopterus prodromus. The sequence goes on along the minus strand of OZ030393.1, from coordinate 43,239,669 downwards.
AACAATAGATATTGAATAAAAAATAACAATTTAAAAAAATTAAACCATTATTCTCTATTCTCTATAACGTGAAATGAACCCATCCAATCAAAAAATTCCGTCATCCTGAACTGTCAGTGCCAAATAATATGAATTGTAATATAACCTCAAATCACATCGACGAAAAAATATGTATGACATTTGTTGACGCCGTGAGAAGAATACGACCGAAGAAGAAAATTTAACAAAATTCTACTTTGTGTTCGTTATGAAATCATAACTAAACCGCTTTCGGTGTCGTTATGAAAACATTAGATCACAAACTTTTAGTAACTTTTAGTTTTCCAAGATTGATGATATTGACGTCAAGTGTCAAATAACGCTGAGATCTCAATCGCTATTGGCTCGCCTCAATCGTATTTGTGAATTTAGCCGCAACTACCAACTGTTGAAAATAAAATTATTCTGATTGTAAGATGACAACCACAATTTTCGAGATTTATGTAATATTAATGTTGCAAAGTAGAAAATCAGGATATAACAAAAATGCTTCTTACGTCCGTGCCCAAGGACGTAAGAAGCATTTTTTGTCAAATTACGTATAGCCTATTACAAAGTTTTTAGTTTCAAAAAAATTGTATCACCAGGAGCCGACCCTGGTTACGTACCGCGCACCGCGCATGGCAAATCTGATTCCGTTGTTCATAGAGCGCGCAGCGACGCTATGGACATTTACCACTTGACAAAATGTAGGTTTTAGTTACTTACCAAATCTTGCTGAGACGCGTTTGAATGGGAACCTCGTCCAAATAATCCGGAAGGGTATTTTCTAAAAGCGTAAATATCACCTTGCACCATTCAAACGTGCAGGTAACATTACGGATCCTAACAACATATCCCTGAATACTACGCACCACACATTCACGGAAAACTGTTGCTGAAAATGCGTTTGTTGGGTTATATGGGGATTAGCATCTACCCAATGATGAGTGTTGTGAAAATTCATAATCGCGTTTCTTGTCAAACAACACTCGCCTGTAAATAACAGGTTAGCGACAAAATTGGGTTGTCGCGCCAAGTCTCTTGCACACGTTGAATATGATAGGGATGCAGGAGTTGTTCACGTAAAATTCGCCACACAGTTCGATAGGGAAGACCGACGTCCCTACTAATTTCTCTGGTACTCCGTTCATGTTGTTCATTTACGATATTCAGGATGGCGTTTTCTGCGTTGAGAATGTGTTGTGGTCTTTCACGGCCACGGCCTTCATAGCTAGGTTGAACACTACCCAAATCATGCATTCTTTGTACCCGTACGTAACACTGTATGCGTATTTGGGTGTCTTCTGCCAGGATATCTCTCCGCGTACACTTCGCACGTGCGATGAACATTATAGCCGTACATTAACACCAAGCCAGTTATTTCCGCATTAGGAAACAACTTAATAAACTGTCAAAACCGATTTTGGCAATATCAAACGCCGGCAGTAACACGAAAACTAAGCGGTCGTGTAGTGGAGTGGTTCCCAGCTGGTTCCCAGTTATCAGTAGTGGGGAGTATTAAATAGTGGGATTTTTGACTCCACCAAATCAGTACGGTATAGGAGGATGGGGAACACGCTTGGTCTTGGTTCTCGCATCCTGGATCGGACTCCGCTTTTCATAATTAATTTTCTGAAAAATGCGTCAAGTTAGACCATACATTCTTTGACAAAAAATGTTTCGTACGGGTTTCGGCACATGCTCCTTCAAGGTTAGCCGTTATTTCTGAAACAGCCTGTATACAGACGTCGCGTCACAGAAGTTCAAACTTGCACTAATTCCTATAGCAATTTGAAATGGTTATGATATTTTCGATTTAACGGACTTAACTTAACGGATGACGAATGTAGCGGAAGTTAATGAACCCGTTAATGGTGTTGAAAGTTAACTTAAATAATTCGTTAACGAAAAATTTAACTTATTAAAGCTTTAGTGCCCAGGTTGGTTTATAAAGATTTGAAAACGAAAATATCTACGCAGTCGATCTTAAAATTCAAACAGCAGCCATTTTGTCAATTTTCAAGTTTTATAACTAAATATTGGTTTAGCCTCCAACTAATTTCATCTAGTTTCAGAATCGAAACATCGATTTCTGGTTTTTTATAGGAGCTATCGTCTACGGCGTGAAGACAAGCACGCCGCGCAGAACCTGATACTACAATAGTATTCACTTCAGGCATATATAGTTTTGTATGGCACAAATAAATTTCTCTTTGACACTAAAGTATAATAAATGTACCAGCTAAATACAATTAATATTGATACATCTTACAATATATTTGTAAAACCGTCCCAAAGTTGAGTTCATTTTTCGGTCTCCGAAGCTCCACTTACAGCATCATTATAGTGACCACAATTTCTAAATTAATATCAAATTAATGACGCAAGGTAGAAAACATGGTATATTCCACTTGTTTTAGAAGAAATCTTGTCGCATTTGTTCATGTAGTCGTATGATCTGCCACTGTTACGAGATCTACTACCTAATGTTACATGATGTTACGGCCTTAATTTCACACTCCGTTGGATCGGTACTACATCAAAACCTCTCCTGGACGAACATGTAGACATCTAGAGAATAAAATTACACCCACATAAAATTCATTTCAAGCTATTCTATTTTGTCGTACGAGCGACAACTGCTTCCGCAATCAATGTTAGCAATATCATTATATCCCTTCCTAAAACTAAAACAAGAATAATGAGAATAGTATGCGATTTCTTAGGTATATACATTAACTTAAAAATTTGCATTTAGGGAGATAGCACGAATTCGTTCATACAGTAGAACAGGAAGCAAACAATAGACAATAACCGGACATAACAGCGGCGTATGCATTTTGCAGCTACTGAAAGCAGAAGCACCGGTCGTTTAGTGATGCTAAAGACCAGCCACAAGCGTTCGGAATACATATTCGGTTTTCAAATACGGAACCCTTTCGTATTGGTTAAAGGCATCGTTTCGCAACAAAACCGATGCACTTCTTCATTGCATTTCTTTGTTGTGTAATTTGATAGGTCTATACGTGGTATTAAAACGTATTAATGTCATCGTAAAATCTTAGGTTCGATAATCTTTGAACGTTCAGCACTAATCTCTTTGCAGCCAAATTTAATTTGCTAAATATACCTTCCAATACTGCGCTAAATACATTTGGCGGAACTGTTGTTTGACTCCTCTCTGTATAGGGAAGATCGCTCCTACTAATTTAATTGCTTTACTGTCTGCCTTGATGGTGCTTATCAGTAGAGATCGGACATTTCAGTCACTGATCCTTTCCATAAGCGTACGCTTCGTTTTAAAAAGAGGGGTCGCGTCGAATCCCGCATGTAGGCCATTGCAGGCGCGCTGGATACGGTAGGAATCTCCAGGAGCTGCAGTCGCGCACGGTAGTTTGTACCTGGTTTACTCCTTTTTTGTTATTTTAAGTACTGAGTCGATACTCAATACTAATTTTTTTTTCGGTGACTATTGTGTGTCTAGTCAGTCCTCAAAATAAAATAAAAATCTGATGTGGCCAGGCACATGACTTTATCATACAATATATAAAATTAATAGTTTAGCTGCATAAGTTTCTATTTGGGACAGAATATTGGTAACAGCAGGCTGTTCCAACACTAGCGTTGCGACATATATCTCTATCTTATCCGACGTAGTGCCACTGGACACACTACGCATGCATCAAGTTCGTGGATTCGATTGGCTGGATGGGATCCATAGGCTGCCAGAGTAGTGCCACCAGCTGCCACATGTATAAGGTTATCTATGGACTGCCAGTGGTTTGGCGTTAGTGAGCTGCCACATGTATAAGGTTATCTATGAATATATGAATATTACCGGCTAACGGCCGCGGAAATACCGACTGCGCACTTTAAACTACAATAGCGCCATCTGTCGACGGTCTTAATAACTCCTGGCCACGCATGCGCAGTTTGATCTCGGGCACTACATCGATAGACAAAATGTATATCTCCGTCTCACATTGTTGGAACCGAGACTACACATTGGCGCTATAGAACAAACTAAGTATAATCCCTAATACGTATATGGTTAATATTGAGGTATTGAGGTCAAAAACCAGCCTTTGACACTACCTCCTGTCAGAATGAAAATAATTGAGAAATCCTCGCTATCTAAGTTTTAATGCAGACACGATCTCGATCATAAAGAATTAGCTCATACAGCTAAACTATTAATTTTCCCAAAAAATGTCATAGACATAAATTATACAAAATGTCCTCTACTTTAATTTATTACTTAACTATTTTGACGAAATTACAGAAAAGGCAGCTCATTTGCAAAATCTTTGAATACTGCTTAGAGGAAACAGCCAGTTCCTTTAGACCCTTTTGAAACAAAAGCTTTTCAGCTCTAAGTTTGGTCATAAAACTTCTAAATATGAACTTTCATCCCGATACCTTTAGTAGTTTCTCCGGAATCGTCGCCACAAAAATGGGGTACACACATACGCACACACTCACACATACACTCACACACACAAACATTTTTTTGTACGTTGGTCAAAAATGTTCAGGGGACCCAAAAAGACCTATTTCCGCTAAATTCCCATTTTTTTTTTCGGCGCGATTACAATACTTTGTCATACTGCGTATAGTAATGTAAAAAAATTTAGTATTGATAGTCAATACTCACCGAAACTTGAAAATGAGTAATCTACTCAATACTCTACTCTACTACGTTCAAACAATTTGAAAGATCATTGATGAACAACAAGAAAAGTGTTGGTCCCAAGATTGACTCTTGTGGAACCCCCACCGTGAATTTGCGGGGATTAGACGTTTTACCAGCAACACACACTCTCTGCTGACAGTCCGACAACTATGACAGCTATTGAACCACTCCGCAGCCACGTCATTAATGCTGTATCTCTCCTTTTTGAAGACAGAATGAAGTGATATATACACAATAGAAAGTTTTCGATAGATAAATAAAACGAAGGCGTAAGATATTTCTGTCTATACAAGAATATATAATTTTGTATAACTGGATAAGGTGGTATCAGTAGACTTTTTCAAACAGAAGCCGTGCTGATAATCTGCTATCTTAGACAATAAATTCAATACACTGTTATCATATGTCTGGTATCATGTGACTCCCCATCATGTGCGGATAAGAAATAAGTGTTTGCTTTCCTAGATGTTCACAGTTAGGTACTACCTCAATCTACCTCGACATTCTTAAAAAAAATATTTTTTAAAGCATCTTTTGATAGGAGCTTGTCTAGTTTAATTATTTCGGATAAGTTGTGTTATTAACTTTAGCCGCATATACTTAAACAATTTGATTTGAATATTCTTTAAACTGCCAAAATTTTGAGAACTGCATGACCACACAGCTAAGAAACAAGTTGGTTGAACATCTTAAAAATTATAGTTGTCAAATTGTAGTCATGTTTAAAATGCTTCTCATTCTCATACCCGAATACAATAAAACACAATAATACGTTCACTTAACTCTATAAATAAAATCTAACCACTCCATAACAGCAAAACACCCATATAAAAGCAATTCGTCCGTGTATTGTAGCTTTTCTTAAACCGCGAGCGCTCATTTCCGTTTCGATGCCCCATTCGCGAGACTGGTTTAAGGAAGTCGAGATAATTTCTTATTCATCCCCAAGGGGTAGACACGTGAACTCGTGATAGTATTATCTCGCTTGCGAGTTTTAAAGCATACCCCCGACGATAATGCGGGTGTTTATTATGCCGTATATAAACCAACACCGGCCGTGCGTATTGTTGAACATCCACAGCAAGCTTAATCAAACAAGCCTTGTTATTTATTGACAAAAAAGTTTTTATACATTAACTGAAACTTAATCGTTTGTTTCCTATTAACTGAAACTTAATCGTTTGTTTCTTTTTCTCTAATTATAACTACTATACAGCTTTGTTTCGCCGAAGCCAACATACAACGGAAGCACCATATGTAACAAAGTGAACCAGATATGTTTGACAATATGATTAAAAATTAGTGGTTCCCGCGTAGATTTTAAAATATCCAATGGCTGTAATTGTTATAATTTCGATGGGACAAAACTACGGGGAGTAGGTACATGAAGACTTGTGCTTTCCATTGCTCATTATGATCGGTTAACTCATAGCCGAGATATGATGCCGAAAACTTTACCAAATTGTCGAAAAAGTCAAGTTATGGGGTATTAAGGCATTATGAGCTTCAAACTGATGTATCATGTATTAAAATCGGTTAAAAAACAAACTTATTGCTAACTTCCCCCGGGTAATAATTGTTTGTGTTTTTAAATTATCCTTGCCCAATTTTTAACAATATTTAAAGATAAGCATAGAATCTACCTACCTATATCTTTGTAAATGTGGTAATTGAGGTTGATGTTGGTGTGCACAGTGACACTTATTAAACATTTGCTCCAATTAAAATCAAGCAAGTACAAATCAGTACACACTCCTCAATAGTTATGTGACAGATCTGTCAGATTTGCTGCGCGTTGAGTTGAGCGTGAAACATTTGGACTAAAATAGCACAAAAAATCTGTAACTGAAGATATAGCGGAAGTGCGAAGAGAGACATAAATAAAACTACGCTGTATAATATAGAGATGTTTCTTTACTTTGAAACAATTTATGTGACTAGTGTGTGACTTTCGTGAATAATATGCGAAGAGAGAGTTTACAGCGCTATCTATCAATACAGTTGGATAAGGTATTCACTCTAAAAATATATTTAATTGAATCAACGTACGATTTCCTTGGCGGAAGTAAACATAATTTTAGGACAAAGTAACAAAAATACATAAAGGAAATAATTCTTTTCGTATACAAATATAATTGTTTGAATAAAAATTAGATATCTGTGGCGTAAATAAATATTCTTTTAAATAAAAATAAAAATATCACTTTAAAGGAAAGTAATTTTGGTTTATATCCAAATATATATTACTTTATCATACGCAGTAAGATAAAGTATTGTAATCATGCCGAAAAAAAAAATTGAGATTTTAGCGGAAATAGGTCTTTTTGGGTCCCCTGAACATTTTTGACCAAGGTACAAAAAAATGTCTGTGTGTGTGTGTGTGTGTGTGTGTGTGTGTGTGCGTGTGTAAACGATTTTTGTGACGACGATTCCGGAAAAACTACTAAAGGTATCGGGACGAAAGTTTATATTTAGAAGTTTTATGACCAAACTTAGAGCTGAAAAGCTTTTGGTTCAAAAGGGTCCAAAGGAACTGGTAGTTTATTCTAAGCCTTTTTCAAGGATTTTGCAGATGAGCCGCCATTTCTGTAATTTCGTCAAAATAGTTAAATAATAAATTAAAGCAGAGGAAATTTTGAATAATTTATGCCTATGACATTTTTTGGTAAAATTAATAGTTGAGCTGCAAGAGCAAATTCTATTTGATCGAGATCGGTCGCATCTGCATGGATATTAAACTACATAGTAGCCAGGATTTTGACAAATATTTTTTTGTGCTGTCACCACAGAAATGTCTATGGCTGTCACCACGCTGTCACACTCGGAGACCCGCTATGGAACGTCATCTACAGTGTCATGAACGAATATAAATCTGTCAGACTTTGAATTAGCTTTTTAAACTTGACATTTCGTAGAAGTGGTATCAACCTAACATTTTCTATACCGAAATATAACCATTTTTAAATTTTTTTAAAAATACCTATTTCTCAAAAAGCAACACAAATAACGTTGATGTCACTGCTGTCGAAAACTACCTAGCGCGACTCGCTCACATGCGACGACGACGCTTCGTCATCGGTGACGCGCCGCATCACCTCCATATCACCTCTCGTTGTGCTATTCCGTACTTTCGGCACTTGTGGGTTAAGCAACTATTATTCTGATGGCAGTAGGTAGCGTGCTTTGACAATACCTTCGATTGATACTATTGACTATCAAAATGCAGACACAATTTATCTCAGTCAAATAGATTCTCATACAGCTAAACTATTAATTTTATATATTGTATGATAAAGTCATGTGCCTGGCCACATCAGATTTTTTTTTTATTTATTTGATCTAAATAAATATTCCAAATTAATTAATCTCTAGAAGCAAATAAGTTAGCGTATTCAATGAAGTAAATACTGGTGGAGTTTTGAAAAAAAAATAAATTCAAAATATATATTTCTTAAAAATATATTCTCTATCTGTGTATATGTTCATTATTGGCCATGATACTCATGTGGCTTAGATTATTGTATTTTGACAAATCAAGTACTTGGACATATGTGAAATGCTCTGGTATTTAGACTCAAAAACAAATTGATTTATTTTTATACCCCCACATTTAATGTGGTGAGGGTATATTGAGTTTGATACAACATTTGTAACATACTTAAGGAGGCGTGGCAGATATATATGGATTTGATCAGAATTGAAAACTGAATCAATTTAGCTATGTCCATCTGTCCGTCTGTATACACGATGCCGTAATTTTGAAGTCATTGATCTGAAATTTGGTATACAAACTTATCTTTTAAAAATAGTAAGGACAAGTTCATGAACAGGCAAAATCGGGTCACTTGTGCTTTAAAATATTTTACGGTGGGGAGTATTTTACCTTCAGTACGGCTGAAGATAATTTTCTTAATAATTTTCTATTAAGTTAATAACTGTGATGTAAAATTGTAGTAACGCCTTATCTTTTATATTAATAAATTACACTTACTCTCCATTTTGACCTTTCGAGGCACGCAACAAATTGAAAGGGTCTGGCAGCCATAAATTAAAAGTTGCAAAATAAAACCGCCCTCATGTTTACATATGTCAACGTTGATTTTTTCACAAACGTTATAACATGTCATTTCAATAAGTTTTTTCGTAGATTGTGAACCTGGTAACCAAACATTATCATTACTTCACATTTTTTAAAGAAATAGGCTACTACTATAAATAGATTACTTTTTTGTACTTTTAATTTCTATTACAACATAAGACGATGAATAGAATTCGTTAAGTATATTGAAATAAAATGGTTTAACCTTGGACTATTAATGGCACACAAAAAAAAACAAAAACCAACGGAAATCGGTAAAGTGGCGCAGAAGATTTTTTTAACCAAACACGTATGAAGTGTCAGATAATTTCCCTTTCATAGCTTAACGTTCAGTAGTAAATGACTAATTCTATTAGTCATATCTCTATAAGTATAAATTTGTGATAGATTTATGTAAATAGACATAAATGAAAGAATGAAGTTTGAACTTTAAAGCTATGAAGCGATAACATATGTGGGAACATTGTGAACTGAGCATGTTTTCTTTAACATGAGCAAGTTTTACGATTATGTTTTACAGATGGCAAATACCACAAAGTAGAGTTGTTCTATGGATTTCGTCTACATAGCTATAAAGTTCAAAGTTTAAGATTAAATTTCGGTTTACCTAGCAAATTCTTTTACCACCACATTAAAAAATACTCTTCCAATAAAATGAGTGCGTGATGCCCGAAGAATAATCATCAAACCCGAAGTGTTTGGACCAAAACGAGAGTTTTGGCAATCTTACCCGGAAACCAACCAGTAAATCCTAACTATTTTAAATACAATATTACCATTGCCCAGATGACGTCCATCAGACGAAAAGTCGCATGATGCAAGTTTAATTTATGTTTTTTAAGTATTAGACAACATCGTACTCACCCTTCTGCTGTCCGCTATCTGAGGAAACACAAAATCGGTTGCAGTCAGCAACACCTTATAGGGGCCCTTCGATATTCTCTTCTTCAGCAGATGATGTCTTGCCAACGCAGCACCACCAAAAATCAGGGCCACTGCCACACTGGACATCCCCAAGATAACCAAGACACCCATTACCTTACTTAACTCGAACACACAATCGTCACGGTCACAGTAATCACTCTGCACGTGCTTATATGTCCACTCTTCCAAATTGTCTCCGTTCTTCGACAAACTAAACTCATCAGAATCTCGCGTAACAAACAACAGCGGTCGCAGGCTATTATCGTCTCTTATATCTAACAGAAGAAAATTAAACTCGACGCTATCTTCATTTAAACGTAAAGCCCTTCTTATGTTTTGGGCCAAGGCATACTCAAAGTTGTAGTTGAAGGTTCCGTTGGGAAAATTCTCCATCTCGGAGAATATCAGAACGTATCTTCTGGTAGTCAGGCTTATGTTGTTGTTGAAATTGTACACTTTTCTCTGTGTTTTGTTCGCAAAGTTAGCAAGATCTTCGTGAAAGAGCGAAGTCCAAGTAGGTAAAGTTGAAACGTCCATGAGGATGCTCAAGGTGTTATGCATGGCTGCTAGTGCCAGATCATCGATTATCTTGAGTATCGACCGTCCTTGCGTGTCCGCTGGCATACAAAGTACCACACCTGAAAATAAAAATAAACATGATCATTCTGAATCTTTCTAAGTAGGTTGTGTTCCCAATTGACGTTTGACATCGAAAATAATCCGCAGCTATATCCTCACAGCTGTGTATACAGCACAATGTATTCTATTTTATTTGTTTTAGTAGGAATTATTTTAGCGGAATTTACGAAATAGATGATTATAGTCATGAACATTTTCTAACAATATGGGAGGGTTAATAATATCTGCACATTTTTACCGAATACATAGTGGTAGTCTTCCATATTAATACTAGTTGTGAATGCAATATTATCATCACTTGTTTATTTGAACCCCTGGAAAAAGGATTAAATTTAGACAGAGTTACGCATGTTTATGCTAATTACTTATCCAAAAATAAATTTACCTTATGTTATATTTTATCTTTTATGATATCAACAAAGAAAACTGAAAATTGAACATTTTAATTCAATTAATTTTAGTGTTTAACTAATTACTGGAACAATATAATAATATATAAAGCACATTTTACGAGAAACACGGTGGAGCATTTCGTTATTAAGATATTAGAAACAAATATGTCTTTGTGTAAAAAGTGGTTTTTATATTTCGTTCGACATATTGGTTCCGCCATTTTGAATGTGTAACACCAGATTTAAAACCACAAATCGTCGTATATTATAGGTAACTGAGATGTTCCTGCGGCTTAGCTAGCTTGGATTTTGGGATATGTTCTGAGATGTTCTCAAAAGAAATGAAATACCGTGTCGGGTACTAATTTGCACACAAATGCGAAAAATGTTTATTCTTAGTTTTTCAGAACATTTTATTTTTTATAAAAGCTTCTAGATAGTCGTAAACATAAAATGCAAAAATTAGAATGTAATTATCTGCTTGTATATACCGGGTGTTTCAAAAACTATAAAAAAATCTTCATACTAATGCACCTATATGTTCAAAGCTATGCAAATATGTTCTTTGAAAAAAGTATTTAGGAATATTAGAGGCTTTCAAATACGAAATTTTAATCATCTTCTCAATTGTATATACCGGGGTTTTTATTAACAATTAACAGTTCCATTTTTAATTTCTGGGAAAATTTTATTCTTCATAACAGTATCTGGATTGTCTTAAATCTAAAAAGCAAAAATAATGTAAAAATTGCATGTACCGGGTACCAAAACTATGGAAAACACTGACGAATAAAGTGCCTTCATCTTCACAGCCAAAAAGCTGAATGAAACATTATTATTAAAAAAAAATATTTGGAAATATTACAGGTTTTTAAATACGAAATGATTAAAAGATTAAAATGACGTAATAGTAAAGTACCTACATCTCAAAGCTATGCAAAAATATTATTTGAAAAAGTATTTAAAAATATTAGAAGGTATTGATACGACGAACGAAAAGGATAGTATAATTTCTTATTTAATCCTTCTAATATTTTGAAACACTTTCTTCAGATAACATTTTTGCATGGCTTTTAAAACAAATCTACTTTACTCTTAATAGTTTTCCATAGTATTGGTAACACCCGGTACATTCAAGCAGATAATTACATTCTAATATTTACATTTTAGGTTTAAGATAACCCAGACGCTTTTATGAAGAAAAACATATTCTGAAATTGATAATAAAATTTTTTCCCATTTGTGTCCAAGTTAGTGCCGGATACGGTATAACAAACAATTTTTTTTTTATTTATGTATATTTTTACTGATCTGTTGCCGCTGATAAGTGATAACCCCAAATTTTAATTCTCGAGTTTGTAAATGAAATAAGAGTCTTTAGCTAATAAACCCATTAGAATCGAAACCGTTTGTAAAATACTAAAATACTCAGACAAGTCTATTTTATTTTATAGAATTACATATTTGTACACCAGTTAGAATTTTTGATTTTCATTTTTTTTAATCAATTTATTTTGTTATGGGAACTCCCTATTTTTCTTGTTGATGTTGGTACAATCGTGGCCATATTTTATGTCCCTTCTTTTGACGTCGATATTTTCGTAGAACTAGGAATGAATTTTTTTTTTTAAATTCTGGTGCTGTCCTTGATTTATATGCTACAAATTAGAAAGCTGTATATGTTGGCGTTTTCCCGATTTTTCCAAATTAAGAAGAATTGGTTCTGTTTTTACCCCGTAAATTTCATTCGTTTAACTTTACCAAATAATTACTCCGGAAATAATCCATAGATATCAACGAATTAAATAGTAAAATCACCTGCGGAATATTAGCTTGCAATGTGCATGTTTGTAAAATCACTGGATTAGTGGTTGACCCACAAAAAGCTATATTATGCAATGTCAGCAATTCCGTTATTAGAAGAGCTAGAATAATGAAATAATTCATAGGTTTAAAGTTTATTACATAATCATTGTTTATCTTGCATTTTTCATATAAAAGATCGTGCTTAAACTACGCGTGAATTCCGACGCTCTAGGGTCTTTGGTGTATTGCGGGGAAGGGAGGCGTTAGCGGTGCTGTAATGTCGGAGAGAACCGACACAGCTGAAAGAACCGGGGCAGCTTATTATCAATACACAAAAAGAACGATAACTTGTCAAGGTAGTAATTTTACTAACATTTAAATTCTTAATTTTTGCATAATTTTGATTATAATATGTGACTCGGTACGAGAGAAATCTCTTCTATCGATTGGCGTTTAAGTTTTCTTCAGTTTTTATACAATAAGGTTGTAAACAAGATTTTGATGGAAGCGGATAGATCTAATAATATGGAGTTAGCAGATTTTGATTAGTGGTGAATACTAAATTAAGTTTGCTTGATAAACCCAAAAAATAGTTTCAACAGTTTATATATTAATAATATTTAAATACATGCGCAAACGATATAAAATAAATACAACTCTTCACATATTACATATATTACAAACGTCAGCTCTCAGCGTATAAAACATAAAAATATCAAAGAACTTTTACAAAGTTAGTATCGTAAATTTGTAGAAACATAGATTATTTTGCAGATCATTCATTAATTTTAAATGCTAATCCCGAAACCCTATTTAAATTGCCAATAATTCGCATGGGACTTCCAAAAGCCTGTTCGTGGTTCTGTTATCTTATTGACTCATCTTGCCATTATTTTTTAATTCGGTAATCTGTCGCCGGATATCCAAATTTCTTTGGCGAGGCATAATCGCCGTGTCGTTATATGTCTTGTGTCCGTGAACAGTGTCTCCTAGTAACTAAAACTAATGCACGTGCGGTCCGCCACTACTGGCAGCGTCGCTGTCGATCCTTTCCCCCGCTCGCCCCAAAGACCGAAGAGCCCCGCGTCAATTGCAACAATCATGACATGCTTCAACTCAATCTTTTGTAGGGAAAATGCAAGATAAACTATGATTATGTAATAAACTTTAAACCTATGAATTAGTGGGTAGCCTATAGTCTATATTTCATTATTCTAGCTCTTCTAATAAAGGAATTGCAGGCATTGCATAATATAGCTTTTTGTAGTTCAAGCACTAATCCAGTGACTTTACAAAAATGCACATTGAAAGCTAGCATTCCGCAGGTGACTTTACTTTTTAATTCGTTGAAATCCATGAATTATTTCCGCACTAATTAATTGCTAAAGTTAAACGAAAAAAATTTACGGGGCAAAAACAGCGCCAATTCTTTTTAATTTAGAAAAATCTGGAAAACGCCAACATATACAGCCTTCTAATTTTTATGAGTTGTTGCATATTAATCAAGGACAGCATCAGAATTTTTTCTAATTTTTTCGCCCCTAGAGATGCGAGAAAATGGACGTCAAAAGAGGGGACATAACAAATAGCCGCGATAGTACGTAGTGATACATACAAACATTCCTTACTGTTGGCAGCAATCTTCAACGGAAACTGTCATAAAATATTGATCGACTTGTACCCTCAGTTCCGCAGCGTACGTAAGTGATGTTCCACTTGCAGTCGCACGAAAGGCAAACCTAGTTTTATGGCAGGTTCGAGTTTATTTGCTGAGAACTTTGAGTGCCGACAATGGCTCCATAATTTCATTAGATCGATCCCATGCGGTAGACGTAGCAGAGAGTGCACAACATGACAAAAATGTCTTGCATGATCTCTCGCGCAGCACGAAACACGATTCCGGAACTGAAATGCAGCTATTATACTGAGAAAAGAGCGAATGGCAGAACACTTACAGAGTATATTGGATCAAATTGCATGCTGCTCTAAAATGCTATACAATTTTACGAAGTCATTACGAAACTCTCCGTCGACCGGAATCCATGGAAAGAAGTACTCTAGAATGGAAATGATGATTTCTAATTATTTTTAACAGTTGACCAGGCGAAAAATAAAAATTAAATCCAACATATTACAGGTGATTATATATTTAATTTGGTTTCATGTAAAACTACTTTCGGTATTGCCCGTCTTCAGTTGCATACTGCAACAATATAAAAACTGAAATTACTCATTTGTTTGAACTTATAGAAATTTTTCATATGTACAACATACCGTCGACTTTTTAATCACCTTGTGTGACATTGTTGTGCCATCATGAGGACTTAACGATCTGATATCTAGTATATCCGAATAGGGATTAAGTGCGGATAGACGCTATAGCCCACATGACGTTTATACCGTTCTCGATGTGTAGCTACCCTATCTAACGTATGTGGGTAATGAGAAGCCGCTGAGAGAGATGACAAGTGGTAGAGTTCTCAGCGTAAGCGTGCTCGACGGTGCACCCATCCTCCGATGAAAGGGTAACCTTTCTAATCTCGATGGGTACGAATTACGCGTTAGCGTTCCGGGCGGTGACTCGTCAAACGTGGATTCCGGAAGATTTCCGGCACCAGTACTTGGAGTAATTCAAGGCTGTGGGATGTACTAACTCTTCGGTGTACGACCCTAAAACCACCGGGGGCTACCCTATACCATGGTTCCTATGCTGTGGGTCAATAGCCGCCCTTCTACGGTGTGTACAGATATTGAGTAGAGGTTCGTACAAATGGCCTCGCCGGCGACTCGTCCAACGGTGTCGGGGAAGCCCGACTAACACGAGTACCGAGGGGAAGGAGGGCCCCCATGGCTGGTCTGTGCTTACGAGGTCTTATTTGTATCATGAGAGCCTGCGTGTGATGGTAGGTACCATTGGTGCACAACAACTTACTTTAGGGATTTACAAATACCAGCCATGGCCTCTTTCAACTGGAGACGGACTCTCGACGGACTTCAAAGCTAGCTTTGAAGAAGCGAGCAACATGGTTCGCGAAACGTTAGCATTTACAAATCTTGACACACGGCATAACTAGTATATTTCCTAAATGATTCTGGCCGTAAAGCCTATGTACTTATCATTACTTAATTTCTTATAAACAAAAAACCTCAAAAATCGTGTCTTTTTTTCGTTTTTCGCTTGTAAAAGCTGTACCAATGACGCAATCTTGATTGTAGAGAAGAACAGATGAAAAAAATGAGCTCTACACGGACACTACCTCCACAATTTTAAAAACAGTTGGCATACATTTAATGCCTAAATGCTGCGTTGCATAGCTTGGTGACCTTCGCCCATAGTTCGATCCTCTTGCCACCTACATGTTTGTTCCAGGAGTACCTCACTGTACGAAGCTTAGTTATCTGAACTATGGCATTTCAAGGTATTTTTTAAAAGCTCATCTCTTACCAGATCAAAACCAGGTGAATTTTTTGTTTTGATACCGTATACTTCATTTATTGCCTCTTTAGGAGTAAAGGGGGGATACCATTTACTTGGATTATTTCACTATTGGTAATTTAAACCAAAGTTTTGTCTTCATTGTTCCGTGCAGTTGCTTTACACTCTTCTTATGGTCATCTATTAATGTAATATTGCCAAACAGGACATATCAGACCTCCAGCCCCCATACCAGGCCTGGCCAACCGAACTGGATTTATCACCTTACATGCGGAGTCTGCCCGCACTTTGGCCAGGACTGCTCTATACCATATAGCTCCCCATCATTTGCAGAGTCATACGGTGCCACACCCCCTTATCAACAAGTACAGCACTGTAACTAAACATGTTCAACCAAATATTTCGACAGTCCATATACCATTGCATTATGCATTGGAGGTGGAAAATGTTTAGAATCGGTTTACAAGTTGGCATTGTGATTTTCGAGCCAAATATACTTACACACTTGTAAATTAAATACTTGAAAAGAATTGAAATTATCTATTCGCGAACATCCGTGACATTTAATAATTTGACTTTAGCTAGATTGGGGAAATAACACACTGTGCGGCGTGCGGCCGGTGGTAGGAAATGATGCTCGATATGAAATACTATACGCCATCGCCAAGACTTACGAATTCTAGTACATTGGCGCTACTTGATAAACGTTCAGAACTCCAGAGGATTAGACATAGTATCCACTTTCACACGAGTGATATTGCAGGATACTAATAATGACTCACGCTGGTAGTCTCAAGTTTTCCAGTTGAATGTTGATAGTCGAAATGAAAAGATCTGAGATTTCTACCATAATACTCCTAAAGTTTCAGTGCACGTTTAACGTTAAGGATAAACCAAGGTGGAAACATTTTGTGGAGTTATTGTGAATAAAAATGCACATTCCGTCGTCATAACGTGTATCAAGCTAAATCGAGCATGACGATGTTGGGAAATGGATTACCGCGCTTGGTGCGTGACTGCATAACTGATTAAACGAGAAAAATTGGAGCCATTGGAGCTGGTCACCCGGGTATTTAAGAGGGCTAAGGAAAAATGTATTACGATAGGCCCCTCTGATAGTTACGCCACTGCGCAATCAATAAACTGAAAATGCAATCGCCCGAGGGTTTAAACATCAAGTAATGCCCGAGGTGCATACAAAATTTTATGTCCTACAATGGTTTTGTTCCTCCGTTTGAATAATATTAATAACTATTTTGACCAATTTTGACGTTATCAAGTGACATGCGTATCTACGGAGTTGAATAACAATACAAACAACGCGGAGTTGAGTGACAATACAGACAATTAACTGTCAAACTTATAACTTTAATCGCCAATAATTGACATTGCCGAGTGACAGTACAGACAATTAATTGTCAAACTTACAGATAATCTCGCCAATACTTGACAATGATGACTTAAAATTTATAATTTGAATGACAAATATTTGATATATTTGACATATAACCATGGCAACCCTTAATACCCGCGCGGCCGTTAAGAATCCTTAACGCCCTCGCGGGCGTTAAGAAGCAGATTTTACCCCGGTATCTAAGATGTAAAATGTCACTTTATGATCACGTAGGACATAAATATGCTAACTAAAAGGTATTTGAAACGGTTTAAAACGAAATGGCTTTAATGGCTTTACGGTAGCCATTAAAGATTATCCGTTACCAAGTCTTTAACACATTCCCCTTAATCAAATTTAAATTGTTACCTTTAAAAATTTTTGTATGTCCGTGTTACGCGGGGCTCGAGTTATACTCCTGCCGCAGGCGCTCCGTACCTTCTTTACTGGAACCGTCACGATTCAATGCAAAGTGAGATAATATACTCTTAAATCACGTATAGGATACCTATATTCTTTCCAATTTCTATTTAAAAAAATAGCCAAAGTTGTACCCCCCCCCCCCCCAATCGTTACAGTAAATTACTCCATCTAGTTTTCAGTGGACAAAATACTATTTTTGAAGCAATAATTGGAAAAATATGATATAAAAATGTACAGTGTGTACAGTGTATAAATGTACAGTGTGTCTGTGGTATATCCATTTTGCATAGCGGCGGAGGAGAGAATAACAAAACGGACGAAACTCGTGAAAAGCTTGGAGTATTGAAACACAGGCCTTGAGCATGCTTATAAGGGGTTCTTGGGTTCTCTAATTCCGAATATGTGATATTGTTACATTTTCAACGACAGAAAATATAAGAAAATATCCGATTATCATTATTTCCTGTAAAAAAAAAACGTTTGATTGCGCATCAAATATTAGAAAGTAGAACAGTAGAAAGTATTCGTATACGAAACTTATTTCCTATAATATACACACACCGGCAAAAATAATCGGGTCACCTAAAGTATTGGAAAAATTTTGTGGTATATAACTTTTGTAATCTTTAACCGATTTTGACGATTATTTCAGAATCTTGTCGCCGTAATGTTCAATATTATTTGTAACCTTTGAACGATTTCAATGATTTTATTACTACCTACTCTGTAAGAAACTTAATTAAGATTACCGCTATGAGTAAAAATTCGTAATTTTAGCTTCAATAATATTTGTAATCATTTACAGATTTCGATTATTTTTCCTTCGCATTAAACAAATTCATGAACATTTTTAATTTTTTCCTAAAATTTAACGGGTAATGCAGTATTTCTTACCTGACTACTAACACTAAACTGCTAAAGTAGTACTATTAACGTTTAGCTATTAAATTATAAACTGCATTAACGAAATTATATGGAATGTGCGAAAATATTGTGGCGTTTTTGCCATTTTTTATCACAAACAGAAAGATCAAGCAGGCTTTCCGGCAATAAAATAAATCTCTTTCCCCTGACAGTTATTAATTTAACGTGCGCTATCGTTTCCTTTACTAGGGAAGAGAATGCCTTATAATTTTTTGAGTACCCATTTCGCAAATGCTTCTAAATTATGTCTATCCACTTAGCAAAGGAATGCTCGCATTCCCCCTTCCGGGTTGTAATAAAGTAAAAAACGTTCTTTCTCGTTCAATTCTTCCGGGCTATATGTACAGGCTGTCCCACCTTTTTTTCCCACAACACTTCTTTTCAGATAGTAAATGTCATGCAAGTAAAAAGGTTAATATAGACTTATTAGAGGTTCCAATTCAATAAAAAGTTACAGCCGTTTTACGTATTAACAATACCGTGTTTTAAACGGCTTCATTTTAAGGTATTGAAAAACCATATGAAGTTCATATGAAATTTTCAACTTCGAATAGCATTTGCTTTCTACAAAAGAACCAGTGACATTTACTTTTATTATTTTTAATATTTTTCTAAAATTTATTTATTTTTTATTGTTGTACCTAATTGTGTTACTTTTTTCGCTTTTCGGTTTCGCATTGTTTGATGATTTTTTCTTTGTTTTGCTAATATTTCAAACGGCTGTAACTTCTTATAGTCCAAGAGCCAGTAACGCATTCCGTTACACCATAGAGAATAGGGCTAGAACTTTCAGAATCTGTCCCTTGTAGCGTGACAATAAGATAATAGTGACTTTAGCACCCATAGATTTTTAAAGTGTGTATTAAAAAAAATACATTATTATAATCGGTTTTACGTCTTTTAAGAAAAAAATTACAGACCGGTGGGTGGGTGGAAAGTGGATCCAAGAGGGGCAGAAGTGGCGCACACAATTGCACTTATTGCAGTAAATAATTAGGTTAATTGATTATTCTTAAATAATAAATACGTCAGCGCAAAGTACCTAATATTCCTGATGCCAGACCAAAATTGCGGTGGTCTCACTCGCGCCCGCATGATACTGTCTCACCCGCAAGGGGGGGGGGGGTCTTGCGGATGTCTCCACCTTAATTTTCGTCTTTCATCGGGACGATTACTTTGTGGAAATGTTTCTAAAACTAATCAAACCCAACTTCATCATTTTACTGTAAATACTGCAATTTTGCGCCCAACTCTGGCCTCCTGTGGCACCAACTTGCCAACCTTATCTTCATTTGAATCGTTCTTCTTTGATATCCCAAAGTGGCATATTGATTCTAACAAATTTATCTTTCTTGCTTTAGCTGATGCAAGTTGTTTAATTATATTTTCAAGGTCAAGTCCTTCGATAATTTCTCGTTCTATGCTCAATAAAGCAAGATCACATAATCGTCTTTGGCCCATCGAGGCACTCAAATATGAAAGTATCAATTTTAATTTGCTAAATGATCTTTCGCAACTGGCAAGAGAAACCGCCATTGTCAACAATAGTTGCAAAGCCATACGCATATTGCGAAAAACGTTTTCATCGGTATGAACTATAAAATTAAGTAGTTGTTCGGGGCTTGATATTTTTTGCGCACGACTTGTTAGCAGCGTTCTAAAATCCAAAATTTCTTCATATAATTCTTACCCATCCACATCACAACTGTAGGCTTCTCCAAAATTTTCAGAGCGCTCTTTCAAGTGGCTTGTTTGGGCTTTAAAACACAACCCTTCCATATCGAGAAGAAATCCAAATTTTGTATCTATTTTTTTGTAAACGAACGCTTCTTTCATAACGCTTTCAATTTCTTCTTTAGCTGATAAACCAGCATCTCTCGATGTTTCTCCATCCATTCTTTTAGTTCTTCTTTGAAGTCTTTCAAATTCAATATCCGATTGATTGTAAATTCGAATTCCTTCTTTCAGTGAGTAACTAACTAACACTTCTCTTTCATCATGAAAATAATTTTGAAGTGCTTTTAAATCTAAAGCTGCATCATGAAGGTTCATTTTAGGATCCTGCAAACAGGATTATAGAGTTGCTTTGTTGTGTCATTTTTACTTTCACTAGTTGCGATTTCATCGTCCATTATGTTGTGGAGAATGTCCAGTATTTCCTCGAAATATTTGTTAACAGGTTTAACTGATTCCGTTTTTGCGCTCCACCTAGTGTCGGAATCGGACTTTAAGGCCACAGGTACTGCTTTGAGGTTTTCCCAGGGCTGCGCTGGGTTGAGCGAGTGAAGTCGATGGTTCCGAAAAATTTTACCATAATTACTTTTGGCTTGGCTGTATGGAAACCTACCAAATAGAGCAAATGATTATCACAATTCACAAATATTGTGATCTTGTTCTTTTTTCCTTGATTCTTTGATGAACACTAGTCTTGTGTCCAGCCATAACAGCAGCATTATCATAGCACTGTGACCTGCAATCTTGTAAATTCATATTGTTTCTTTCTCTAACTGCTTCTCTAACTGCTTATATTTCGTGAACCAACCTTGCAGCGTGTCTATCGCTTATTTGTACAAGAAACCAAGGAAATTTCCTGTATTCATATCTGACTGAAGTGACTCAGTATGGCCTCGCAAAGCCAGGTTTTATTTAATGCAGTGTAAAAGTGTTTTCAAAATATCACACCACTTCTGACTTTCTCTTTGAACTTGCTCTTGAAGTGCTGCATCAATTATGCCTCTGCTGTTAAGTAAATTTCTTTCCATTTCTTTTCAGTGAAAATATTGTCGATGATTTTTGGAATTTTCATAAACTCTCATTATTCAGATACTTTCCATTGCTTAAATCGGCATTCTTGCTACAAACTAGATTGGTTATCGGATCGGGAAAAAAGAACGGCAAATACAAAAGGCAGACTTTCTGGAAGGTGAATAAACTAACCATGAACGCATTACTTGCTCATCAAGACCATTTCCTAATTTTTTTCAAACCAAGAATGGTTGTTCATAGTACGATAGTTAGTGGGTAAAAAAGGGCCTTTGATATTTTGAAAGCACTTAGAACCAAGTTTTATTATTTCTATTCTCAATGCATCGGTTAATGCCTTTCCCGATTCTTCACTAAACTTAAGAGCACCGATCTCGTGTTCTTCAATCGCGCTAGATATGGAATTTTTACTATTTTCTGCGTCAGTGGATCCATCTTCTAATTCTTCAGAACTAGCAGCCTTTCCATAATTGGAATTTTCTGAAGATCTTATCTATTTATTTTCAGATATATGCAAGAAATAAATGATCCAGTCTATTTCGTTTCAACCCAGCTCTTTTACGGACATGCCTTTAAGGCAAAAAAATGCTTATTAGGTACAATCCCTTTAAGTTTGTCGCTATCTGGTAGTCATAAAAGATAAGCAACTTTTTTTTAGTTTTGTTCTGAAAAATAAATCAAATGATGGGTTTCAAATACTATACTATACGCAGTATAGTCGAACCAATATTAGTAGAGGGCTGACAGACATAGAGCCAGTGATTGCTATTTATTTTGCATTCAGCTTTTTACTCTATTTGCTAAGGTGTCGCGATAATTTCATACTATTTCTACCAGCAGAATACTCAGTGAAAGCGAAAAATTCAACCTAACAAAATAAATATTTTATAAATATGCATCTTTTCTTCCTGTCTTCTTCTTCTTCCTGTCTTTTGCAAGAATTCTCTGGAAATAAAACGATAACATAAAATATCAATTTAAACGCATACTTTGGACGCATTACTAATTTCTTTATTTGCATGTCGTTACTTTGTTTTTAATTTATAAGTAAGTTGGTAATGAAAGCATGGTACATATACAATTATACATAGCTATATTCCGACAAGTCTACTTAACTTGGCCCGACTATATATAAAATAAATAGTTTAGTGAACCGCAGTTTTTATTAGAACCATCGCTAACCCAACCGCTAACCCACATCAAAACATCGCTCGTATCTGCATTACAACTAGTTAGCCACGATTTGACAGATAATTTAATTAATTTATAATTAAAATTAAACTTTTTATTTTTAAATTAATTCTATTGACAATATCGTCAGGTCATCAGCGTTTGATAGTGCTATATAGTATGATAAAGTCATGTGCCCGGCCACATCAGATTTTATATTAGAGCCATTTCACTGTTAACTCAACCGTGTTCACGAGATCAGGTGGAGAGTGGATATACATATAACTTACGGATTTTTAACGGTTTCCTACAGTATAGTTGCATACATCTACCGCTTACCTCTACAAATATTTCTATCCAAAATGCGCAGTTGTCTTTCTATTTGATCTCTCGTAGTATCTGGGTCGATCATGAAGAAATATTTTGGCACTACATTCAGTGATCGCAACTGAAGGTCGAGCATTTGCGCCAGACGAGGCCACCAACCAGCACCTATAACAAATAAAAATAGTACCTATGGTATTAAAACAAATACTTATTAATTATTATGATATTATTCAATCAATATACAGCGTGATTTATAAGTAGTTCATATATAAGCAGCCCATATACAAAATATCATTATAGGGTAAACTAATGCAACGAAAAGTATTCAAACTTTGCCTCGTTTACAAATAAATCTGAATTTGATTTTGAGTTCTTTCAATTTATTATTTAAAGCAAAATCTAAATATGATACACAAAAAATTTCGGAGAGAAATTGTACGGACTTAATCATACACAAACAAGGAGTGATTTTCTCTCCGAAATTGGTGAAAAGCACCGTAGTATAATTTTACAGTACAAGTGAAAAAACCAGGTGTTTTCACACGATCTAATCGATCTGATCGATTTGATCGATCATCGATTTTTTCCAATACACGCATTTACATTTTATAATCAACAGAATATTTACTTAATCATTAACTAAAAACAATAACTAAAAATAAATGTTATTAATTGAAGTGTTTATTTTGTTTCTACGTAATTGCCCCTGCGAACACACGATGCATTTTTTGGTCGAATGTTTGCTTGTTTACAAAATAAATAAATCCGCGAGTGTTGCAGCTGATAACGTTCGGTGGCGCCGGCATTTATTTGGCGCGTGTTTGTTCAAACGAATCGAACTAATTCAATTAGCCGTATAGCAATATTTTGTTATTCCAATGCCGTCCGTGGCACCACAAAACAAGTAATATTGGATGTAAATGCGTTACTGGTTTACGAACCTCGGCTTTGCTGTTGTCTGTTGTTTATTGCATGTATCAACATTCCCAGTGGAAACGGGATGGTTTTATTCATCTCATTTCGTCATTTCCTTTCCATATTTGTTAAACAAAATATAGAAGAGTAATAATAAAATACAAATCAGTTACTGGAATAACAATATGAGTAACAGATCAAATACAGTCCAAATACAAAATCAAATATTACCCAATAGTATTACCTAAAACACCTCGTACCACCATTGTTTATGAAGTAATCCTTTTACACGAGGTCTGTACCTGGTGATTTCAAAGTTGGGAATAACACGAGATAGCACGTAGGCCCGATCTGACGACAATAACCGCATAAAGCCCGCCATTTAAAATTATTGAAAGAATGCACAATTTTCTTTCACATATTTACTAATGAAAACTTTACAAAATAAGTTTACCTTGGATATGGGGTTATACGAATTGAAATACATGTCCGATCTACAGAAGCTTGATTTCCCTAGAACCAGGAAACGTGACTGTTTATCCGAATTTTTGGATGAATAATAATTACGAAAATGTTCTTCAGAATGTATAATTACAGTACACGCTTGCTAATGCAAGTTAATTGGAATCGCCAATTTGTAATATTCAAAATAAGTTGCTTTCTTTGTTTATACTTGTAAGTTTTCAAACATATTCAGAAATCTCAGAATTATATTTTGAAAAATGCAAGCTTTTTATATTTTTTGGTAAAAAATTAGCAAAAAGATAGTAAAAAATATAGACTGCTCACATTTTTCAAATTTATTTGCTGTTACATATTGCGCGGTTGAGTTGCTGGTACGTCAGCGGCGCACCCCTCTATAAAAAATTAGCAATAAATGCCAAAACCCATAGACTGTTCACATTTTTCAAATTTCTTTGTTTTCGCAGATTGCGCCGTTGGGTTGTCGGCACGTCAGTGGCGCCTCGTTATCTCAAAAACTACCAAAGCAAAAAAATCTATTTTTTGTTAAAAAAATTTGATGTGGCCAGGCACATGACTTTATCTTACAATATATAAAATTAATAGTTTAGCTGCATGAGAATCAGTCGTGTCTGCGTTAAATAAAACTAGTTAGCCAGGATTTAACAGATAAATAAATAATTAAATAAATAAATAATTCCTTTATTAAAATAAGACAACATTAAATGCAACAAAATATTATTTATATTTAGGGCGCAGTTCAGCACACTTGTTTCCAAATTGCCTTACTCTTCCACTCAACCCCTTACGCAAACTAGAGCTAAGACATAATTGTAGCAATAATATAAAAATAATTCCGAGAACTTATCAAAACAAAAACAAACAAAAAATTACTCTAGAGTCTAATTACACGTAATTGCAGCAAATCCAACCCAACAAAACATCGCACCTGCCCATAAAAAATTAAAATTAAAAAGCTTCCAATGTGCGCTCGATGCCTAAAGTCCCCCCTGTTGAGCAAACAGACAAAGCTTCACCTTTCCCCAAAACTGTTTAACAATAAATTTTTCATATCTTCCCTGAGACCATTGTATATGTGACTGACCTGGTAAGAGAATGACCTTTTATACAGCTCAGTACGATGGGCAGGTGGAGCAAACAAACCCCCGAATATTAAATTAAGGTTATGGATCCGTTCTACAGCATATCTTCCGCATGAGGTATTGTGGGATCCTAGTGGATAGCAACTAATGATACAATATTGCTGCATGCAACACCCTAGTGTTATCCATGTTCAACCACCCTAAGTCGCCCAGCCCATTCGATGCATGATCATACTTCGTCAAACCAAAAACAAACAGAACACATGCATTTTGGACACGCTCAACACGCTGCCTATCCGACGCGACGCCATCAGGCAAGGACGGTACACGGTATCACAATATGAGATCTTTTGATACTATTAACTACTGTCAATATTAATTGGGAGATAATGTGAAAACATCAGCATTTGACATTACCGGCACTGTCATTAGACTGAAAAATTTGCAAATCCTGGGTCACTATATAGTTCCTTTGGTTCCTTTGGACCCTTTTGAACCAAAAGCTTTTCAGCTCTAAGTTAGGTCATGAAACTGGTAAATGAAGTTCCGTGCCGATACCTTTAGTAGTTTCGCTGGAATCGAATAAACAAAAATTGGGTACACACACACACACACACACACACACACACACACACACACACACACACACACATACACACACACACACACACACAGAAATTTTGTTGTACCTTGGTCAAATATGTTCAGGGGACCCAAAAGGACATATTTCCGCTAAAATCTCAAAAAAAATTTTCGGCACGATTACAATACTTTACATACTGCGTATGATAAAGTAAAAATTTGATACTTACTAATAACTTTTATTTTTTTGCACCGCTAACGTGCCCGACATCGACAGCACCAACGTGTATGTCTCACTGTCCGTTGGTAACAATACGTAATTGGTAGTTTACGTCAAATTGTTCCCAATTTGTACATTAGTAGTTTTTGGATATGCTCACTATGATTTTACAAGAAGAATTTTCCGTGGCCCCTTAAAATATGGATGCAGTGCAATGGTAAACATGTCCAAGCAGAATTTCACATTCCTACCATTGTGCAGAAAGTACTTCAAATAACTTCGAAGAGCATTATTTTACAACCGTTTAATAAAATCTTCTTCTGGCTTTTATTTTGCAGAATTCATCTAGCAAACGGGCAAAATTGTAGTTATCGGCCGTTGCCTTCGCAAAGTTATTCCCGAAATAAACACCGCCAAGTCGATAACAGGATAGCGCAATAAATCGCAAAAATAGGTCACCCAAATATTGCACAGGCAGACGCACTGACTTCAGCTCTCTTTTGCAGCTCTTGTTTGTGTTTTCCTGTTTTCCGAATCTCGCCTGTTTGTACGAGCGGACAAAGGGGACGAAACTACCCCGACAGCCATTAATCCCGATTAGATTTGGAGGGCTTTAGTGGCATTCTGGCGACTAGATCAAACGAAACAAGCACTAATGTGTTTCCAGTATATTAGACTTGTCGTTACGAGATCTATTTAACGTTAACTTATGTAACCTAAGACTAAACAATTCGAATTGTATACCGGGACCAATCTTGCGGTGTAAGTAATTACTTAATTATTCATTAATTTATTATTTTTGCCTTAATACCGCTTACAGTTTAATAACTGTCTTTGTTTGTCACTACGCCGGCCGATCTGTTCAGCTGAAGAGGCTAGCTCGAAACATGATCAGTTTACATAGGAGATACCAACGTTGGTTAACACACACAGAAAAGTGATTACTGGAAACAAGAAAACGTATTTTCTTGAATTTATTTACTGGAGTCATATGCTTATCATATGCTTACTTGGGTGTAGAATGTTAGGTATATACACGAAATTCCATCTACTCAATCTAAGTAATTGTGTTTCCTAGATAATTGTGTTTAAAGAAGTAATTCATTTTATCGATCCTATAACGTCAAGAACAATTGATTTTTCTATAACGACAAGTTTCTTCAACCAAGTACACACAGAAAAGAGACCTCCCGAACAAAGAGAGAATTACTTGGATGAAGTAGTTGGTAGGTTCGTATATACGCGAGAGATTATTCACTTCAACCAAGAAATTTTATTTCTTGGAACAGTTACTAGATTTACTCCGTTGAACGTTTACTCAGTTGAAAGTTACTCCGGTGAAGTAAGTAAACAGTCTTCAATGAAGTGTATATTTTTTATTTCCCTTAAATATTTTTTAGCTACTCATTGTAAGAATTCTAAAGATTTGGGACAAATACGTTTTCTACTAGAATACTGGTATAAAATACATATACACTGTGGGCAAAAAAAAAACGGTACAAATGTTTAATCACTCGTATTTCCAATAATATTTAGTCAATTCAAATATTTCTTTAAAAACGAATTGCTTGTAGTGTGAAGATTGAAACCATACCATATTCGCAATAACAGAACGTTTCAATCCAAAATTATGATGCTTTCTTTATGTTTGGCTATGCAATATTTCTGATAACATCGGGTCAATTTAATGTAAAATGAAAGGTATATTAAAATCAATGGGTAATCACATTTGTCTTGTTTTGGTAAAAAAAGTGCACTGGAGATCTTATACCATCGTATAGAGGCTGATGTTTTTCTTATACAGGGTGAAATATTTAAACAATGCTTTTGTATAGTTTTTAGTAAAAACCAGTAAAAACCAGTAGACTATGACGTTTGTAACAAAAACATTGCAACGGCAAGAGGAATCTAACTCTGTACTTGAGTTATCTTTAAAGATCGTGGAGAAACCGTTGGTGTTGTTATGGGCGGCATGTTTAAATTTATCATTTTAGGTGGTCTTTTCGTCAGTTTCAGTTATAATATATCACTCTTGTTGTTTAGCTGTAAATTTTGGACGAATGTTAGTTCTTGTTCTTTTGTTTGTTTTTGCTTGATTGAATCGGAGCTGGAATCAACGTTTTTTGAGTATGCCACATCACTTCAAACCAAGTCGCTTTTTATTTTTATGTCATGGTTAAATAAAGAGCACTTCCAACATCAGCCTGAAGCCAGCCTGAATACATTGTGTTGTTCCTTCTTTTAGATACAAAGCGATGTTGATTTTAGTTCCAAATCACTGCAACAGCAAAATTTTATGATTTGTTGCAAAAACATAAAAATTTACTGCCCAATAATTGTAGTACAATATGGAAAGCAGGTAAGAAAAATCCTTAAAAAAATTCAAAATCAAACGTGGCACCCATAACTAAACTAAAAGTTGGCCATAGTTTCTCCACTAGCTTTAAAGATAACTCAAGTTCGCAATTGGACTTTTCGTGCATATGCAATTGAATCGTTTTTTTATCTATGCAAACGTCCAATTCAACTGCTTTTTTGAGTAAAAACAGCAAACAAACAATGTTTCAACATTTTACACTGTATACTAAAAAAATCACCTGTATCCGATGCTATAAAATCTCTACTGTTCCTTTTGAAAGCAAATGTCATTACCTACTAATTTCATTACACCTTTGATTACACATTAAATTGACCTGATATTATCAGAAATGTTGCAAAGCCATACATAAAGCAACATTACATTGGATTAAAACTTTCAATTATTGCAAATATGGTTAGTTTTCAATCTTTACAATATAAGCAATTAGTTTATTAAAGAAATGCTGAAATTTACTTAATATCTTTGGAAATATGAGCAATTGAAAATTTGTACCATTTTTTGCCCACAGTGTTATAATAGTTATATTCACTGTATTCTATTGCTAATTAACAAGATAGACATGTTATACTTACTCGTTCTAAACTGTTGCATGTCTTACATCAAACATTAATAAATAATTGGTGGGTTTTTGTTCAGTAAACAATGCTTACTTATGTTAAATGTTTTATATATTCTTGAATGTAGTAACTACGCACTCTGAAGGATTAAATATTATTTCGTTGGAGAAATTGACACTTTTGGAACGAAAAATTTAATTACTTCTTTCAATACAGTATTGGTTATTATGAAGAAAGAATTTATTTGTCGACAGCATTTACCTGAGAAATTATTTTACTTAGATTGAATATGTGGCATTTCCTGTATATACCTAGGTTTCTACATCCAAGTAAATATGCGTCTGAATCCAGTAAATATCATCTTTGGTTGTCGCATTGTTGTAAGTGTATCCAACCGAGAAATGTCAACAGATCTACATTTTCTGGCAGTACAAGGACGCAAAATGCGATTGCGGGGCCAGTGTTTTGTCAGCTAATGATATTGTGACATTAACAGAAGTGTTACCCCTTTGTGGGTAATCACATTAACGTCTTTGCATCTCCTTCTGGGGCTGTAGGGGAGATAGTAGTTTTCCCGAGGGAATAAATACGCTCACAACGTTTTAACAATTGCTTTATTTAGTTGTAGTCTTACATACGTGTGAATGAGTAACATATCTACTTCTTGCAAAATTGGTTCTTCCTATTATAGCAACCTGTTGGTGTAAACGAACTTTTATGCGTGATACTTAATTTAATCAGAAAGAGCGCAGTTATAAAATAAAGTTCATACTTAAAAAGTAGCACCTCAATTAATTTATTATAGATCAGTGCCTACAATTCACCAATTAACAAAAAATAAGGAAAATATTTAGATTTAACTTTTTGGAGATCCAGGGATTTAGATTTATAATCTCGGGATCCCGAAAAAGCTCATTATTTGTCGGGATCCCGGGATCCCGGGACTGGAAGCCCTACACACAGAGAAATGTTTAAGACATTCGTTGTCTTGCCGAAATTTACTCCGAACAAATCAATAAAGTTTTCAATTTAGATGAGCTTTTTGAATCAAAACTCACAAATTTCTCCTTTGAAGCGACAACATTTTGTTTCCAAGTAAAACTACATTGGATAATTTTAAAAGTTCTTATGAGTTCTTTTAAGAATATAGTGTGTTGCATTGAACAATTCAATATATTCCAATGAAAACAACTATTGCATTGAAACAAGATCATATATGTAAAATATGGTGTTCAAAACAAGTAAAATTAGTTGGTTGATGCAAGAGACGTTTTGTGTGAACCAAGTAACCAAATGCTTAGTTTAAAATATCGGGTGGTTTCATTGTGCGGAAAACTTAAGAGTTTGCGCGGTTTGTGGCACCAGACTGACGCGACGTAGAACGGCGACAGTTTTTAGATACGCAGTATATGAGGACTACATTCTCCAGTCTCACTCACAACCCTCACAACGTTAACTCCATGCAAATATATTGGTTATAGTGGTAAGCAGTGTCGCTTTGATATACGCTTGATTGCAGTTCAAGCAGTTTTACATGTGATAATGGACAGCGTGGATGATTTTTGAATTTCATCAGATCATCTTAAAACGATATTTGACAGTAAGTATACCATAAAATAACTGTGCAAAACATAACAAAACTTACAGAAGAAGAGATAAAAGAACTTATTCCGGCTATTGGAGATCGGATTGTTTTCCGGGAAGCGGTGAAGCTAAGAGGAGATTTAGAAACATCTAAGGTGAGAAACCGTATTATAATGGCCAGTTGCAGAAAGGCCCATCAAGTCTTGTTGACTGCTTAGCTCTTAACTGTACTAATTACTGTATCAGGATGACATTTTTTTGTATTTTTGATTGTATTTTAAATGTATTTTTTTTCTTTTATAACAAGTTATTGGGTTTATATCAGTATGACACCTACTTGTTTGAAATGTATTTTTATTTTTATAATAAATTAATGTATTGGTATATATGAACTTTTTTTACCCATTGTCTTTGCTACATGACTAAAAAAATCTGATGTGGCTAGGCACATGACTTTATCATACAATATATAAAATTAATAGTTTAGCTGCATGAGAATCTATTCTATTGAGAATAGACCTACAATATACCTACAATTCATAGGTATTGTCAAAGCATCAGCATTTGACACTACCTACACTACGTCATTAGAATAATAGTTATTTATGTCACAAATGCCGAAAGTACGGAATAGCGCGACGAGCGGTGATACGGCGCGTCACCGAAGGCGGAGTGTCGCCGTCGCATGTGAGCGAGTCGCGCTATCTAGTTTTTGGCAGGAGCGACATCAACATTTATTGTGTTGCTTTTTAAGAAATACGTATTTAAAAAAAATAAATAAAAAATTTCTGTATAGTAAATGCTAGGTTGGTACCACTTTGACGAAGCGTCAAGTTTAAAGGTGCGTTCCGATTGGTAGGTAATGGTAGCTAATGGCGGTGGTAGAATACGAAATTATAGTATCTTACATATCGTGATAATGACACATATTAGTTTGCATGTACATAAACATGAGTCACTAGCAATTTTCTATTGGAAATACTATAATGGCGTCTGCTACCACTGCCATTATCACTAATGAAAACGCACCTTAAAAAGGTAATTCAAATTCTGACAGATTTATATTTGTTCATGACACATCCCTACCAACATACTAAAATATAACTACACTCATCGCTATACTTCTCAATTTATCGTTTTTAGAATTAGATATAAAGACGGGTTGATATTTCTTATCAACAAACAATCAAATTGGTAATCTTATTTTATTTGAAATTTGCATTTTATAATTTGCCGCACTAGAGCGGCAACGTTCCATAGTGGTTCTCCAACCTCTGATGAGATCAGCTGTTTTCGCAAAAAAATATTTGTCAAAATCCTGGCTACTATGTAGTTTCATATTATTGCAGATGAGACCGATCTCGATCAAATAGAATTTGCTCTTGCAGTTAAACTATGAATTTTACCAAAAAATGTCATAAACATAAATTATTCAAAATTTCCTCTACTTTAATTTATTATTTAACTATTTTGACGAAATTACAGAAATGGCGGCTCATTTGCAAAATCCTTGAAAAATGCTAAGAATAAACTACCAGTTCCTTTGGACCCTTGTGAACCAAAAGCTTTTCAGCTCTAAGTTAGGTCATGAAACTTCTAAATATAAACTTTCGTTCCGATACCTTCAGTAGTTTCTCTGGAATCGTCTCCACAAAAATCGTTTACACACACACACACACAGACACACACACAGACATTTTTTTGTACCTTGGTCAAAAATGTTCAGGGGACCCAAAAAGACCTATTTCCGCTAAAATCTCAATTTTTTTTTTCGGCACGATCTTACAAAATAATTGCTTAAAGAACTTTGATGTAATACCACATATTATGTTTTGATTAGATTTGTCAGCCAGAAGAATTATTCTTGCTAGTAAATATGATTAAGAAAGTAATGTGCTATTATAATCGTGTAGTTCTTTCTGCATTTGTTTTGATAGACTTATTTTTTATGTAACCTTTGCAGCAGCGGTAGATAGTTTTAACAAAACAACAAAAACATTCACTTCAAATCAATATATTATGTTGAATAATAAATTCGGTGTCCAATAAGGTGTCGTTTAATTAAAAATTCACGTGGTAGTCCTTATTATTTTGTTTATTTGATGGTCGCTACATGTTTCGCGTCTAACTAGACGCTTCTTCAGGCGCTACAATAATTACAAAACAACAGTAAATCAGTTAAAAACTCACGACTCACAAAAACGGTCATCAGTATACACTTACATATCGTCAAAAAAATTTTTTGTAGAAGTCACATAAATACGTCACACAAATACACATACGTAGATGAACCAAAGTATAGCTTCAATTAGATATATATATATATATCGGTAGTGGTTGCTCTTATAAAATCCCACAAAATTTGGGGTTGAGGTTAACACACTTGACTAGCATACAACGTGGTAGACAGAGCGGCGACGTGTGTATTATGTATAGAGATATATAGGTAACGTGCGCACGAAAATCCAAACCGCGGCAACCATTTTCGAACTCGGATTTGAAGGTTTGCCAATTTCAAACTATACCAAGTATGTGTGCAATTATAAAAGTAATTTAAATAGCGGTCTGTATGAGAGATCGTTCTGCTTATTGAGGCAATCAACCGTTCTATCCTTGACAGCTTTCTCAATCTCAAACGCTTCAAGTATCTTAATTTTTGAATTTTTCACACATTTGTGAAGCAATTTTGCGTTTGTATTTTCAAAATGATGCCCATTATGAAACAGATGTCTACCAAATTCCGAAACAGTGACGTCTCTGAGATGTTCCTTAACTCTAATACCAATGTTTCTGCCCGTCTCTCCTATATATATGGCGTTACAATCTGAGCAGCTAAGTCTATATACTCCACTATTCTTTAGGAAGTCTGTCTTGTCTTTCGCATTTGAAAATATTGTTTTGATAGTAGCATTAGTCCTAAAAGTCAAATCTGTATTGTGGTGTTTAAATATATTTTTCAAAGGATTAAAATTGTAGTGTGAATTAAAATTGATAGATTTGTAGTTAGGATCATTTCTTGTTTTGATATTTAGATTATTATTGTTGAAGAATTTTCGTTTTTTGTTAATGATCCTGTCTACAAGGTTGGTATTATATCCATTGTTCCTAGCTATTGTTTTTATTATTAAAGTTTCTTTTTTGAAATTTTCCTCGGAAATAGGGAGGCTGAAGAGACGGTGCACCAGGCTATTAAAAGCTGCTAACTTGTGTGTGAAGTGGTGGTTAGACTTATATGGTATTATGACGTCAGTGGTTGTAGGTTTTCGGTAAATGTCGTATACTAGTTTATTTGAAATTGAATCTCTTGTGATTGTAATGTCTAAAAAATTCAGTGTTTTTTCCCGTTCTATCTCTAGAGTAAATTGTATCTTTGTGTTGAAATTATTTATAAAATTGTGAAAAACAGTAAGAAGGTCTCTGCCCCCGCTCCACACACAAATCACGTCGTCCACGTAACGTTTCCAAAACTTTATGTCCTTTAAGAAACTCTGTTTGGAGCTAAAAATTCGTTCCTCTAAGCTGTCGATATAAACGTTTGCCA
This sequence comes from Melinopterus prodromus, assembly GCA_964023965.1. Taxonomy (NCBI): domain Eukaryota; kingdom Metazoa; phylum Arthropoda; class Insecta; order Coleoptera; family Scarabaeidae; genus Melinopterus; species Melinopterus prodromus. The sequence goes on along the minus strand of OZ030393.1, from coordinate 43,205,315 downwards.
GAAAAGGAGAGAGAGATGAACCCATTGGGAGACCATCCCCGAGCTTATATGTCTCATTATTAAAATTGAAAAAATTCTGTTCTAAAGTCAGTTTGAGCATAGTTGATATGTCCTGCTTTTCCTTATCGCTTAGGTTTGCTGAGGCGATTAGATTGTCAACCACGCGTAGAGCTTCATTTGTGGGTATGTTTGTATATAGGTTGACTATATCGAAAGATACAAGAAGATATTCGTCTTTGATAGTAATTTCCTTTAAAAGATTAGCAAGTTCAACTGAATTCTTTATGGAATATTTCGATTCATATTGCAATAATGGGGGAAGTTGCTTTCCAAATAATTGTGACAATCTATGTGCCGGAGAATTTATGCTGGAGACTATAGGTCTAATGGTCTTTTCCTTCTTGTGTAGTTTTATTTGGGAGTATAGTTGTGGGATTAATGGATTCATGGGGAGAAGGTATTTGGAGTTGCTGTTGAAGACATCATTAAGGGTTTCTCTGCATTCTTTGATAATGTTTTTAGTTTTCTTTATGAACTGTGGTAAGGGGTTTCTCTGAATTTTTGTAATATTGTTGCTCTTAAAGAAATTGTAAGTTTTCTCCAAATACTCTTTCTTCTTTATCAAAACCAATCCGGCATTTTTATCAGCCTGTACGACAGTAATCTCGTTCAATTAAAATTTTTCCTTTAGCTGTTTTATGATTTTAACCTCTGCTTTATTATTGTAGGCTTTGTTTAAATTTTCTTTCTGTTTGAGAATGTTATGTTGAATGTAAATTACTATTACTTGCTTTGAATTTTTAACGCACTTCGTTTAAAATGACAGTTACTTGCTTTGAGAACAAAATACTCTATTCAGAACACTAAAGGTGTTGAACCAAAAGTACAAATGTTTCTCTGAAACATTGGTTCTTCCAAGCAAAATAACCTATTACTTATTCCGATAGCTCTATTACTCTCTTTAATACATCATATGGTTGCATTAAAACAATATTAGTTTGGTCCAAATGTTGAAATATTTGAAATAATACTACAAAGTTTCATTCAAAACAACATTATAGTCCTTTCGAGTTGATGACTATTTGGTGCAAGTCAATAGTTTACTCGTTGCAACTAATTTTATCTCGAACGAAGCACTTAACACATTTGTACTGAGAAAATATTGTCTCGGTTGAAGTGGATAGTTATTTCGTGGATATGGAAATCAACCGTTGTTTTGATGCAAAGCAATTTTATTTGAATTGAGCATTCCTTTCTCTGTGTGTAGTTCGTTAATACGCGAGAATTGTTGACTTCAACCAAGAAATTTTGATTCTTGGAATAATTACTAGATTTATGAGTTACTCCTTCAGGGTGCATATCTTTATTTGCAGCAATTATTTTCAGCATTTTCAATTGAGAGAGTTACTTTTTGCCTTAAGAAGTTATCTAACTTGCTACAAGTATTTTATAGATTTATAACAAGAATTTTCTAGTAAAAACCAGCACAATTTTTCCTAAACGAGAAAAATCAAACCAAAAATATATATTACCGCGCAGCCAGTCTTGTAAGGCGTAAGCCATGGGATTATAATATTGTAACGTTGAGCATTTAGATGCATAACATAATTAGTAAGGTCAGCTTAGAATTCTTATACATGTGCCATGGCCAGGGCATGTGTATTAAGAAATTGAAATAACGAAATAACAACAAACACAGAAACTATGCCACTGGACGACATTCTCCAATAACTCACTTTCGAGACCCACTATAAAATATCGAACCTTTTGTATTGTCGGTTAGTTATCATCAGTTATTATGCAGTTCTTAGCTAGTTATTAAGAATCACACTTATAGTTGTGGAACTGATTGAAGCGCGACGTGCATTATTGCACTGCAGGTTGTAGACAGTTGACGACACTCGTACGCTCGTGAATCGCTAATTACACGAAATTAAAACAAGCAACGAATTCAGTGCAGAGTCTATTAGCTCGACCATTTAGCAGCCTAAATTGCATCGATAAGAGCGAAATAAAAAGGCTTGGGAGGCTTACCCCTAATTTAGTGATAAAACAATGCGTGTCGACCAAATCTCGGTCATTTACAAGGCCATTTAAATGCTGATGTTTACAGTAAAAATAAGTGGATTTGTGGGTGTGACGTCAAATATGCTTTTTTGTGTTCCTTGTCTATTGTTTGGAGCCAATGGCCGGTGGACAACAGATATTACAGATTTAAATCATTCAACCGATCGAATTAAGAAGCACTAATTGTCAGCATTGACTCATTGACAAATATATTATAATATACAGTGTGCCCCACTTAAAAGTGTAACACCTTCATATCTTTTTTACTTTATCATACGCAGTATGGTAAAGTATTGTAATCGTGCCGAAAAAAAAAATTGGGATTTTAGCGGAAATAGGTCTTTTTGGGTCCCCTGAACATTTTTTACCAAGGTCCAAAAAAATGTCTGTGTGTGTGTGTGTGTGTGTGTGTGTGTATGTGTGTATGTGTGTACCAGATTTTTGTGACGATGATTCCGGAGAAACTACTAAAGGTATCGGGATGAAACTTCAGATTTAGAAGTTTCATGACCAAACTGAGAGCTGAAAAGCTTTTGGTTCAAAACGGTCCAAAGGAACTAGCTATTTACTCTTAGCATTTTTCAACGATTTTGCAAATGAACCGTCATTTCTGTAATTTCGTCAAAATAGATAAATAATAAATTAAAGTACAGGAAATTTTTTATAATTTATGTCTATAACATTTTTTGGAAAAATTAATAGTTTAGCTGCAGGAGCAAATTCTATTTGATCGAAATCGTGGCTGCATTAATAGTAGGTAGCCTGGATATTTTGCTACTTTTGACAGTATTCAGAACGTCATCGGTTGCGAGACGTCAATTCAACATGCAAATGCATGGAGAAACACGCGCGCAAGTACGCTATGTGAGACAATATTGAAACATCTTGGTGTCATACACAAAGTCAATATGTATTTCGAGTGCGGATCGCAATGTTGTTTTGAATTTTTTAAGGATTTTGCAAATAAGCCGCCATTTCTGTAATTTCGTCAAAATAGTTAAATAATAAATTAAAATAGACGAAATTTAGTATAATTTATGTCTATGACATTTTTTGGTAAAACTAATAGTTTTGCTGTAGAAGCAAATTCTATTTGATCGAGATCGTGTCTGCATTAATATAAAGTTAGCCAGGATTTGCCAGATATTTTTATTCCAATAGCAGTAGGTAGTGTCAAAGGCTGATTTTTTGACTATACGTACTGTCAATATCTGTCAAATCCTGGCTAATTCGTTTTATTATAATGCAAACACGATCGTTCTCGATCAAATAGAATCTCATGCAGCAAAACTTATAATTTTATATATTGTATGATAAAGTCATGTGCCTGGCCACATCAGATTTTTTATTTTTAGTTCTATTTTAATAATTCTTCTTTCAAATATATAACACATATTGCTCTATTTACTACCAAAAAAAACAATTGCCTTCTATAAATGCAAAGCACCTTGTGATGACAAAATAAATGGCAAAAATCAAGAAATCACTTTAGGGTTTTTTTTATCGAAAGGTTTTACTATTAATAATTGTTCAGAATTGCCCCAAAACCATAAATCCAAAATTTCATTAAAATTAAAAAATATTGAAATTTTCTTCGAAAACAATTCAACAAGTCAACAAGTCCGTAAATATTATTTGCATAGGCAGCTGCGCTTAAAAAGTGTGCTATGATTTTTTTTAGAAATAAAACCTGAACTGTTAAGGTGCTTTGTCGTATTTAATTATTGTCTCAATAATAATACTTATAGTAGCCGAAAAGGTGGAAATAATAAGATTAGTCGGCGATAATGCGCGATCAGCAAGGGAAGCAGCTGAAGCACTTTGACAGTTCAGGTTTTATTTCAAAAAAAATTTTACAGCACACTTTTTTAAGCGCAGTTGCCTATGCAAGTAATATTTACGGACTTGGAATTACTTTTGAAGACAATTTCATTATTTTTTAATTTTCATGAATTTTTGGATTTAGGGTTTTTGGGCAATTCTGAACAATTATTACTAGTAAATTTTTTTGTAAAAGAAATCCCTAAAGTAATTTCTTGATTTTTGCGCTTTGCATTGCCATCACAAGGTGCTTTGCATTTAAAGAAGCTAATTGGCTTTTTGGCAGTAAATAGAGGATTGTGTTCATATTTGAACATAGAGATGTGTTCTATATTTGAAAGAAAAAATTACTAAAATTGGACCAAAAATAAAAAAGATATTATGGTGTTACACTCTTAAGTGGGACACACTGTATAAGTTTTATACTATGAGTTTTTACTGATTTTTCTAGAAAATTGAATGTTATTCCGAGTAAGAAGTTCCATATGGATTTTATGGGTTTTTCAATTGCTTAAGAACTTTTAAAAACTTCTTAAAAACTTTAAGAACCGTTTCAAATATCGATTTGCTATTATTTCAAACGGCTGTAACTTTTTAATCAATTTATAAAACTCCATATGAAACTTTTTACTCTTAACCTTTGAAATCTACTATCTGAAAAAAATTCTGTGTGAAAAAAAGTGGGAAACCGTGTATAGTACTAAACAATTACAGGAATTTAAGACTCATGGGACGTAGCAGCCAAAGATAATCAAAATTAGAGTACTTAAGAATAAGAATGAGTCATTGTTTAGTACACAAATAAAGATATTTTTCTATAAAACAGATATGTTAAGTTGCAACTCCCATTTTTCTACATCACGAGCCGCCACTGGCTATAATGAGTAGGTAAATTACATTATCACCGTGAAGTAGGATCGCAAGAAAATATATAATATTACTTTCTTTTGCTTTTATTTTATTAAATAACACACAACAGTCGAGTTTGCAGTCGATAGTATTTTAAATGTAATATAAGTATTTTTAAGGAACTTCTTTGGCATGTATTAATCGAAAATTAACATTAAAACGACTGGAACACACCAGCATTCAAACAAAAGCAACAGCGATTACGCAATAGAATAACATCTTACCTTGTACCGGCAATTTGCCTCTTCAAAATCGACGAAGAATGAACAAAAAGTCAATGCGAACACAACTAACAGCAAATGTCACACATTTAACACGTTTTTAAATCAATACACCAATAGCTTTGATAGCAAAGCTAGAGAGACGCGCAAACATTGTAAGACGCTATCATTTTACTACGTACCGGGTTTTATAAACGGCTAAGCACGGACGTAAACAAGAAACAAGCACTGCAAACGCACATTGACGCAGCATAGTGGGGAGGTATAATACCTGTTAGGTATTATTTTGAATTGTTGGGGTGTATTTATTATTGTTGTTATAGTTTTACTAATACTTATTCTATATGTATGGTGGCTCACACAGCTACAGATATAGCACAATCGATTCAATAGTTTTTTTACTTTATCATACGCAGTATGCTAAAGTATTGTAATAATGCCGAAAAAAAAATTGAGATTTTAGCGGAAATTGGTCTTTTTGGGTCCCCTGAACATTTTTGACCAAGGTACAAAAAAATGTCTGTGTGTGTGTGTGTGTGTGTGTGTGTGTGTGTGTGTGTGTGTGTGTGTGTGTGTGTGTGTGTGTGTGTGTGTGTGTGTGTGTGTGTGTGTGTGTGTGTGTGTGTGTGTGTGTGTGTGTGTGCGTATGTGTGTACTCGATTTTTGTGACGACGATTCCGGAGAAACTACTAAAGGTATCGGGACGAAAGTTCATATTTAGAAGTTTTATGACTAAACTTAGAGCTGAAAAGCTTTTGGTTTAAAAGGGTCCAAAGGAACTGGTAGTTTATTCTAAGCCTTTTTCAGGGATTTTGCAGATGAGCCGCCATTTCTGTAATTTCTTCAAAATAGTTAAATAATAAATTAAAGCAGAGGAAATTTTGAATAATTTATGCCTATGACATTTTTTGGTAAAATTAATAGTTTAGCTGCAAGAGCAAATTCTATTTGATCGAGATCGGTCGCATCTGCATTGATATGAAACTGCATAGTAGCCAGGATTTTGACAAATATTTTTTTTGTGCTGTCATCACAGAAATGTCTATGGCTGTCACCACGCTGTCACACTCGGAGAACCGCATGGAACGTCATCTACAGTGTCATGAACGAACATAAATCTGTCAGAATTTAAATTCGCTTTTTAAACTTGAGATTTCGTAGAAGTGGTATCAACCTAACATTTTCTATACCGAAATATAACCATTTTTGATTTTTTTTAAAATACGTATTTCTCAAAAAGCAACACAAAAACGTTGATGTCACTCCTGCCGAAACCTAGGGAAAAACTACATAGCGCGACTCGCTCACATGCGACGACGACGCTCCGCCATCGGTGACGCGCCGCATCACCGCTCGTTGTGCTATTCCGTACTTTCGGCACTTGTGAGATAACCAACTATTATTCTGATGACAGTAGGTAGTGTCAAATGCTGATGCTTTGGCAATACCTTCGATTGATACTATTGACTATCAAAATATCTGTCAAATCCTGGCTAACTAGTTTAATTTTAATGCAGACACGATTTATCTCAGTCAAATACATTCTCATGCAGCTAAACTATTAATTTTATATATTGTATGATAAAGTCATGTGCCTGGCCACATCAGATTTTTTTATTTACGGTTGTCTTCCTTCAAAGTTCTTGTTCACATCTGTGGCCCATAGCTAGATGTGTGTGATGTAGGGTTATACTGTTTTTTTATTACAGTAATTTACAGCTAGAATTACCAAAGGCAATTTACGGTAATTTGTATTACCGTTAGTAATTTAGTGATATTTATAATAATAAAAAAGCCTGAACAATAATTAACCATTAAACAATATACGTACTTAATTTTTATTTCGGTATTATTTATTTGTATTTTGTGCCTGATTTGATAAACAATGATCATTTTTTATCCGGATATTATTTTAACAACGGGATATTTGTTTACTGTGTTTTTGTTATCAAAGCTTGTTTTCACTTCTCAATTCTCCTGTCAAATGATATTATTTGAGAAAGCATAGCTAATATTTTTATACTGAATGCATAGGAGATGGAAACGGAATTTGGCCATGGAGATCGATTCAGCGGAGCCACTAACACAAATTTTAAATCAGAGCCCATTTACCTACAATTGAATTTACGAAATAAAGAGATGTTCATTGTTTGTATAATCAAGCGTTGTTGTTTTGTGAGTCGATAAAGAATTCAATTATTTTATACTATAATTAAGACGTTTGACTATCCCCATTTTAAATTGCTGGTATAAATAGGATTTTTAGTACTTATAGTCCTTGGTCTGATTTTTATAATGAATTACTACAATCAAATCAGGAAGCACCATTGGTAGATATCTACAAAATACGTGGTTAATTACGTGGTAAATTAATATTTGAAAATAATAATTTTACGTACTCCGGCCATTTACCGAAAAATATAATTACCTACCGAAATTTAGCATCCTTGGTTTAGTGCACCTACTGTCTTTAGAAAATCTTTATAGCTCACAAAATAACACCACCAATACGTCCTCAACAACAAATCGGGTTAGACTTCTCTAATGTACAGATTTTTTGCACTTAGGGCTGATATTTTTACATACCTATCAGATGTGTTGCGCTATTTTAGCTTGTTAAATGAGAAGATGTACCGGCGGCGGTGACACAGAGTGAACACAAGGAGCACGATACGCGACGCATTCACCGCCTCCGACATATCTTGTCATTGAACAAGCTAAAATGACGCAACAAATCTGTCACATAACCATCGATGACTTTGCAGGTAGAGATGAAAATACCAGCCCATAGACTCTTGAATCAGCTGTTGATATCGTTTCTAAAGTCCCATTTACTCCCGGGCTACAGTGGGCAACATGCAGCGTGCGACATGTTATTTTTTTATAGAGTTTTCAGTTGTCAGATAAATACATCTGAGGTTCACCAACAGGGCCAACACGAACCAGTAAACTCTAGATTTTACCTGTATGTATTTGTCCATTCTAGGATTAACAGCTATGTCTTGGTAAAAGCCCGAAATTATATTGATAAATACCATTTTTCAGACATTTACCAATTCATGTTGGTCAAACCTAGGATTAACACGTTAATCCTAGGTTTGACCGTATTTCGGGCTTTTACAGTAACAGATATAATTCAATATAGACACAAACATGAACATTTTCAGCTTGCTTACTTATATGTGTTTTCAATGATGCATACTAAAAAATATAAAATTAAAAAATAAGGAAAATAAGTATAAAACAAAAATACAAAGTAATCCCGATATATTTAACTGTAAAATAAAACACAAATTGTACCAAAACTGTTTGCTATTAATTGTTGTTATTAATCTTTCGATAGTTTATTCCAATCGAAGATACGGTGTCATTTCTTGATCGAACGAGCAAAGTTATTTTTTGTTCCAATTTTTGAGTTTCTTCCTTCTCCTTAACTTCAACTAAAAAACGAAATATTTAGGTACGAGGTTTCGCTGTCATGGGGTGCATCTACATTCTACACCGTGGATAGCGTCTCGCATAAAACATCAAGTTTGTGATTTACAATTCCCAATTCACGCATTTTTCGCTTTTTCAGTGGAAAAGTTTTGTCAAAAGGTACACTTGGATAAAATATGTATTTTATATTTATATGGGCTATTTGAGCTATATTTGACAAAACCGAAAAACGTACAAGTACCTACTATTCATTTTGTTCATGATAAGAAATTGATTATTAAATATTCTAAGAAGTTGCACTGCATATTTCATCAATTTTTAACAATAAATAACGGTTTACTTAAAGACGCGTTTAGAACTGGGTATAAAAGTCATTTTACCTAGTTTTTGTAAACAATAATCGTTATATTTAAAATGCAAACAGTTAGTCAATTTGAATAATAAGCATCCATGACGTATGAATTTATAAAGTTATCCAATTTTATCTTAAAGAAGAAAACAAAAAATTGCCAAAGTATCTATTGGCATTAATAGGAAAAAGTGAAAATACGACTCGATCAAATAATTTCTTTTGCCGTGGCTATTCTTGAAACATTTTAAAAAAACGTAAATTTTTTGAGCAATTTTAAGATGAAAGAGCATGGTTTGCAAAGGTGCATAAAATACCAGGACAGTCGATTTTAGTCCGAGCCAGGAATCTAACCAGGGACGTCCAGTGTAGATGGCAGCCGCTATACGCCATTGCCGACCTGACCGCATATATTGTGACATTATTGTCCATAAAAATAAATAGGAAAAGAAGTCAAAATCCTTGTCAAAATCTTCGCCAATTACTCATTGAACTGCATTGAAAGGAGTTCACTCTATCAGCAGATCACTCATGAAAGAAAAACAAACAAATGTTTTTTCAGCTCACAGAATAACACACATTCCTTACAATCTGTTCAGATACATTGAATTTAAGAATCTGCATAATACTCTAGGCCAGCGTTTCCCAACCTTCTTCCGCTATCCTTCTCCCGCTCACGTCAGGCGCATAGCGCCGCTCCGCTCCTAGGGCTCCGCGGAGCACCGGTTGGGAAACGCTGCTCTAGGCTTTCGATTGTATAACACAGTATAACAACTTTTGGCTCCCCAGGCATGTTAATCCGACAAATTGGGCTACACTCTTTAGGAAAGTGCAGTCTCGCGTGACTGTGATACTGGCCATGTATACATTGTCAGATTCCTAAATAATATCTATCAAAGTGATAATATCCATGCATTCATAGTCAAGTTCTGTACACAATGTTCATTCAACATTTGAAACCTACAAAATGTTCAAAAAATGATAGTGATAAAACATTAGTAAACATTGCTCATTATTATTAACTCATTATTATAGCATTAGAAAGGAAACAATATGAACTTCTAAACATCTACGTAATAATAACATCAAAACATTACAGCTGGTGACGTGGAACAATCTACTGAACTTTCCGCCCGACCCATGTTTCTACAGTTTCTATAGGATATTGTTATTATTAGATAAAGACTTTAAAGTGACGAAACCATACTTATTAACTGAAAATTTAAAAAGAGCTACAAAGTGTATTTTCTGCGACATATTGGAAACAATCCTATATTCTTGTTATAAACTTTTCAAATTTAATATACCGTTTCCCTCAGAATAAGTAGCCGATATCGGCGAAAAAGAAAAAGAATGGAATGAAAGAAAACTCTTAAGTACTTTTGAAATCAATGCTTTTCAGTTGGCGAGAGCTTTGCAGGCTATACCCCATATTATTCTTATAAAACTTTTCAGCACGATCAGAGTTTGTTCAGGCGACCGTGAAAGTTCAAATGATATTTTTCTTTACCAGCTATCGATATTCATCACATTTATTCGCTTGACGTTATAGATAGAAGACTATATAAACATGGAGCGGAGTGAAATTACTAATAAGACGCAGTATAAACTGGCAGTGTGCTCAGTGCTAGAAAGTGCAGTAAGCAGTTCGGCACGTGCTAGGGTCACAAAAAAAAATGCGAAGGGACACCGCGAGACGAGAAAGAACGTGAAAACAAACGACGCGAAGAACAGGGACATAATTAACATGTTTTTTAATAAAGTGTTTCTACATGCAGCGCCATTACCTTCACGAGAAAAACTAGTATCGGCCAAAACCTTACATCTTTGATGATATAAATATAGAACAAGTTTCGTACATTAAGAACTTGCCTTCGTCAATAAATTTACTTTTGGAACACACGTGGACGGAGTGGTTGTTAAGGCCCTTCGTAGGCTCGGCTTCGTTATAAGGTCTGCTGGGGATTTCATTAATGAAACTACAATAAAAAAATTGTGCCCAAAAACCTGACATCTTTTGCATTGCGGTACCAGTTACACCTTTAAGATCACCTCTATTTCTGCTTTCATTCCTACGATGGATTCAAATTATAGCTTTTCTTGATATCTTCTCCGTTACTGAACGTACGCATAAACAACGCTAGCGTAGTTTTATCACACCGTT